>WEKX01027157.1:10917-27922 GCA_013390025.1 Pitta sordida | reverse complement strand
TTGCTCGCTTGTGCCAAGAGAGACAAGGGGAAGGAGCAGAGAATTGTCTGCAGAGCTCCGGAGTTCCGGGGGGTGGAGCAATGGCCGTGGCCTGCATGGATATTAACAACCTGCAGTTCTTTGCGAGATTAATGTTTCGCGACGCCTTTGGCTTGTCCCTTTCCTCGCAATGGAGGAGGTATAACTGTATATATATATATATTTTAGAATTCTCTTGAACTAAATTAAATTACATGGTAAGCAAATATAAAGAAAGAGATTATATATTACCTTGAGAGGTAAGACTTCTCTGTTAACACCATAAAACACCACCATTGCCTTTGTCCAAGAGAGGAGTCCTGCCACATTTCCGCACACCTTTTGACCATGTTGCAGTGTATAGTCTTCCATTTCAAAGTAAGGCTGGACTAATTCTACTGTCTCATCATTGATTGTATCCCTAGGAAAGTTCCGTAGATTGTTCAAGAATGGGCCACTCATAAGCTGCAAAACCCAACATATGTATGAGTTATTTACACATTTTACATTCAAAATCTTGTTCCTAAGTAACTACGTTTAAAAGTGTTCCTAAAATTCCTGGCTCCTGGGTGGCACTTATTTACATATTCATGAGCTCATTTACATATTCATGAGCTGCCTGCCTTAGCGACATTTTCTACGCATGTGCACACCCTCGCTTTCTGCTGAAAAATGAACAGCAAAGNTCCGTAGATTGTTCAAGAATGGGCCACTCAT
Source organism: Pitta sordida (assembly GCA_013390025.1). Classification (NCBI taxonomy): domain Eukaryota; kingdom Metazoa; phylum Chordata; class Aves; order Passeriformes; family Pittidae; genus Pitta; species Pitta sordida. The sequence goes on along the minus strand of WEKX01027157.1, from coordinate 27,187 downwards.
AAGCTGCAAAACCCAACATATGTATGAGTTATTTACACATTTTACATTCAAAATCTTGTTCCTAAGTAACTACGTTTAAAAGTGTTCCTAAAATTCTTGGCTCCTGGGTGGCACTTATTTACACATACATGAGCTCATTTACATATTCATGAGCTGCCTGCCTTAGCGACATTTTCTACGCATGTGCACACCCTCGCTTTCCGCTGAAAAATGAACAGCAAAAGATTTAATCTTCAGAGAGGTGAACCACAGATAAGCATGCGTTTAGTGTACTTTCCATGTTCTATGTTCCTGTGTTACAATTGTAAAAACATTTAAGAAACATCATTCAATTAAAAAGAAGAATGAAAAGCATCAGAGATACATTTTAAACTTATCTAAAGGATGAAAAAAAATACGTATTTGGAAATGCTGAAAAGGGAAATCATTAAATATGAACCCAGAAGTTCACGAAGAGAAAGAGAGATTTTCCAGAATATCTTTATCTCATATATAGTTAACATGACTACTTTGATTTCTTTACTTGAAATCAGGCCATGTGCCAGGAACAGGGAAAAGAAACCCTAAAGCTCCTACTGCAAAAGTCTCTAAGCAGTTAACCTACTACAAAAATACCTCGGTTATTTGCACTGTCATATTCACATCCTCAGTTTTCCACAGAAATCTTTTTCTGCAGTCCTTACTCAGTCCCTTACTGTGGTCCCGCACTGCCACAGCGGGTGGCCCCGGGCCTGGCCAGCCCTGCCAGGAGTCAGGAAGTCATTAACTGTAACACAGGGACCAATGGTGGGACCGTTCCGGCTGTTCCGGCCGCAGCAGCCAGCCTGGACTTGCCAGCCATATGTGCATATTCATAGCTTCAGCCAAAGTACTTCTGCCAGTGCTAGCTGCTGCAGTTAAATGGTGAAAACCCCAACTCCCACGCTCCTCGCTGCTGTAAAGAGCCCAGGATGTTGCAGTGTTCCAAAGTTGCCATATTGTTGGCAATAACTTGCCATATTAACGTCCAACACATATTCATGGAGACCCATAGTCCACAAGTACAGAGGTATGACTGTACTTCTACCAGATAGACACAGTACATAGTTACAGTTTATCTTAAAACAATATACGTATTTTCCTTTTTACAAAATCCTGTCATGTTTTAGGTAAACAGCATTACAGTTATATCCCCTCATTTGTGAGAAATGGGTCACGTCAGAGGTCTCGTGAAAATTCAAATTCTCAATACACGCAGGTCATTAATATGCATGCAGGCTATGCCCATCGCTCCACCCCCAGTCAATCAGGAGTGTTGGAGAGCCTTTTTGAGTCCTCCCCATGGGCTCCCGCAGCACTGGGGAGGAAGGACAAGTATTTCTGCACCCTGTCTGCCTCGGTAGACCCCCCCCCCCAAGAATCTCTGCACTTCTCTTAGGCCACGCTGCCACTTCCACATCTGCAGCCGGGGTCGGACTGCTGCGACCGCGCATGCTCGCACTGCCCCGACGGCAGCAGAAACCTCGTGCCACTCTTCCCCCAATCCTCATCGCCAGTGGTCGGCCCTGCATCGTCCCGGCCCCATGTCATCCCGGCCCCACTGATCTGCCAGTGCAGCACAGCCATGGAGTGGGCATATCCCACCGCTGGCTGCACCATCCCAGCCTCTTCTGCAGCTGCCACCTGGCTGCTGCCACGACGCTTGCTCGCCCTGACTCCGCGGAAAGAAAGGGGTGTCCCCAGGCTCTGGTTGGCATTCTTGCATTGAGTCTCAGTGGCTGCCTGGGGCATACTGCAGCGTGACCCTTCCACTGTAGAGACTTGTCACAGAGACACACAGGACCAGGTCAGGGACTGGGGCACAGTGCCACAGGGCTCTAAATGCCACAGCGATCAGGAGAAACCACATGCCCTCCCTGCGGGGCCAGGCCAGTTGCGCCCCACAGGGAGCACGGGCACTGCCCCTCGGCGAAGCACAGGCACTGCGCTGGCCAGAGAGCATCGCAGATCTCTGAAACCGAATTGAGAGAAATTTTCCTCACAAATCCATGGGGTCATAATGGAGGGGTCACAATGCAGCGGGGATATACTGTATAAGTTCTCTGATATACAAGCTGCTATTTCTGATATTTATGAAACACTATTGCAAACTCTACTTACTTTTAATGATTCTCCCCATGATGGCTTGCAGCAAGGCTTTTCTGGATCCAGGGTAACTGGGTCCAGTTTCTTTTGGAATAGTAGCAGACAACAGTCCATGATCCTCATAATCAGGTGAGGAGGTTTTGCAAGTTTTCTAACAGTAGCAATATCCTCTGGTTTGATGGTCTGTTTGAAGAAAGATATAACAGAATACTTCATTAATACCATCATTCTATTTTCCCATTCAATATCTTGCTTTTAATGTTGGTTTGTAACGCTTTTCTCTGAGATAAATGTGGACTAAGTACATACAAAAAAACCTGAGACATTTGACTTAGTTCAATAAATTGAATGGTTTCATGAAACTGTAATAGTTCTAATGAATATTAAACAGGAATACCTTCTTAATACTAAGGACATAATTCAAAACTCAAATTTACATACAGCAACATTAACATGTCAGTCTAAATATTTGAAGAAAAGTATATTGTAAAATTGTATAGAACTTAATTAAAAGCAGTTTCCTTAATAAAGAGTATATCAGATTTTTAAGTTTTAAGTATCATAAGTAATTCTGAGATGATTTGTGTTAACTTTTACATTATTATAGATATGAGATGCCATTTTTACCTTCATTTTCTAGTAGCATTACTGTTACACTTTGCTTAGTTCAACAACCATTAAAAACCAAATTATTAAAAACTTCAAAAATAATATCTACATTTGTGTCTAAAACTGCATGCATACCACTACCTCTATAGAAGGAGTAGCTATACATACATTTTATAAGTCTACACATTTTCTAAGTGGATTTCATGACCATTTTTGGAAGTTTCATTTATCTCATTATCTAAATGTCAGTGTAAGAGCAAACAATGCTCTTTTTTTTGCTTTTTCCATGCAATATTTTCTGTCACACAGAGTTCTTTACTGTTTAATTGTTGGAGCAGAATAATGAAATTATATATGAAGAGACAGCCTTTTATTTGTCTTAAAAGACAGGTATTACTAAAGTTTAAATTAAAAACATTCTGTTAGCACAAGAAGTACTCTCTCAAATTTAGAATAACAGATATTCTAAAGGCATCTGTTGCTTTTGGAAAGATTTACACCTTCAGAATGATCACGTATTAGGGTGGATGGAAAAAAATACTATAAAATAGTCTCTATGTGTTTAAAGTAAAGTCTGAGTGCCATAAATATTCATGAGAGACATGATCAACAGTGAAGAGCTGGTGAGAGCAGGCAAAACCAAATGACAACTGTATGTTGGTGGCTCTAGCCCTTCACAGGTGATACAAATAGTACTATACTAATAAAAATTAAAGAGTTGTATTCACTTTCAGTGCTTCTTCTGCTTCTTCTAATGCTGGTTTAGCTTCCTCCAGTTTTTTCTCCGCTTCTTGTTTTTCTAAATCAATTGCATCTACGATTTTTTGGGCTTTATCTTTCACACCCTGGACCTCTTGCTTTATTTTAGTTGCAGCTTCAGCACTTTTTTTTACTTCTTCTAGCACCTGCAATTGATAATAATTATGAAAATATCTGTAAATGAAAATGGCAGAACAAGTATTTAACAGACACAAGATAAAACAGGTATATAACAGCTATTAAAAATATATATAGCCAACCCTAACTAACTACAATTAACAATATACGGCATCATAGATGTGGAAGAAATATTAAATATTAGAAATTTAATTTCATCACTTTCTGTCATATACAGTAATCCCTTAAATATCGCAGGGGGTCGGTTCTAGAAAGATGCTGCAGTGAGTGAAATCAGAGAAGTAGAAATTCATACATATGTAAATATGGCCTGCCACCTCAGCTCTGAGTAGCAGGAGCAGCAGCAACAAGCAGCACCATGCAGGAGCATGCTGCAGCAAGCAGGAGAAAACAGCAAGAAGCAGCTAGCAGCAGCAAGAAGGAGAAAACAGCTGCTAGCTGCTGCTAGCTGCTTCATGCTGCTTCATGCTCCTGCTTGCTGCAGCTTGCAGCAGCTAGCAGAGGAGGAAGCTTTCACACTGTGGTATGGTTAATATACCTTTGATACAGTGTTATAAAGCTTCCCCACTATTTTATAAGCAACACTGTTATAAGCAAGCAAGCCAGCAGCACCTGCCAGTACTGCCCCCGCCACCCCCCCGCCGCTGCCAATGTGGGGCANGCAGGAGAAAACAGCAAGAAGCAGCTAGCAGCAGCAAGAAGGAGAAAACAGCTGCTAGCTGCTGCTAGCTGCTTCATGCTGCTTCATGCTCCTGCTTGCTGCAGCTTGCAGCAGCTAGCAGAGGAGGAAGCTTTCACACTGTGGTATGGTTAATATACCTTTGATACAGTGTTATAAAGCTTCCCCACTATTTTATAAGCAACACTGTTATAAGCAAGCAAACCAGCAGCACCTGCCAGTACTGCCCCCGCCACCCCCCCGCCGCTGCCAATGTGGGGCAAACAAGAGGGGAAGCTGGAAAATGTCTTTGCCAGAAAAAAAACACAATGTACTGAAGCCGTCATAAGTGAATCACTGTATTTTTCTATTATGAGATTCAAGGCGTTGAGGAATGCAGGCAGTCCCTTTGCCATCACTGGTAAAAAGTTTGCTCCCCAGTCCATATTGAATATGCAGCATCATATCGTTATGGTATCTTTCACAAAACAGAATACAGTTGGACCTCTTCTACTTCCCGCCCCCCATATTGCGGTTTCACATCTTAGCGGCATGATTTTTGAGCAATGAAGGACACCCCTGTTGGCAAATGCACATGTGCAATCTGGCATGCATGAATATTCAATTAGGCAGCACGAATATGCAACTCAACCTGCACAGCCACTGCCATGGCTCCGCTCCCAGCAGAGCGGGTACGGCGGCTCCTCTGCAGCTCCTGGGTGGGGGGGGGGTGCAGAGGCGGCAGCTCCTCCACTCCCGGCCTGGGCGGGGTGGGTGCAGAGGTGGCGGCTGCCCCACTCCTGGAGAGGGCAGGCGCAGCAGAGGCAGTTCCCCCGCTCCTGGGTGGGGCAGGCGCAGCAGCGGCGGCTCTGCTCCAGGCACAGCCAGGTGCCTGCCCCACTCCAAGAGAGGAGGCTTCATGCAGTTATGAAAGATTTGAACACTCATGGATAGTAGTAATAGCAAGAAGATGTCCAGAGAGGAGTTGTGAGAGGTTTTAACAGCAATGTAGGCACCAAGGCCAGGGCCGAAGGAGGGGGAGAAAGTGTTCCAGGCGTCTTGCTGCTGCCTGTGGAACAGACCATGGTGAAGCAGACTGTCTGCCTGCAGACCATGGAATAGAGAGAGAGCACAGGGATACAGAAATCCACCTGTGGCCATGGAGAGGGAACCCACTCCGGAGGTGGAGGATGCTGGAGGAAGGCTGCAGACATGTTGGAGCCCATATTTGGAGCAGAGTCCTAGGAAATACGCTGTAGCCCGTGGAGGAGGAGTCCACGCTGTGCAGAACTGTACTTGGTAGGATCCATGTGCTTTGGGATGGGGCCCATGAATGAGGCAGCGCAGCCAGTGCTTAAAGGACTGCACCCTGTAGTGTGACCCTTGGACAGCATAGTATGGAATAGCTGTTGCCCCTGGGTTTGGACTCACGCTGGGAAGGGTCATGAAAGACTGCCTTTCGTGGGGGAAATCCTATGAAAGGCAGAGAAATGGCTTCCTACCCTGAACCGGTCAGAAAACACCAACTGCCTGGCTTTCCCCTACTCCTATTCCCCCTTTGTCTCCTCAAGGAAAAAAGGGAATGTGGTATCTGTCTATGTAAGAGAAAGAGGGGTAGGGAAAAAGGTTGCCTTTAAGATGATACTTCTCATTTTAAGCTCTGATCTTGTTAGAAATAAATAAATCCTTTATTTTCCCCTCTTAGAGCTTGTTTTGTCTGTGACAAAACCCTTCAGGTTTTTTCCTTTTTGTCTCTCCACCTGTTTGTATGGGGGTGGGGGTGGGGAATGAAGTGAGAAGGTGGCTGTGGGTGAATCTCCGACATCCAGCCAGAGTCAGACCATGACAACCCACTATCATGTTAACTTCTTATCGGCTAGGAAGTGCACATATGACCCTAAATTAAATAAATGTCAATCAAGTACGCACAAAAAAAAAAAAAGCCACAGAAAGAAATGAAACCCCTAACACTTACCCTTACTTACGTACAGGGTAAGAAATGGTAGAAGAACAAGAGAAGTATTCAACCTCTGTTCTAGTCTTAAAGTGCTTCACTTTTAGAAGCAAATGCTGAATAATGAATCATGAATCATCAAGCTACAGAAAGAGGACTGAAACCTAATTTTAGACAATAAGGTAACTTTCTTTGATTTGATTTTTGATTATGAAACATTCTGCTATAGCATTATACTCCACTGTATATTCTGGTGCTATTTAACACTCAAGTACTTACTTGATCTGCCTTAATAGATGTCACAACCAATTCCTTCTCCTTAACAGCCAAGTCCTTAGAAAGTTTAGCAACAGATTCACTGGCCTCCATTAGCTTGGACAGACCTGTGAAGAAAAAAATAGAATACACATGCGCTTAGGGCCAGTCCCATCATAGCTCTTGTAGGTGCTGAAGAAACCATCCATAGAGGTCACTCGGACTAACAGTTCATAGAACCACAGAAAATGCTAAGTTGGAAGAGATTTATCAGGATCATTGAGTCAAACTCCTGGAGCTGTGCAGGATAACTAATGAATTCATGGATTCTTTTTTCTCTTCCCTCTTGCTCATAGACTTCTGAACAGATATTTTGGCTATGCCTGAGGTCCACATTGCATGTTGAAATCTCTCCTCTTCATCACTGAATCTTTAAATAATACAAGTTGCCTCAAAGGAATTTCCCTTATTGTACTCTCTCCCTAAGGGAGTCAGCGGACATTTGCAATTATACATTTGACGTGTAATGTTTCCCTGTGATGGCTCTCCAATTTTCTGCAGACACATCTCACACAGACAAGCATTCTCTCCCAGCACGTCTCTTGTTCTTCTGACACAGCTGCTTGATGAGCGGTCTACTGACATTCTTCAGAAACACAAATTCATCAAGGTTGTAAGTGAAGAAAGTCTAAGGATTAAATGACGGATGTGTGAGATAGTAGCTAAATAATACACAATAAACTTTTTGAGAAAGTTCCTTAGGGTGCAGTAAACAGTGGAGCATATTTGGAGTAAGGGATCACCAGCGTTTTTGCTCTTTTGTAACACATTTTGTCTGTGTCAGTGGAACTGATAAGAGTGTTTTCTAACTGGCATGAGTATTGCCTGTAAGCTGAGAGACATAGGTTTCTAAGTATCAGTGATATAAAGATGCTGCAGTAGAACATATACATGTACACATTCACATGTACATAATCATTTTGTTTTGAAGACCACAAAGGAACTTGTGATAACATGTCAGAGGCTACTAAAATCTACGTATGAAATTTCATTGACAGTGCTGAAGCTGCTTACATTACTTCTTTTGAATTATTTTTAGAAGTAGAAAAACTGTAGAAAGAATACAAAAAACCCCCAAAATTAAACCCAACCACTGAAATCTAAGATGTTCTCAGACTTCATCCTTCTCTCAAGGAGGACTGGCAATAAGTTCTGATTTCAAGAACTGGAAACAGATCCATAGAGGTAAATTTGCATAATTGAAAATAGTAAAACAATAGATCGTTGGAGATCATACCTGGAAATGTATGCTTACCAGTTTGCATGCGTTCAGCTTGCTCATTAATGCTATGTAACTTTTCAGCATAAACCTCTTTGTAGCCATTGATGAAAGAGAGATAGGATTTAGGTGTTACGTAAGCTCTTCTTCGATACCTAAACAAAAGGATATTGATAACATCAACTTTGCACATCTGCTATTTGATTACTTCCGACGAAAGAAAATTATATAAATCAGGTTTTTAATTCATTCAAAATCAAATTTCTTCATAATGCAAACCCATTGTTTAGATTGTTTTTACCCACATAAGCAATATTAAAGATGGTTGAATAGTGCAAATGAAGAGAAAGAATTTGCAACATAATTATTTTTCATGGCATTAGGATATATTGATATGGCAGATCTATTTTTTTATTAGCCTTGAAATACTGTGATTGATACATGCAACACAATGAGTTCAAAAACACTATTCATAAAAACATTTGGGGGATTAATTACTGTATTTTTAGAAAATATTACCTTTGGAAGTAATTCTCACAGCTTTCTGAAACTATGTCATGAAAAACACCCATAGTTTCCACTATTTCTGTTTTAACTGATGGAGAGCAGACCATATTAAATTCCGAAAGAAAATAAGTGGATACAGCTACAAGAGCTTCCTTGGGCCATCGACTGAACCAATCCATGGTGCACCCTGATATCAGACCAGGAAATTTCAAGGAACGTGCACGGAACTTCTCACCAACCTGAAGAGAGTATCACTGTTAATTTACAATATGATTCTTAATCAAAGGCCAATCAAAGTATATAATTTGAACAAGCAACTAAATAGTATATTTCTATGATTTTCTACTTAGAACACCTGGAATTTTTTTCTTTTCTCATGGCATTTTGCTAAATTTCCAACATTCAATATTTTATGAAATTCGAAGAAATTGATTATAAGCATGTATGGTCTTAATATTCTGAAAGATCAAATAATTTATTTTCATTTCCAATAACATATTGTATTCAAGTAACAACCAAGAATTTCCAAAAAAGACATTAATTTATGTGTATTAAGAAAGCATATGTCAGAGGAATAAAACAAAAACACTTTCACTTGTAAAGAAATATAAAACTTGACTAATACTCTCACACTATATAGGAAGGTTTGCTAATGAAAGTAAGGAAAACAGATATGAGGAAAAAGCTTACTGGAGAAAAGCAGAGGACAACATGCAAGTTCTTCTTTGCCCGAGTTAAAAAATATTCATAGAGATTGTCAAAAGTAGGAGGATGCCTAGGCATCTCTTTTTTCATCACAGGTGTTAGTGCTTGGGTGATTTCATCCAATTCATCCCGAGGAAATAAATTAGAAATCTGTTTATAAAATTAAAATTTATAGGAAAATTAGTTGCATGGGTGCTATTATTATATCATTTACAGATTTCGTTGACATATGTATCTCTCTCTTTCTCTGCACAATACACAGTTTAAACTAAAAACCAAATTCTTCCCAGGGTTAAACGTAAGTAACTCCACTACAAACCATGAAGTTTAACTCTGGAAGACTATAGATCTCAGTTGGACACTGAATCATCATTTAATGACAACTACTAAAATACTAATCACAGCACTTCATATTCTCCTAGTTAATATTAAAACAGAGATAAACGAACTACAGACACACAGCACTCCTTATTTTAAAAGCCGAAATCTTTTAATCATTATTGAGTCTACAACTTATTATAAAAATAAATAAACTAGTGAGAAAAAAAATTCTAGAGTTTTCTGCTTCTAGAGTACATTTCCAGTTAGGCTGAGAACCTTACCTCGCCTGAAGACAGCAGATTATTTACATATTCCAAAAATGACTCCTCTTTTATTTCATTATCAGTGAAAATGAAAGTGATGCCTTGTCCATCTAGTCCAGCTGTTCTATACAACAATTTTAGATCATCTGATAGATTGGTTACATTATAGGACCTAGGAAAAATAAAGAATATTACCTGTTAAAACCAACTCAGAATACTGCCATTTTTTGGAACATAATATTTTATAAATTATAATAGAAATATCCTTTGTAAGAACTCATATTTTGGCATAGGAATAGCTAACACATGGTCCACCCATTTGAAGTCAAACTAAATCCAATGTTGTATACAAATCACATACGAATTTATTGTTTTCAATGTCTTTCCAATGGTGACAAAGTAAAAATAATATGACCATGTTAATAGAAAGCAATACCATAAATGTGATTTATATATTTCTTGCATTTCTCACCTTGTTAAAGTGATCTGAAATATTTTATAGCCAGCAATGAAGGAGGCCAACTTTGCAAGACTTTGTTTTCCAGAACCACCAACACCAACAAGTAAAGCATTTCCATATGCAGTCCGGATAATCCGGGAAATCTATATAGGAAATTATGAAGGAAAATATCACTAATAAATTTAAATATTAATTACCAAAATTCAAAATCTATTATGTTTAACACTCAATTTACTATACTACAATGTAAAGATTATTAAAAGTATGCAGAATGTTTTTCCTCTCAAAAGAACACTTGTAAATTCTGAATATTTTTCATAACTAATGAAGAAGCTGTATATAAGAATATTAGATGGTTATATTACATAAGGGATTTAAGTACATAAAGGGAGACATTTATAGCTTCATTTTATGTTGAAGGCTTCCTGAATCTCTTTAAAAACATCAATAAAAAACTTTAACTAGAAGAACAAACATGCTACATTGCTAATTTTAGGTGTCTGAAAGACTTGGACAGAGTTAAATTATCCTTTAGTGTTATTTTCTATGTTATATACCTTCAGCATTTCTTTTGTGATAGTTTTCTTACCAACTCTGCCCAATACAAAAGCTGGATTATAAATATACTATGTCACTGCTTTTTTACACATTTTTTCTATATACATCATATTTTCTTTTATTTTATCATGGGTTTTTTTATCATGTGGTATTACATGTTGGCGCTCTTTTAAGATTCTACATTTTCTTTGGTCTTCATATAAATTATGTACAAAATGTGAAAGATTGATATCTACATCAAGCCTTTGAAAAATATTCACTTTTTCCTTCTAAGAAACTTTGGCTTAATGCACAGTTCCCTCTAAGCCTATGCAGATAATTATATTAAAGAAGTCCATATACAAAATTATGAGAGTGACTAAAGAAAGAAGCCCTGCTGTCACTAACTACATATCACAGATACTCTAATTAGAAGTTGCCAATAAAAATGCAGTGTCAGAGAATTTCAAGGTCTTCTAAAACTCACCTAGCATTGCATGAACTATACTTAAATAGAAAAATATTTACTTTCATTTAAATGCAAAACAAGCACTCATTTACTTAATTTGAGGTCAGCTAGAAAAGAACCAAATGTTTCCATCTGGTTTTGTTTCATTACGATTTCTAAATGTCTTTCGGTAAACAGATCAAAGTAACTCCTGAGATACCTAAACCTTCAACAGAATGCTTCAAACATATCTCATACTTTGCCTTTATTTCCCCTCCATGAATCAGATTCTGACTTCAGATATATTATTTTCTTATATATTGCTTTGTGAATAAGGGCAAAAATGATTGTAAATTGAGACTTAGAGACTACACAGTACCCTAAAAGTCTACCCTACACACTGATTGTACTGCAGCTCTGATTTATATTTCTCCTCACCTGTCAGGTTCAGGTACCTTTGAAGTGATCTCTGAACTCTAGAGGTTTAAAAATCATTCTATATACAGAATCACAGAATCACAGAAAATTATGAGTTGGAAGGGACCCACAAGGATCATCTAGTCCAACTCACCATCTAATACCCGTACAGCGACCAAGAGCACATCCCAGAGCATAATAACAACCTAGATGCCTCACAATCTGGCAGGCCACTCCGAGCCGGAAGGGGCCCAGGGTCATCCAGCCCTACACCTCCCAGCTAGACCATGTCACTAAGCTCCTCGTCCAGTCTTCTCTTAAACACTTCCAGGGATGGCGACTCCACCACCTCCCTGGGCAGCCCATTCCAATATGCAATTACTCTCTCTGTGAAAAACCGCTTCCTAATGTTAAGATTAAACCTCCCCTGGCGTAGCTTGAGGCTGTGCCCTCTCGTTCTGGTGTCGTCAGCCTGGAAGAAGAGGTCTACACCCATCTGGCTGCAACCTCCCCGCANAAGAGGAGGCTCAGGGGCGACCTTATTGCTGTTTACAACTACCTGAGGGGAGGTTGAGGTTGGGTGAGGATCTCTTCTCTCAGGCTGACAACACCAGAACGAGAGGACATGGCCTTAAGCTATGCCAGGGGAGGTGTAGAGGTTTTTCACAGAGAGAGTGATCTCTCATGGGAATGGTCTGCCCAGGGAGGTGGTGGAGTCACCATCTCTGGAGGTCTTTAAGAGAAGGCTCAATGAGGAGCTCAGTGACACAGTCTAGTTGGTGGGGAGTTGGACTAGATGATCCTGGGGGTCCCTTCCAACTCGGAATAACCTGTGAACCTGTGAATATACGTGTGTCGCTTTATGATCTTGCCTTGCCTATCAAGGAAAAATCTTCATACTTCTGAATGCACGGAAATTTAAACAAATCTATTAAATAAGGAATTTATTATAAAACATGCCAACAAGTAAAACGATTGTAGCTCTTTCTTAGTTCTTGACCATCACCAGGAAAAATGGCAAGTAAGTTTGGAGTTAAGAGTAGCTTTTCAGAATATGACCTCTAACCATAGCAAGCCCAAATCATTGCACGGTTGCAATAGTTATACTAATAAAAAAGTAACAATACAAACCTTAACAAGATGTGTCATTGCATCCTTGAAAAATACCAAATCAAGAAATGATCCTCTAATATTTTCATTGTACTGTGTCTGATAGAACCGCAGTTTTTGACAAAGAAATTCAAAGCTTGGAATCTGAAATAAAAACAACAACAACAACATCAAAATCAGTTACAGCACTAGTATGGCCTTTCACAATTTTGAAACTGCATCAATATTTTTACAGAAACTTCAGTTTATGCATTGGGCATATGCAAAAATATTATCTTGCTAATTCATTGTAATGACTGCAGTTGTGTTTAAGCAGAAAGTTTTTGCTAACGGTAGAAAAAAAGAACGGCAGAGAATAGGAATAAATAAGCCACATTTCTAAGGCATTATTGACTCAAACATCACTAAAATGATTTATTGTGTATAAAACAGAAAAAATTAGATCTATTTTCACAAAAAATATGGTAGGTATTCAACAAAAATTTCTGTATTATATATCTTCTGAAATACAACATACTTATAAATTAAAGGAAAAGTTCAGTGCCTAGTATTTTATGTGTCAAATGAAATACCTCCTCATAAATTTTTGGTGCTTGAAGCTCAGCATCTTCTGGTTCCTCACCAGTTGCTTCAGGCTCATCCCGTAAAAAATCTACAAAATACGGTTCAGCTTGGAGAACTTCAGTTAAATCCGTATCTATATATTCCTCCATTGTTTTAGCAATAGTTTTATCAAACCAGACTGCATCTTCAGGAGTATTGAATCTAAAAATCATAAATTAGTACAACTTTCAAAAACATTTAAAGTTATGTGAGAAGAAAACAAGTAACTAAATACTAAAGAAAACCAACATAGGATTTCAAAGAAAAATATGTACTAGACAATACATAATATGCAATAGTCACAGAAACAGATTAGGCAACAGAAATAAAATGCTTCCATACTGTAAACTATAATACTCAATCACATAAAATATAAACCAAAAATAATTTGACCTTCCAACTTTCACTTAGAACTAAGCAAGGATAGACGATATAATTTTTCAGTTGACAAAGGATGAAAAAGGTTGAAATATTTCCCAAATAACCATTTCTAAGTGACCCTCATTATCCTTCCACTTCCAGTAGACTAGCATAATTTATGTTATTATAGCAGGGCCTATGAAACTCTAATGAGACAAGGAACAGTGAAAGGAAAATATTATATATCACACAGAATGCCACAGTATCGACTAGGTTGGAAAAGAACATTGAGATCATCAAGTCCAACTTTGGCCTAACACTACCATGTTAACCAGACAATGGCACTAAGTACCCCATTCAGTCTCTTCTTAAATACCTCCATCCACGTCCATGGGCAACCTATTCCAATGCCCAGTCTTCCCTCTGTAAAGAACTTCTTCCTAATGTCTGTCTAACCTATACCTCTCCTGGCATAGCTTAAGACCATGCCCTCTTGTCCTACTGCTTGTTGCCTGGGAGAAGAGGCCAATCCCCATTTGGCTGCAACCTCCTTTCAGGCAGTTGAAGAGAGTGATAAGGTCTTCCCTGAGCTTCCTCTTCTCCAGGCTAAACATTCCTAGCTCCATTTGCCTATCCTTGTAGGACTTGTGCCCCAGTCCCTTCACCATCCTCATTACCCTCCTTTGGACACACTCCAACACCTCAACATCCTTCCTAAACTGAGGTGTCCAGACCTGGAGACAGCACTCGAAGTGTAGCCTCACCAGTGCTGAATACAGGGGAATAATCACTTCCCTGCTCTTGTTGGACACACTATTCTTGATACAGGCCAGGATGCCCTTGGCCTTCTTGGCCACTTGGGCACACTGCTGGCTCATGTTCAGTTGCCTACCTATCAGTATCCCCAGGTCCCCTTCTGCCTGGCTGCTCTCCGGCCACTCTTTCCTCAGCCTGTAGCACTCAGGGAGTTGTGACCAAAGTGCAGGACACAGCACTTGGTCTTGTTGAACCTCATGTCGTTGGATTCAGCCCATCTATCCAGCCTGTCCTGATCCCTCTGCAGAGCCCTCCAGTAAACTGACACTCCCACCCAGCTTGGTGAAATCTGCAAACTGGATAATGATAGTCTGTGGAAACTCTTTTAGGCTTAAGCTGTTTCAATACATGATAATTGGAGTAAAACGATGAGTTTGGATTTGACCCCGAAGAAGCTTCATTTTCCCAGCTAGCTGTATGGATGTTTTTGGATAAGTGCTACTAAATCAGGGCCCACAGTGGCCTTGATACATTGTACACATTGCCACACCTTGCCTCGCACTTCCCACCCGGCAAGAGTGGCAGGGTCCGATGGGGCTTCCCCATGACTGGAAGGGTCCAGGAGGGAACAGGGCAGGTGAGGCAACAGCCCAGACTGAGCTTTCATGCAGCACAAAGTGCAAATAGCACTGTCCCATGGAGCCCCTGCAGGCAGGAAGAGTCCGGTCCCGGTGGGACCTGCACTGGGAGTCACCTGTGGGCTGCAGGGAATGCTGCAGGGAGGGGCCAGAAGACAGTCCCTGTGCTCTCCTGACACGTCACAGGCTGCAGAGCAGTCCCAGGAATGCCTTGCAGCCTCTCCGACACTGAGGTGGGTGAGGCAATGGGCGGGGCATAATGGAATAAGCATGAGCTTATTTACACAGTAGCCCTTCGTGGGTCACACCGTGCATGCCCAGAAGTAAATTATTTCAGGAAAAAAAAACATGATGGGGTGAACCCGCAAAGCACAAAACCGCAAAGTGGTGGGGGTCCACTGTATTTCCCTTTGTCCCTGTTATATTTCAAAAACAGAGAAAGAACTCCTCATAACTCATTTAAATCTTTGCTCTTTCCTTTATGCCGAAAAGATAATAGAGTAATACTATTAAGCAATGCAATAATTATGTCTTCATCTTGCCTGCTACCATACCGAATTACCTACACCAGAACGCATTTATGTAGTCAGCATCTTAAAACAGATAAATTCCATTTTAAGCTTTTGCAACTATGTTGAATATTGAAAAATTCTGGTCATGGCAGGTAATGCCTGATGACTTTCCAATTCAAAATCTTTAGGTCTAATTAAAAACAAGCACAGCCCTTGTGTCCATGGCAAAATATTTCTCAGTCATTTCATTTTAATTGTAAAGCATTACTTTAATAAAAATTATGAAGGCCCTTCATCAGGACATCAGAGTAAGAAGAAATTATAATAATTATAATAATGAGTGTATGTAAAATTTTAGTGGCAGTTATAGTGCTACTTCTAGAATTGCACAAGAAATTGAAAGAGTATAAACAAAAAAATAATACTGATTTCTAACATGTACAGTTCATAGCTGTAGCTGTTTATTAAAATTTTCATAAAGATCTAGAGCATGATGGCCAATTTTTAGCTACAAGTATGCAATCCTCCTTGTTTTTTTCTGTGAGGAGATCAAGGCAATTTTAAATTATTCCTTGTGTATAAATTCAAGACACCATATACAGTGAATCCCTGCTGCATCGCAACCTCTCCATTACGACCCTGCCCATTTGCGAGGGGAATTTCTTGCAGTTTTGCTTCCGCTGTTTGCGAGTCTAGCTGGCTGACGCATGCACAGTGCCTCTGCTCTGCCGAGGGGCGGTGCCGCGGCAGTGCCTGTGGGGCGGGACTCACCCCGCCCTGCGGGGAGGGGGTTCGCAATGCTGGTACCGTGCCCCCATCCCTGAACGGGGAAATTGCCCCACGAAAGTGAGGCAAGC
>WEKX01027157.1:0-10881 GCA_013390025.1 Pitta sordida | reverse complement strand
GAGAGACCCACAGATTCTCGGGGTGATGGGGGGGGTCTCCCGAGTCAGAGGGGGCTCAGAAACGGTTCCCTTTGCTTCCCCGCGCTCAGAGAGCCCGAGGGGAGAAGCAGAAAGTTGTCCGCAGCGCTCTGGAGCGCTAGGGGGTGGGGCAATAGGCATGGCCTGCATGCTTATTAATGACCTGCACTTCTTTGCGAGTTTAGCGTTTCGCGACACTCATGGCCTGTCCCATTCCTCACAAATGACGGGGTTTAACTGTAATTCTTTTCTCTACAGTAGAATTTGTGGAGTGTAGGCAAAGTCCAAAAGAAAAGTATGTTATAACATCTAAAATGTGCTTAGTTTCATGTTGTCCATCCAATTACTGGGTTAGTCTATCAGTATGAAGCATGATATTTGTTGGGATAATACCCCAATGAAGACTTTATGTAAAATAAGGCTAAATTTTTCATATTGGCCTAATAAAGTTTATAATTTTCAGAAGTTTTAGATGTATGGGTATAAATGAATGGCTAAACTTACTAAACATAAAATGCTATAGTTATTTTACCTGTCAGCAATTACTCTGGTACATTCATGTTTAAAAAGTCTTAGAAGGACAGTGCTGGTTTTGCATTCTTCTGCCCTTATGGTTAACATTCCTTGCCAAATTCTAGAAAGGTCTCGAAGGTTGAAGATATAGTGGAATTTAGATGGTGTAGGTAGCATCTTTATCTGAATAAAAATATTGTTAATATCAAAAATCAGTAACATTTAGGAGGAATCAAGAATAATACAAATTATAAATTTATAATTAATATCACATATAAAACATAAAAATAACTAACCTACAAATTTTCAAACATAATACTGTGGGGAAAATTTGCAAGAAGTCACCAGAAGTATCTAATTTGTTTGAAAGCAGGATCTAGCACTAAATCTAGAATACCAACTCTTATAATATGTAATTGTTTCGTATTTTACTCTGGCTTTAAAAATTAAAAATTATAATTTATAAAGAATTTCACTCTGTGTTCTTTAGCTGTGGTGATTAAAGCTTTAGGTAACATGAATTACATTATGGGAGTTCATGTGTTGTATACTGAAATCTCATATTTTCTGGGTTTCATCTCCAAGACATTGTATCCCATCCTTTTCTTTTTTGTTTGCTGTTTGTTTCTGTCTGGAGGTGTGTAGAGTTTTGTTATAGATAAGTTCTTAGGGAATAGTTGCCTAAATTACACTAACAGGCATTCTGTTCACAGTGGTGGTGATAAAACTTTCCCTGTAATTTATACCTTTGTCCGCTGCCACAATATTCTGCCTGTTGACACCAATTTTTCAACCAGATCACACACTTCAGGGCTGAATTCCCTACAGGAATGAAAATATCCACAGGCAATAATACCTGAAAATATAAAATGCAATATACAATAAATCTCAGGTTGCAGGATATAGTAAGGTAGATTGTGAGCAAGGCATGTAAGCACACTAATTGTGTAATCATATTACTGCTGAAATTATTTTTCTCTGTCATCTATGGTTTTCTGAACTGGCCTTGAGGCTTTTTGCAATATACCATATTGACAGAGCTAACACAATTGAGAAATTTAGGAACAGACTGCATTTCAGACAGTGCAGGGGTAGAATGGCGACCAACACAGTAACAACACTTGTCACATTCTTCCAGGAAACAGGAAGTGCCATTACTTTCTTAATATTTTTTAGTTCAAAATCAGAAGGACAAGCATTTAAAGGGGCTAATTTCTCTTTGATGGGACTCTTTTTGCTGTAATATACATAGCTTTAATTTTTTCCATTGGAAGTACTCTGAATTTGCATGATCGAAAAGAGAAAGAGAGCAAATTCTTACACACTCTAAGTCAATTACGGAAAAAAATTAAATCATACTAAAACAGGAGAAAGAAGTACCAAAAATTTTGTCGATGGATGCGTTGGACGGCAATGTACAATTAAACACACAAAACTGTCTTTTTAAACGCTGGGGAATATCATTACGGCCTCCTCCAGGATGTATCATTGCTGCTATTAACTGTACATCTACAATTGTAATGAAGTCTCCAGGTTTATCCAAGCTGTACATTCCTTTCATTTCCATCATTTGACGGACAATTTCATTTGTTATCTGTAAATTCATGTAACTTTTATAAATTAGAAATTCATACAAGAAAAATAGAAAATATAGCATGATAATATAATTCCCTCTTGCATTTGTACAGCTAACCTATAAAGAGATACTTTCACTTTGCAATCTAAAACCAGATTAAACTACCCTCCTTAGCCATATGAGAGATCTTAGTTTATGTGATTTTAAATTGCAGGAAAATAATGGTTGTACTACCATATAATATCCAGAAAATTAAACTAAAAATTAAGGCAATGAACTGGGGGAAAAGTTGTTCTGTTCCTTATTTTGCTACTAGACATTCAGCTACAGATATACAAACTATGCTTTCCAGTTCACCCTTGGGTCTCCTTCGTAGCAAAATAAATAATTATTTTTCGAAAAAGGAAGCCTTCCACTCTGAATCACCTGGGTTTGACTCCATAGCAACTGCTCCATGTTGACCCCATAGCAACAACATTCAGCAAACCTAATGTATGTGCTCACATGCCCATCAAAATCAACAAGATACACAGCACCAGTCACAAACCATCATCTCATTAAAAATACATCAACAGTGTCTTGGGGCAAGACCTAGTGGAGATCCTTGAATGCCACCTGGGCCTATAAGAGCTTTTCCTCAAACACAACCACCCATATTCTAGACTGTGATGATCAGGTAGCTAGTGTTAATGGGTTATTCAAAGCTACTTCCAATTTTTAAAAATTGGTGTTCTCTCAAGTGAGAGCAAATTATGCAAACCAAGGCACTAACATATACAGTGAGGCCCCGCATATTCGCGATCCGGTATTTGCAAGATTCAGTATTTGTGGGTGATTTTTCTGTGAGCTGTGCGACCTTGGCACATGCGCAGATCCTACCGCGAGCTCAGTCTGATGGGCCACTGGTCCCACCGCTCGCGAGCCGCCGGGACTAGTCACGGCGCGGGGACAAGCCGTGGCGTGGGGACTCCTCCGCTCACCGCTCGCCCCCTGCCCCAGCGGAGCACAGCCAGACATCTGAAACAAGCCCCGTTCTCAGGACCATCTTCCAAACCTTATATGGGGAGGGGGTTTGGCTACGGGCGTGATGTACTCAACCACGTAGTGGGTTCGCTATCTTTGCGGATTTCACCGCTCGCGTGAAGCAGACCAGACCCAACAGCCCGCGAGTAACGGGGGTTCACTGTATATACTGGCATTAACGTAGAAGATTGGTTTCTACTTCAGAGACATTAAAAAAAGCACTTGGCTTCCATTTTATGAAAACAGCTCTCTAAGGGAAGAGAAGCAACTATTCAGTCCACAGACATCCACTTAAATTCATACTGCCACCTGAATATATGTCCAGGCCCACTCTCACAACCAGACCTACTAACAGTGTTGTTAACAAAACTACTCAATACTCAATACTACAAGCAGCCTTTACACAAACTATGAGCTTCACAGAAGCCAGAGAGCCTGAACATTCAAAAGAGCAGAAGCCCAGGTTTCTCATTTGTTATTTGAGAAAATTTTTTAAAAGTCATGGTAAGCGTATTTGGTATTTATGTTAGAATAGACATTTCAGAAGACCAAATCTTCCTGGGCTGAAAGTACTTCAGACCTAAACTGTGATAGACTTTTGCCTGATCTGTAAAAGCATATACTTGTATTACACAATCAAATTGCAGATCGGCTTACCAAGAGTCAGTATGTTACCCTTGAATTTTAACAGCCTTTATGTCTTTCTCCAAGGTATCACACTTTTTTTTTTCTCAGAAAGTTTGTTTACTGCTGCTTTCAAATTAGTGTCAATCTTGAAATTAATACCTTTAGAACTTTAGTACACTCATGCTTTTTATTTAGTCTTACAAAAATAAGGAAGTGAGGATTATGTAAGATATGGCATTCATGTCTCTTCAGTAAATCTAACTAGCTTTCTTTTCTTTTGGGGGGGGGGTGTATCATAATTAAAAAACATTTCAAATAATTAAAAGTTTATTAAAATATTTAGGAAGTCCACTGGTTCCCATGTGTATTTATATAAAAACCACGACCATTTGAGAATAAGTTGCAAATGTTAAAAAACAGTTTACCTGATCTCCCCATTCATTGATAAATGGCATATTGATATCGTCAATAAAAACAGTCATCTTTCTGCCTCCGGGAGGTCCATAAGTACTTCCAATGCGTTTGTCTACATAACTCTCTATTGTCCTCTAAAAAAGTAAAGAACATTCTCATTTTGCATGCAAAGCAAGAATATTTAAAACAGATTGTTGAAAAGCGTGTTACTGCTTTCTGTTACAGCACTTATCCAATGATTCCCTCCTTTTGCAAGCAGTTTCACCTTTAATTCTATAATTAAGGAACCAAATTCATAAGGAATCCAATTCCTGTCCTGCAACTCTCTGGCTAGCAGAGAAGTTTTTAAAGAGTTTTACAACTTAGAAGTTATTATTTCCTTATCACACTATTATTCCCCTAACCAATATTAATTGTTTTGTATTTGCAATACAACAGCAGATCATATAGAAACAACGTAAATTCCTTCTATAATGATTTCCCAGATGTCTTGTGATTGATGCAATGCAGAACTTTAATAGTTTGGTGGCAAAAAGCAAGATGCAATAAAAAGTAAGATATTGATACATAATTGAAACATTTTTTCAAAGTTCTAGAGCTCTACAGCCTTTCTGAAGATACACAATGACAGGAAAAACACCTTGTAAGATGGTAGCAGAGGTTTTCCTTAGACAAATAATGTTTTCTCTCTGAAAGCACAAATGTCATCTTATATGAGTTACATGGCACGTGCTGTCATAAAAGTAGAAGTATGAATAATATTTTTGAAACAGAAAATTGATACAAGTTTTATCCAATGTTTTGTTGCATTTTTACAATAGAATGAAATTAGCCAAGTATTTTAAGACATGCAGAAAATAAGTGATTGAAGTGAAAAAGAGAAACTGTTAAGTGATTATATAATCAAGAACTTTGTGGCACATCTAATGCAGCCAAAACCACCCAAATTTTCAAATATCCTCAGAATGATCACTCAAAATTTAAAACAAACAAACAAACAATCAACCCCAAACCCAGCAATTCGAGCATAGTTTTTTTCAAGTGTTTAGAAGCCTTTCACCTGTTCTTCTGCTGCATCTTCCTCTTGGAAAATCAGCAGAATGAACTATGCATTCAGCTATCTAACTGCTAAGAAAGAGCTTTCTGGGATACTACGGGACTGCAGTAGAGACAAGAAACACCAAGAATGTTTCACAGACTCTCTCTACCAGACATGAGGAAGTCTGGGGTTTGTTTTCAAGACAGTTATGTTCTAGGGACCCATAATATATTAAGTAAAGGACACTGAGACAGAGTTAATGACTGATCAATAAATCTTGCATTCATGAAAGGACAGCTTCTTTATCCTGTCTCACAGCTTGATAGAAACCATGACCAGAGGCCTTATACTATGTATAAAATACATTCTGAGAAAAACTCAGCAGACATTCTGTGAGTTTGGAATATTTAAAAAAAACCAGCAGTTTAGCCCATTAGTTTTCACAAATTCCTTAGTAAGATTTACATTAGTTCATTAAAAATATGCGTGGTTTTGGGATGAAGGTTGTAGGGCCTATTCCAGGAGCATACTTTTCAATCCAGAAATATTCCGAAATTATTTGTTTGTCCTTCTGGGAGCTTGTTACCATGAATTCATTACATTGAATTGCTAATGAAATCAATTCAGCTTACAGGATCACATTCCAGCAAATTAGTAGTAGCAAATGATAGCACAGTGGTGCAAATCATCCTTTCAGTCACTTGGGAAAAAAGCTATCTACAGCATTTGTTTCTGTTTATATGGATTTTTATGAGTTACATTGCGGAAGAGAAATTTCTAAAAAGTTGTCAGCTAGAGGTCCTTAAAGATTGAATTTCTGATGCTGCAGTCACTCCTAAGCTGAGGAAAAATAAAATTATCAATAAACTGAAATTTGATTATAAAAATCGTAACTATATAGGAAAGAATCAGGAAAAAATGAAGTATAACAAAAATCTAAAAAAGAAAGGTCTTAAGCAAAAAATGGATTCTAAGAACTCCATAATGAAAAAGCACATAGCAATCATGAATATATGTATCTCTAGGTGAGTGGTTCTATTTTGTTCTGATCTACACAAGTTGTTTTTAATAGAAGTTACTTAGATGAAGAAGATCCTTTAGAGTTTAATCCTAAATCACTTATCATCAGAATTAAGTACATTTTATACAGTTAGCAAGGAAAGTATATGCAAATTTGCTTAAAATCTATATTTTTACCTGAAACATAAACGGTTCCGTGGCAGATGAAAAGTTTACACTTTTTGACAAATGCTCTTCTGGGTCATATTTCTTCAGATATGCCTTAATCATGACTGTCTTTGCAGTTCCCTGTTCTCCTATGAGCAAAACAGCCTGTAAGAGATATTTACAGCATGTAAGTACTATAAAACCTTAAAATTATTTATGTATAACAGATCTGTTTTAGAGAAAGGGCTAGTTTCTGTGTCTACTTTTAAATGATATATTTTTCTGACAGGTTTTCCTGTGTCTCCATATGCCGTGATACTGTACCAGTTTTTGATCCAACACAGATTCTCCAAGAAAATTATTTACAGAGACAAAAGAAAAAGAAAGAAGCAAGATTTTCTTCCATTTGCCTAATTTCCTCCAGTTCCCAACACATTCACTGCAAAAGTCTCTTTTAGTGGATTACCCTAAGGTGGCTTCCTTTACAATGGAAAGTCATCTCTGATATCTAATTGGAATTTAAAATTTCTACAGTTTATTTGGGCTAAAGATATCCTTTTTGATATGTGCTTGTAATAGAAGAATACTTCCTTCTTCCCAGCACTGTTCTCTCTGCTATTAACTGCACTTAACAAACTACGGTTTTCCTAGTGTGAGAAAAATATGAAGTAAAGGTTAGCAATTACAGCTTTTAAGTGAAATGCCTTGTGAAATTTATTTACCTTGGTTCCCTATTCTAGAAAGCACAAATCAGAAAAATGAATATGATGTAAATACTAAAAACATGGAATTATTCTTTGCCTGAGAAAAATTATAGGTTGTTGAAGGCACACTTTTATGATGAAAAATGGTATCATAGAAACAATACTTTTAAAATTTTGTCTACACACAACACTAAGTACAGAGGACTCATGTTAAGAAAACAAATATAGGTAAATAATTATGCACCTGGGAAGCAATGACTAGAGACCAAGAATATGAAGAATAATTGCTACCCCC
Organism: Pitta sordida; assembly: GCA_013390025.1. Classification (NCBI taxonomy): domain Eukaryota; kingdom Metazoa; phylum Chordata; class Aves; order Passeriformes; family Pittidae; genus Pitta; species Pitta sordida. Next base: position 3,505 of record WEKX01027157.1, on the reverse strand, counting down.
AGTTATTTTACAAGTAGGTTTCTATCTATTTCCTATAGTAGGTATATACTTAAATAAGTGATCATGTACTTACTTTCTTTTGTTTTGCAATTGTGTTTATCAAAAACTGAGTTCTGGTATTATCAACATTTGGAACCAGAATAGAAGCATAATCTGGGACATGATCTGTTGGATAAACATATTCCTGAACTCTTTTACTCCAGTGTTCCCAGTCACCTGAAATGACAAAAAAACTCCATGAAGATACCTCATCACATTTTAATCATGTTCAACATTTTTAGTACAATAATTTAAAACATATATATTATAAGTAAAATACTACAAAGTATAAAAAGAGATAAATTTTCTCAAATCCAGATAAAATGTGTGTAACAAAGGACATAGTAATAACAGCTAATTAGTCTACAATCCTAATGATATAGACATATTACTTAAATTTATATACACATTTCTAAACAAAAACTTCAAAATAAGGTTTATCCAGAAGGTAATTTTCACACTGTTAGTCAAAAATTACAGAACATCTGAATATGGATTGTATATGTGCACATTAAAAACAACATTGTTGGTAAAAAAAGAAACCCTGAATTTGGATATGAGAGAAATAAATGTATTCATGAGACAGAACAATAAGGTTCTTGTGTGGGCTATTTAAACTAAAAAATTTGTTCCAGATTTTTGGATTTTAAACAAAAATATTAGCTGTGAGAAAATGAAACATAAAATTACTATTTAGCTAGACCAAACCAGCCAAAGCTTAAATTTTCTAAAGATTGTAGGCTGGTTAAGTTAATAGAAAAATAACCTGTTTAAATGAAAACAAAACAAATAAGAAAATGTTACCAATGAAAACTGTCCCTTGTTTCTGATTTTTCACATCCGCAGAGGTACTGATACTACACTATCATCAAAAAAACTCCACTCATATGGCTGTATAATAAGGACTAAAGCAGTAAGAGAGTTTTAAAACAATAGCACAAAAAAGAATGTTAGTACATTTTCTTACCATGATCAGTAACATAAAACTCATACATTGTTTGACTGGTGCCACGGGGGATTTTGGGTAAGTCTAATTTGTTATCGTGAGCCCTAATGAAGGCTTCAAGTTTATCTCTACTGTCCAACTCCAGAAGGGCACCTAAACTCCACATTATTGCAAAGCTGAACAATTTATGCAGATGAGATGTAGATGGTCCTTCTTTCGATGGAATCAAGCCCTCCAGAAGATTAATCGACTGGAAATATTTGAAAATAATGCATTAAGAAAATATTACATAATCTCTTTTTATTTACATACATATGTATGCACATGCATTATTTCTCTGTAAGCTTTGAATCAATGCAGGTTACAAAAGAATAACAAAATATTCAGAACGACAAAACCAATAATATTTATGAGAGATATTTATATAAAACTGGCTAAAATTTTCAAAATTACTTCAGTAATTTGATCATTAGCAGTCCTTTTAAATTATGCCTCTATAACAAATGACATTTAAGAACTAGGATAATGAAACAGCTTTTTAAGGGATTTCATAGTATTCAAAACTCCAAGAGTAGGTGGAGCTTAGCCATTTTCAGCATCCATCTGATATATTTATCTCAATTATGGCCAGTTAATGTATCTATCACATTAACTTCTATTTTATGGGGGAGAGGTTAAATAGATTAAAATTGATATACTCTCTTTTTAAGGAACTAGAGTCTGGGTTCAAGAAAACTAGTAGCTTGCTGTCTACAGTTCTGTGATGTTGCTCATGAAGTCTGATGTTTGACTGCCTTGTATAAAATCATTCATATTCCCTTTCTATACAAGGTAGTGTCCTGCACATTGTTTCAAAAATACATCTTTTACATAGGGAAACAGATTTTCAGTCAGCTCTTGGAATTAGTATTTCTTACACTCTCTTGGATTTCATACTGAAAGTGGAAAGTAATGCAGTAACATAAGGACATAAATACTTTGCAACCTAAATCTTAAAGTAGTCAAAAGTATTCTAAAATGATCTGTCAGTATTAATCATGCATCATCATAATGTTAAAACAATGTAACTTCTTTTCTTTAGAAGACAATGGATTTTTTTATCCAGGACAAGCTGTGTTCCAGTTGGTCTGAACTTTTTTTTTCTTTTTTCTTCCTCCCTCAAATATAAGCTTAAGTTCAAAATTTTGAAGATGTTTTGGGTCTTTACAATATTCTATAACAAGTTTTTGAAGGAAAATATAAAGAGAAAAAATAAACTGACATAAAAAGGCACACATAAAAAGCAACAGCTTAGATTAAAACTTCAGCTTGTCCAGCATGATACAGTCGGGTCTCCTACATCGCAGACCCGCAGTTTTAATGGCTTTCCATGAAGCCCTACTTCCACATTGAATGGTAGCTCATTAATATGCAAATTTGCCCCGCACTCTCAGACAATCCCCAGCACTGTTTCGGCACTGTGTTGCCTTGTATCGGTTGCCATGGTGGCCGTGCCAGTGGGGTGGTGAAGCGGTGGAGCCCCGGCTGTGCCCCGGGAGGGTGGGGAAGTGGTGGAGCCCGGGGAAGGGTGGTGAAGCGGAGGCGCTGCCGCTGCTGGCAGATCGGTCAGCACAGGCGGCTGCACCACCACAGGCATACTGGCAAAATTCGTGCATGTGCAGTTGCGAAAAGTGGCCTCCTTCATCACTAAAAATCATGCTGCTAAGATCTGAAGCCACAATATGGGGGGTGTGAAGTGCAAGAGGGCTGACTGTATTTGCAATAGTGATTAAAAGTGGAGAAGAGTGAAAATAAAAAACCCCCTCTCTTTTCTTGTGGTGGTCCTGGAGGTAGTACTTCCTGTTGGTACTCTCTTCAGCTTATGATTTTCTGAATTACATACACTTTTTCTTGTTTTAGTAATCCTCTGTGGTTTTTTCCATTCTGAAAATACCAAGACTGCTCTTGAGCCTACATAAACTTCTACTGTCTTTGACACCCTTTAGCAAGATATTCCATAGGTCTGCTATTCCTGGCATTGAATAGGTTGTTTTCTCCCTGTGTGAATCCCTTCATGCTTATCTTCACTGAATTTCATTTGCCATTTTATTACCTATTTATTCAGTCTCATAAAGTCTGTCTACAGTTCTTCATGGTTAGCTGTTTTGTCCTTACTACCCTAAATGATCTAGTATCATCAGTAAACTTCCTCATCTAAAACTTTTCCAAACTGTTTGTTAACATTTTGAACAGTGCTGATCCCAGCAAAGGTGCCTCGGGATCAGTGATAACCTCTGTCCTTCCTAAGAATTGATAATCCAGTCACAAATTTCTTATCTTCTAATAAGTTATTTATCTAGAAATTAATCTCTTATTTTCTGCTATGACTGTTTAGCTTCCATGTAAATCCCTGGTAAAGAACTATGTCAAACACCTTCGATTCTTCACATAGCCTGTATCATTCAGATGTCCTTTAGCTGCAAGTTAATTGGCTTTTCCAATAGGCTTGTACAGCAGGATAACAGAATCACAGAATCACAG
>WEKX01027156.1:0-18625 GCA_013390025.1 Pitta sordida | reverse complement strand
CCAGGGAGGTGGTGGAGTCGCCATCCCTGGAGGTGTTTAAGAGAAGACTGGATGAGGTGCTCAGTGACATGGTCTAGATGGTGGGAGGCTTGGATGGATGGAGCGTGATGCCCGTGGTTCCACACTTGTGGGCCTGATCCCTGGGTGGGCGTTCGCTTGGGAGTGGAGTAGATGATCCTGTGGGTCCCTTCCAACTCAGAATAACCTGTGTGAACCTGTGTAACCTGTGTGTCTGGCTGCTGCACAAAATTGGGCCACAGCCTATAAATTACAATGACATCAAGCCTGAAAGCAAGCTCCCTGTGTATGCATCTTTTGTCTGACACAAAAAATTAAAAATAACAGTTAGTGAGCAGTAGATATGCCTCAGACACAAAAGTCATTGCTTCTGCAGTAGAGACAGCAGAGGATTTTAAACCGGCAGATCAGACTGGAGGCTAGTGGCTCCTCCTTTGAGTCATTAGGCCTTTAGCATTATTCTTATGCGATGTAGTAGTCTCTCTCTAACCAGGCTCACATAAGACAAATTCTATCAGCTATAAGAAGATTCAAAAAGTGCAGCTATGAAACCAAAGAATGTAATTTTTTCCCACCAGGAGTACATCACAAGCCACTCTGAGTGTGGATGTCAGCAGTTCCTTTGTTGAATTTCTCCCAGAAGACTCAAAGTGGGGAAAAGTCAAAAGCACCAGCTTTCTCCTTCTGAAGTTGCGCAGGAGCCTTTGAAGTTTTGCTATTAGTAGCCTTCCTTTGCAAACTGTTTACTCCAAAGANTCCTCTTCTCCAGACTGAACAATCCCAGTTCCCCCACATTAAGGTCAAGCAAGGGTTTCCATAAGGCAGCTGAGCCATTGCCATCTCTGCTGGGAGGGCCCAGAGAGATACCCAACATTGGGATTGCTGCCACAGGTATGTGCTGTAGATGTGGCATAAAACCCAGTCTAACTTAAGAGTGCTGTAGTGTCAGGGAAGCTCATGTTTGACTCAAACATGAGCAAGCTTTCTGAACATTTCCAAAGATAGGATATCCATCTCCATGCCATACTAAGCCCATCAGAGAACTAACTTGTTTATCTTCCAACAGGAAGAAGTTACAAATGTGCTAGTGAGTTGATGAACTTGATGAACTTGAAGGCTTTATCCCCTGTGCCTTTCACACTACAATGTGTGTGCAGCACAACATGTAATAGCAAAACTTTGCAGACAGACCTTGTGCTTTCCACTACAGACAAGCTTAAACATTTCCCGGAAAACAGACCTTTTAAACTACAGTAATTGATTCTGGAGTAACAAACATTTCTTTACAGTTGCTCCACAAATGAAAATACGTAATGATATTTCTTTTAATTTCTCTGTGGCCTGGAATTAATTAACTGGTACAGGGATGGAGGTTTCTGTAAAAGTGGACTGTATGGAAGACCTGGAGAGTGTTATTACATAGGGACATGATGGTTCTGAAATGCCGAAGAGAGCTAGTCTTGTTTTGCCTGGAGGAGAGACAACAGACAGGGGACCTCACCAGTATCTACCAGTATCTGAAGGGAGCATGTCAAGAGAAGGGAGCCAGGCTCTTTTCAGTGGTGCTGAGCAACAGGACAAGAGGCAATGAGCACAAATTGAAACACCTAAATATGAGATGAACTTTACTGTGTAGGAGACTGTGCACTGAAACAGGCTGTCCAAGAGGGCTGGTGATATCCTCACTGGAGATATTCAAGTATCATCTGGACATTATCCTGTGCCATGTGCTCTAGTGCTGCCTGAGTATCTTGGACTAGATGACCTCCAGTAGTCTCTTCCACTCTTAGCCATTCTGTGTTTCTTTTTATAAGCTAGGAAAGGCTTGATCTATTCTCTAGGTTGACAAAACCAGCAGCTTTTCCATGGATATCATGCAAAGAAGCTGTTTAACACCAAACTGTGCATGAAACACATTTCCCTAAAAATAATGATAACTGCAAAGCTTTTTGCTATTCAACCTAACTACCAGATCTTAAAAATGACAACAAATGAGTGCAGCTACTGTAAAGACAGGGTATTTTTTCATCTTTTGTATCAAGCTTTCTGCACTGGTTCAGCTTTGCAAATAATTTCCAGGAATGAATCAAAAGACAAGTCTGTGGAACAGTATCTTCTGTTTTCCAGACGTTCCTGATCAAACTAACACTTTAATCTGTCCACCTTCATTTCCTTGCTAAGTTTTGGTATTTGGCAGAGCCTTCACTTTAAGTTGGGTGAAGCTACAGTCATACCTCTGGACTCGTGGGATTTGAATCTTGTGAGGGTCCCACAGAACATTAAATCCATGAATTCGGGTTGGACATTAATATGGCAAATTATTGCCATAAATCTGGCAACTTTCCAATCCTGCAACATCCCGGTGCCCCTTAAGGCAGCGGGGAGCATCGGAGTCAGAATCTTTTTACTTTAACTGCAGTGCCTACCACAGATGCTGTGCTGCAGGAGTGGTTTGCCTGAGGCCAGGCTGGCTGCCACGAGTGTGTGTTACAGTTTAAGACCTCGTCATGCCTGGCAGGAGCAGGTGGCTGGCCCCAGCTGCCCACCATGGAGGTGTGGTACTGCACCATCAGGTGGAACTATACATCACACCCAGAACCACTGAGTAAGGATCGCGGAAAAAATTTCCATGAATTGCTGAGGCCACAAATATGACAGTGTGAATTACCAAGGTATGACTGTACTCATGGAGTGGGATGGTGGCTCCACAGATCTTAGCAATCATTTGAACTCCATTTTACACAGAGATACTGATAGCCTCCCCACGACAATGAAAGAAAATACAGTCGTACCTATGTATTTGCAGATGAAGGGTCTCCCGCGGGTCCCGCAAAACCTTTAATCTGTAAATATGGCCATGCCATTAATATGCATATAGGCCACACCCATTGCTCCACCCCTTGCCACTCCAGAAAGCTAGGGAGCATTTTTGGAACCTCCCCATGGCCTCTCACAGCACAGGGGAGCAAAGGGAACCGCTTTTGATCCCTCTCTGCCTGGGGAGACCCTTGGGAAATCCCTGGTCTTCTCTTCAGCCATGCAGCTGCTTCCGCTGTCACCAGGGTGCTGCCACTGTGCATTGCTGCCGCTATGGGGAAGCCTGCCTTAGGGCCATGGTGGGCAAGAGGGTTGGCATATGCTTGGACTGTGTCCCTGGAGGAGGCTGCAGTCTGCTGGGGACAACTCCTGTGTCCACTGGCTCAGGTCACTGTGAGTCCATGTCACAGGCAATCTTGGAGCTCAGGAATGCTTATACGTAACTGCAACACTGCAACACCCCGGGACCCCTTACAAGGTCAGGTGGTGTTGGTGCTGAAGGTTTTTTCGCTTTAACTGTGGCAGCTACGACACATCTGCTGGTCCCGAGTGTGAGAGCGGCAGCAGTCGCTGTATGGACCAGCAGAATGCCACCTCCCCCTGCCACGGCGGGGAAGGGCATAGGGGAACAGAAGCCTCATCCTGGCATGGTAGCGATGGCAGCAGCATGGACATGTCCCACCACTGCCCCATCCCAGCACACAGTGCTTGCCCTACCACCACCGCAGCCAGCCCACCCCCACTTTTGTGGGGCACTTTCCCTGGGGCTACATCTATCACCAGGTGCACCAGGTGTGCAGCCCCAGGGCACACATGGCGCTTGGCTCTTGGCTTCTGCTGCAGTACGTAGCACTCTATTGGCATGGCCTCCTCTACCTGTAGCCATGGAAACAGTAACACAGACACACACAGAGACACATGCACACGGACACCCAAAGACATAGATACACAGACGCACAGACACACAGACACATGGACATACAGACAGACAATCTGTCTAGGCTTAGAATGACAGGGGAGGGCATGACTTCTCATGAGCTGCGCTGGGTCTCTTTGTCCGCCTATGGCTCCGGGTAGAGTGGGAGCAGCTAGGGCCCTGTGTGCCCTGAGGCATGCTGCGGCAGCATTTGTTAGACTATGTATAACCCTTCCCCAACAGGGACCGGCCACAGAGACACAGGAGCGGGGATTGAACTCACTCCAGCACCATGCAAGCTTCTGCTGGTATCAAATCTCAGCTATCTATTAGTTCCTGCCAGCACTGACTTTCCAATCACTCCTGCCAGGTTTTCCAGGCATGGGGGATGTGGATCACTTGGAAAGGTGGCCATCTTGTCTCTGTCTTGTCGCCATGTGTGCTTTCTCTTTAGGTGGGGTAGGCTGGTCATCATCTTGATTTGGTCTGATGGGCAGAGCTTGGGAAGTTCCTCTTCACTCATTGGTTTAGCCCCATTTTATCAGTACTCTTAGTAACACTCTTCTTGCTAAAGATACTCTTTTCACTTACATCCAGGTGTATTTGGTCTCTCTATACATACTGAAGAAACCAGGGATATTGAATCCAGCGGAGCAGACTTGCATCTCCAGTGTCCACCCATCCAAACTGCCTCAAGCAGAGACAATACAATAACATGGCAAGTTTGTTGTATTTTAAATGAATACAGCAGAGTGAAAACAACTGAGCTTTCCTTTATTACCATTCCAGTCTGAACCTATTAAAAATTAAGCAAATTTTATCTCCATTATGGTCCAGGATCCCTAGAAGTTTGGATCTAGCCCACCTGACATGCTTTCTTAACAATTGCCAGTTTCTGTTTAACAGGAAAGCCAAATTGCATGAGAAAGGGACAGTTGCTGACCTACAATGTCACCAGCATACCACGTTCTGGGGTTTTTATGCCGTACTGAACCGTCATTGCTCATGGCTTGGCCAGAGTAATGAGGAAAAGGCAGAGTTACTTAACACCTTTTTTGCCTCAATTTTCAACAGTAAGTCTGATGGTTTTCAGGACAACTGGCCTCCTGAACTGGTAGACAGGTTCAGGAAGCAGCATAGCCCTGCTGTAATCCAGGAGGCAGCAGTTAGAAACCTGCTGATCCACTTGGATTCTCACAAGTCTATGGGACCAGAGGATATCCATCCTAGGGTGATGAGGGAGCTGGCAGATGAGCTACACACACACAGAATCACACAGAATATTATGAGTTGGAAGGAACCCACAAGGATCATCTAGTCCAACTCACCATCTAACACCCGTACAGAGACCAAGAGCACATCCCAGAGCGGTAACACAAACCTAGATCCCTCACAGTCTAGCAGGCCACTCCGAGCCAGAAGGGGCCCAGGATCATCCAGCCCTACATCCCCCAGCTAGACCATGTCTCTAAGCTCCTTGTCCAGTCTTCTCTTAAACACCTCCAGGGACGGCGACTCCACCACCTCCCTGGGCAGCGCATTCCAATATGCAATCACTCTCTCTGTGAAAAACTGCTTCCTAACATTAAGATTAAACCTCCCCTGGCATAGCTTGAGGCCGTGCTCTCTCGTTCTGGTGTCGTCAGCCTGGAAGAAGAGGTCCACACCCATCTGGCTACAACCTCCCCGCAGGTAGTTAGCTAAGCTGCTCTCCATCATTTACAGTCTTGGCTCACTGGAGAGGTCCCAGATGACTGGAAGCTGGCTAATGTGATGCCCATCCACAAGAGGGACCAGAAGGAGGATTCAGGAAATTCTGTCAGCCTGGCCTTGGTGCCAGGCAAGATTATGGGACAGATCATCTTGAGTCCAATCAAACAGCCCCTACAGTATGGCCAAGGGACTCAGCCAACATGGACTTAGGAGCGGTAGGTTCTGCCTGACCAATCTGTTCTCCTTTAATGACCAGGTAACCTGCTTGGTAGACAAGGGAATTGAGTCCACCATTAGCAAGTTTGCAGATGACTCCAAGTTGGGAGCAAGTGCTGATCTGTTAGAGGGTAGGAGGGCTCTGCAGAGGGACCTTGACAGGCTGGATAGATGGGCAGAATCTAGCAGCATGAGATTTAACAAGTCTAAGTGTTGGGTTCTGCAGTTTGGACACAACAACTCCATGCAGCACTAGGGGTTGGGGACAGAGTGGCTGGAGAGCAGCGTGGTAGAAAGGGACCTGGGAGTACTGATTGACAGCAGGATGAACATGAGCCATCAGTGTGCCCATGTGGCCAAGACAGCCAATGGCATCCTGGTCTGCATAAAGAATGGTGTGGCCAAGAGTGTAAGGGGAGTGAAAGAATAAAGCAGTACCTTGAAATTTGCAGGGGTTAAGGTCTACCTGACTGCCATGAATCCCGATTCACAAGANGAAGAGGTCCACACCCATCTGGCTACAACCTCCCCGCAGGTAGTTAGCTAAGCTGCTCTCCATCATTTACAGTCTTGGCTCACTGGAGAGGTCCCAGATGACTGGAAGCTGGCTAATGTGATGCCCATCCACAAGAGGGACCAGAAGGAGGATTCAGGAAATTCTGTCAGCCTGGCCTTGGTGCCAGGCAAGATTATGGGACAGATCATCTTGAGTCCAATCAAACAGCCCCTACAGTATGGCCAAGGGACTCAGCCAACATGGACTTAGGAGCGGTAGGTTCTGCCTGACCAATCTGTTCTCCTTTAATGACCAGGTAACCTGCTTGGTAGACAAGGGAATTGAGTCCACCATTAGCAAGTTTGCAGATGACTCCAAGTTGGGAGCAAGTGCTGATCTGTTAGAGGGTAGGAGGGCTCTGCAGAGGGACCTTGACAGGCTGGATAGATGGGCAGAATCTAGCAGCATGAGATTTAACAAGTCTAAGTGTTGGGTTCTGCAGTTTGGACACAACAACTCCATGCAGCACTAGGGGTTGGGGACAGAGTGGCTGGAGAGCAGCGTGGTAGAAAGGGACCTGGGAGTACTGATTGACAGCAGGATGAACATGAGCCATCAGTGTGCCCATGTGGCCAAGACAGCCAATGGCATCCTGGTCTGCATAAAGAATGGTGTGGCCAAGAGTGTAAGGGGAGTGAAAGAATAAAGCAGTACCTTGAAATTTGCAGGGGTTAAGGTCTACCTGACTGCCATGAATCCCGATTCACAAGAATAGGTGCATCATTAATATGCAAATAAGCCCCACCCATTGTCCCGCCCCCTCAGCCCCAGAGTGCAGGAGGGCATTCCTGACATCTTGCACCCTGTGACAGATCAAGAGAGTGAAGGGAATCTCTTTTGCCCCCTCCCTGCCTGCAGAGCCCTCCGGAAATCTGCGGGGTTCCCTGCCACCCGCTGCTGCCACAGGGACTCTGGGCAGGGAAGGGAGTGACCTGAGGCGGGGACAGCATGGGTGGCTCCGCAGAGTGGCCACAGGACCGCTACACTCTGGGAAAGGAGGAGATGATGGCGGAGGTGCCAGAGCCGCCAAGCCACCTGTGCAGGGAGCCTGAGCAGCTCCACACACCCAGGGAGCAGGATGGGTTGCAGGCGGCAGGGAGGGGAGTGGCATGGAGTGGGGGGATCCGATTGAGCCCACAGGGCTCCCCTGCCCCCCACAGGCTGGCACTGCCACGGGAGAGGCACGTATTATGGACCAAGCTAATCCTAACCCTAAACCTAACCTGGACCTGCAACAGGTGGGAGGGGCCCTGTGACAGGTGGACAGAGGTGTTGCCACAAGTTGTGGCAGGGGAGCAGAACCATCAGCTGAGGGGTCCCAGCATGGCTCAAGGGTGAGCTGGTGTAATAAGCCATTGACAGAGTGTTCTCTGGTATGTGACCTGTCCAACACGCATAAGGCAGCGAACTCTAGGCAGTCCTCAAGCCAGCGAGAGGCCTGCCCTCCCGCCTCACAGGGTGTGGCTGTCCTGCCCCACAGGGGAGTGCCAGAGCCCCCCCCATCAGCTCAGTGGAGGTACTCTGCATGTGCAGATCGGGAAATGGCATGAGGAATCAAGAAGTTTTTGCAGAAAAAAACACTGCGAGGATCTGAAAAAGCAAAAGCAGGAACAAGACTTAGCAAGGTATGACTCTAGTTGATCTACAAAGTCTAACTGATAAACAGGATGTGAAAGGGAAGGGAGTGAAAGTACATGAGGAACTGGGGTGGAGGGAGTGAGAGAACATGAGGAACTGGGGTAGAGGGCCAAGTTCCGCTTTTATCTTGGCTGTAATACAATGTAAGTGGCCCTGAGAAAGAAGAAGATGAAGGCTGGAAGTGTGGTAGGGGGTCACTGCACTGGCTGAAGACAGTGGGAAGGGTGGCAGGGCTGCGATTGATGGGAGGGCATTCATCCTGCCCAGCTCCTTCCCTGGAAGTGGCATGCAATTGGATGGTTTAATCTGCCTGATAGGAAACATCGGCTTAGCTTGTGCTTGTTTGTCAGCACTCGGCTCAGCCTGACTGGATTCACTCCCCCAGCCACTGCCGCCCCCACCTGGCGCTCCCCTTGTTCCATATCCTGGGCAGCAGGGATTGCGTGTCATGTTTATACGCAATTGAATTAACTTTAAACACCGATAAGCACTGGCATAGACACACAGAAGCCATTCCCTTTGGTATCCTGAGCCAGCTTAGGGTACGGGTCGGTCCTGGGAAGGCCACGCAGCGGCCTGGAGCTGATGGGGGTGGGGCTTAACTGCATAATCATGAGTCCACTATCTGTGCGATTTGTGGACTTTCCGGAAGAGAGCCTGAAGACGCATGAAACTCAGGAGCTAACTGTATTAATAAATACACTCAAGTTGGACCCGATACAGGAATTAAAAATTAACATTTTTACATTTAAGCTATTCAACAAGCCAAGTTTGCATTTCATATTGTAACACTTATATTATTCAGAAATAAATTGTTTTTAGTATTAAAATCATCTGATTAACAAAAATATGAACTTCTACATTTTTGATAAATGTCTTTTCTTTGATTTTTTCAAAGACACATCAGAATCTTTGAAATCCTGAGGAGTGAGAGGAATTCTTGCCCTCTTACCATTTCTAGTCATCAGACCACACACTTCAGTTCAAAAACACACATAAATTATACAGTCCCTTCCTGCAGCTGCATGGAATAATAAAAGGAACTGACGAGAATGATTTATTCACTTTTCCATAGATTCTTAGAATGGACAAATAGCACTGATTTTTTTTCCCCCACTCAATCTGAGAATGTTTTCTTCTATACATTCTTATTTGCAGAAACATCTCCTTTCTCTGATTTCTGACAGACCACTTGGCTGTTTGTGCACTGCTAATATTTTCTTGTGGCAGCTACTAAAACCCAGTCAGCCAGCCTGAATGGCAGTGACTTAACTGGTTCATCGCAAAAATAAACAACCCCAAACACTCAAATCTGATGAACTGTATGTTGCATGTTGCATCCTTTTGTCCCATGACTGCCTGCCCTTGTGACAGCTCCTTTGCAACTTCTTTGTGCCTGGCACTGATAACTTGGCAAAACTCTGGTACTTGCAGATGTACTATGATGGGGATGACAAAACACTATTATGTGCTAACAAGTGGCTAGAAAAGGTTGCTGATGGCATGAGTCCTCAGCCAAGAGTCATTTTGCAGCAGTGAATCTCTTGTACTTGGTACGATGTTTTTTTGCTGAAGGAGTGTCCAATTCTGGCTCTGCACTGGCAGCCAGATGGAAGAAGTGTTGCTTGAGGTTTATTTTTAGGCTGTCCTTTTGGTATTTCTAGTGTAGGTGAGGAGTCAGTCACCTCAATTCTGTGTGACAGATAGTTCATAAGAATTGTCTAGGAATTAGGTTTTACACTCTCCACAGAAACTTCAGTGCTCGTTCATACAATTTTCATTGGGAACAGAGAGCAAACAGAGCTCTGTGGGTCTGGACACGAATGCGTACACAAGACAGTGAGCTTGTCTTATTGTCCAGTTGTCGCTAAATGCCATGAAGCTCATTTTGCAACACTGTGCACCTACCACCTTGATGTCACAGAACTAGTGCTACCTGACTCTAGTAGGGAGGGGTGAACTGTGGACAGTAATACTAATTTGAAGTTTTAGATACTACAGTCATACCTCGGTGCATCGCACTTTCTCCACTGCGACCTCACCAAACCAAAAAATTTTCCCCGTGAATCTACCTCAGTGATTCACGGAGTGATCCACGGAGCTTCCCAGCCAACGCATGTGCAGTGCCTCTGCTTTGGAGGGACGGTGCTAGCACTCCCTGTGGGGCTAGACTGGCCTCCTGCTCACTGAGGACAGCCACAGAGTGCTGCGCAGGTTCCATGGTGTTTATAGTCCTGCAGCACTGTGCTGTGGTCCCTGCCCGGCTCCTCTATGTCTCCATGCCTGGTCCCTACCGCAGAAGGCTTACACTCCATTATGAGTGCTGTGGAGGTTCCATAGCATTTATACTTAGTCCCCCAGTGCTGTGCCGCGGTCCCTGCCCAGTTCCTGTGTGTCTCCATGCCCACTCCCTACTGCAGGAGGTCTACACTGCAGCATGCTTCAGGGCATGCTGAAAACGGGGTGTTTTAGTCCTGCATGGGGAAGCATCAGTGCTGCCTGCCTGCGGTATGTCTCGGGCAGCCGCTGAGACCCAGCACAGCACCACCACACATATGACCGGCAGATGTGTGCATCATAGCTGCCTCAGTTAAAAGGAAAGAAACTGACACTGATGCCACCCTCTACCATAAGGGACCCTGGGTGTCACAGTGTTGCAAAGTTAAGGTTTCCCAGGCTCCCAGAGCACTGGCAGCACGGATCCGCACTGAACTGAGCCCAGGGACATCTGCCAACCCCCTTCCCTGCTGCATTGGCAGCAGCCTGGCAGCAGCTGTGGAAGCAGCAGCGTGGCCAAAGAGAAGCCCGGGGATTCTCCGGGGGTCTCCTTAGGCAGAGAGGGCTCAGAAACTCTTCCCTTTGCTCCCCTGTGCTGTGACAGCCCGTGGGGAGGAGTGGAAAACACTCCCCAGCAGTCCTGATTGGCTGGGGTTGGAGCGATGGGTGTGGCCTGTATGCATATTAATGACTCGCTGCCACGAGGGAAACTTGAGACCAGCCAATATGGTTGATAGATCAAGCTTCAACTTTATTCAGCAGCTAATATCCATTATATACTGTTATCATAATTACGCCTATTAGCCATTCTCTCACTGGTTGACATGATTAGCTCATCCACACCTCCTTGTGGTTTTGTGCGCGCCCTTCTTTCTCTCTGAGTGAGTTATTGTTCTACAAAAGTTTACTAAAACTTGTCAAGGTTGCTGTATCCTTCAGCTGTCAGCACAATCAGGCACATAGTCAAAATGGAGTTTAAGTTCAAAAGGGAGTCTGTTTAACCAGCTCCTCCATAGAACTATGTCCCTGTTCAGCTAACCACTCCTCAACAACTCGCAACTGTTTGCAGATTAGATGGTCTGCAAGACCTCCAGGAGATCTGTTCCTCACAACTACAGATGTATGACTCTATCTCCCTAACACCACCATCTTTGACTTGAGTAATACATTGTGAAACAAAGGAATCTCAGCATTCATTGATGTTTCAGGTAAAATTCAGATCTGAGCACTTCTGCCATGCAATCTCCCTCCTGTTAATCTTGAACACATTAAAATACCAGAATTTCTGCCTGTCTCTCTGCTCTGCCACTGGTGTGCCTGTCAAATCCTGCAGACTGGGGATAGCACCAGAGTCTACAGGATTGCTTTGAAACACTGCGTAGTTGAAGGTCGTCTCAGTCTTTCCATTTCATCATTCTCCATTGTAGCAATGATGGAACTCTCAAAACCAGAAAGTTACATTGCCCAGTTACCCAACATTTCTTGTAGAAAGCATGTTTTCTAGAGTCCCCTTAAATACAATGAAACAAGCCTTGTAAAGCTGTGGTTGGGTGAGGGAGGTGTTGGAGAGAAAAGGGAAAAGAAGCTTTTATCTATTTATTTTCTGTTCTCTCCTGCAGTTAGGAGGGTACAGGGAGAAAGAGGGTGGGGGAGTGTCCCTTACTGGCTCCTGGGGGTGTGCAGCCACTGGACTGCAGTGGTGGTGGCCATGTTAGCTAGCACGGCATGCCACCCCCTCAAGCCCCTCAAGCCTGCCT
Source organism: Pitta sordida (assembly GCA_013390025.1). NCBI lineage: Eukaryota > Metazoa > Chordata > Aves > Passeriformes > Pittidae > Pitta > Pitta sordida. Next base: position 6,717 of record WEKX01027156.1, on the reverse strand, counting down.
TTTTGGGGGGTCCTGGGAGATTGAGGAGGCAGTGCAATGCACCCTGGGAATTGTAGTAGAATTCACTACCTTTTTCATAGAAACCAAACAATAGAATAGGGAACAGAACATCAGTTCCCCAGCAAGACTGTGTTTCTGGGGACACCTCAGGAATGCTGAGAAAGATATACCCTTAAAAAGATGGCACTGCTTCATGGAGGTCCCCCATCTTTGCCTGGGAGGAGGATGGTTTGCTACTCGGCTTCCCCTGGACCCAGGACCCCCATGGCTGCCAGTCTGACCTCTTGCCTCCCATCTGTTCCATCATCTCCTGCCTGCTGTCTTCCTTGTTACTGGAGCCAGAGAGAGAGAGAGGTGTCACACCTCATCACAGCTGTCTGCTTCTCTTCCTCCCAGTTTATGTGCCTGTTCCTACCACCTGTGAGCCCCCCTCTCCTTGGAGGCCTGCCCCTGGGCAGAGGCAGCGACTGGCTCTTGTTGCTGGTCAGCAGCAGCTGGTATTCCTGCCATCCCCCAGCATTCTTTTCACTGCTATCGTGAGACATTCGGAATTTTATGTGGGTGGGTCTGGTTGGCAGCTGGGGGGGTTTCCTTGTTGTTCTGCTGCTGTCAGTTTAATTCATATATATCCATTCATAATTGCCTCATACATTTAAATAAAAATATATTTAAATATATATACATATATATTTTTATTCCCGCAATAAAGTTGGTATACTCTTTATTGATCTCTTGTCCACGTTTTATTTATTTACCTCCCAGTGTCCAAACCAGGACAAAAGCACAAAGAGAGTTTAGTCAGAAATTTGTTCTGTCTTTAGAAAGGCAGGATGCCTTTTTTATGGGACATAAGAAAATGAATGCTCATTCCTACCAACATCATCTCCCATCCCAGAAGAGCAGCTGCCACATGGTGTTATCAGAGATGTAAACTTGGAAAACTTTCCTGTGCCAATTATCTCAACATTCAAACCATCGTTTGATGACAGAGGGGCTGAGATGGCACCTCATGGGGAAGAATCACCTGTGTTACACTAGGAAAGAGGAAATTGTCCCTCGACGACATGTGAAAAATCACAGAATCACAGAATAACAGAATGCTATGAGTTGGACAGGACCCACAGGGATCATCTAGTCCAACTCCCCAGCTAATGCCCGTACAGAGACCAAACGCACACCCCAGAGTGCTGAGCATAAACCTAGTTCCCTCCCAGGGGCACAGGCCACTCTGAGCCAGAAGGGACCTACAGCACCATCCAGCTCTACACGCCCCCCAGCTAGACCATGTCAATAAGCTCCTCAAGTCTTCTCTTAAACACCTCCAGGGACGGCGACTCCAACACCTCCCTGGGCAGACCATTCCAAGGAGAGATCACTCTCTCTGTGAAAAACCGCTTCCTAACATTAAGTCTAAACCTCCCCTGGCGTAGCTCAAGGCCATGTCCTCTCGTTCTGGTGTTGTCAGCCTGAAAGAAGAGGTCCACACCCACCTGACTGCAACCTCCCCTCAGGTAGTTGTAAACAGCAATGAGGTCACCTCTGAGCCTCCTCTTCTCCAACCTGAACAACCCCAGTTCCCATAGCCCCATAGCCACTCTGAAAGGGCTTGTCCTCCAGTCCTTTCACCATCCCTGTCGCCCTTCTCTGGACCCTCTCAAGCAGCTCAACATCCTTCTTAAACTGGGGAGCCCAGAACTGCACACAGTACTCAAGATGTGGTCTGTCCAGCACCAATTACAGGGGAAGGACAACCTCCCTACTCTGACTGACCACACTGGTCCTGATACAGGCCAGGATGCCATTGGCCTTCTTAGCCACCTGGGCACACTGCTGGCTCATATTGAGTTTCCTGTCGATTAGTACACCTAAGTCCCTCTCCACTTCACTACTCTCAAGCCACTCCTCCCCCAGCCGATAGCCATGCATGGGGTTAATATTCATTAATCTGTGTTAGTCCTGTGAAGACACAAAGTTATCTGATTTGTTGTGAGAAACTTATTCTTCTGGTTCTTCCATATTGTTGGTATGTCTCTACAGAACTCTGCAGAGTGTCATATGCAACATGGTATCACAACAAATATTTTCCACATCATAGTGCAAGAAAGGTCATACGTTTTTGTGCTAAATAAATACTTTGAGAGAGAAGAGTGCGCTCAGCCTACTACAAGACAACAAATCGGAGCAGGCAGCAAAGTGCAGATGCACTAGCATAACAGAGCACTGCTGACTTTTAAAATTTGAGTTATTGTCACCACATACAAGAAAACAGGTTTACTAAGAAAATTCTAATTTAGTAAGAAAATTGCTCTGAGGTAACAATGAAGCTTAGGTACTAACGTGTGCACTACGAGGTGTATAATAAAAGAAGACCTAGATGAGAAGACAAAACTTATGACTCATTTGTATCGCTTATTGGTTTTCCACGTGGAAACAGACAATCTTTACTCACATGGAATTGTATGTTACCCTGCAAGTAATTTTTTAAGGCATGGTGTTTGACCCTGGCTGGATGCCCGAGATTCACCCACAACCTCTCCTGGAGGAAAAAACTGGAAAATAAAACTGGTCACAGGCAAAAAAGCAAGGCAAACTACAAGTGAAGAATATAAAGGATTTATTTACTAACTAACAAGATTAGAACTGCGAAGGAAGCATCATTTAAAAGGCAACTTTTTCCTCCCACCCTTCCTTCTCTTACAACAGATCTAATATTCCCTTTTTACACCAGGAGACAAAGGGGGAACATAGGGTAGGGGTAAACCAGGCAAGTTGGTATTTCTGACCAGATCCAGGGTAAGAACCATCTCGCTGCCCTTCCATAAAGCTCTCTTTCTCTCTCTCATGAGAGGAAAAGTCTTCTATGACCCTTTCCCAAGTGAGATCTTGACCCAGGGACGACAGTTCTTCCGATATTCTGTGTTGTCCGAGTATCACAGCCAGAGTGCAGCTTTCAAGTACTGGCTTTTTGCCGCATCATAATGAGCCCATCCCAAAGTACATAGTTCAGATCCTACCACAATGCACAAAACATCTGTCCAAAGGATCTCTGCCGAGCCCTCAGCTAGCTCCAGGCTTGTATTTCTGGGCTCCGAAAAACATCTGCAATTTTTTTTCCAGCTTGTTCTCTCCATTTCACTCGTGGCTTAGATGGATTCTGCATCACTGGTTCCATTCTCTCTAGTCCATAAGTTTACACCATGGTTGGTCCAATTCACGAGCAGCAGCGGGATGCCTGGAAGAACATTTCTACCCCTTCTCTCGTGGGCCTGGGGGCCTTTGGGTTTTCAGCTTCTCGACGCAGGTTCTGAACTGGCACACTACATATTGCTACTGTGTTTTTTTTTCTTCTCTCCCAAATATGTTATTCACAGAGATGTCCCTATATCTATAACCTTGAATGCCATGGCAGAACTGAGGCCCAGGCCAGAGCTGAGTTGTTAACTCCTTCGCTGCCAGAGCAGCAAAAATACCTAAACCATAACACATGGTCACTAAAAAAGTAGTCTTCTGTCAATTGTCGCTGCCGGCTCTGCAGCTTAACCATCAGTTTGCAGTTTAAGTCTCAAAGAGTAAGTTTCTGATACTTAAACAAACCTCTCCTTGCTAAAAGCAGATCACATCCTCTGCAGATCTGCAAGTAAAATTCTTGAATGTCACTATATGGGCTTGTCTTAGGTCAGCATTATGACATGTGTGGTAAATGCATCTTAGGATTTTGTATTCCATATTGCTGTTTTAAAACAGAGTTGTCTGTAGCACCCCTTCCCTGCCCTTGCTACAATGGTACATCCCGGAAAGGAATTTGAGGCATTTCAACAGCAGAAGGATGCAGTTGCGGGCGACGATGGCAAGCTCAGCAGCTCAGCAGCTACTTCTTGTTCTCCAGTTTTTTTTCCTCGGAACTCCGAGGAACTAAACCTATCTCCCATAGACACATCCGAGATGTCCGAACTGATACAGAGAATCTCGACCACCTGAGTCAGACAGCTCCACATCTAGCCAGGAACAAGGTTTCTGCACTTCCTTCCCCTCCCCTCGGTCCAGAGGAGGAAGAATATTGGACAGTGTCAGACTGACGACAACAGGCTTTTTTTTCTCTTGCTGTTCCTTAACTCCCTGGAGGAGGATTTTTGGTTATAAATCTGTGCACTTCATTTAATAAATATTTTTTTCCATTTTCTTCTTCACTTCCCTTTGAGGAGAGAGATCAATTTAATTGGAATTGATGGGAAGGGAGAAATCTCACTCTAAACTGCTACATTCTTATTTGGTGGCCCGTAGTGGGAAACCCAAAGGGAAGTGACATTCAGTTATAACGTTTATAGCAGAAGCAGTTAAGTTTATAATGGCTTTATTGCCTTCTGACTTCTTGGAAATAATATTTCTGTCATGGGCTTTGGGTTTGTTTACTTACCCTTATGCAAGTCCATTAACTACCTTTGTGTTGTTAATGCATCACTTTTACTATGCAGGAATGCAAAGTCAGGTGCTCATGTTGGTATGTTTAATGATAATGATTTATAAGAAAATAACAGCAATTGTAGCAGAAGCTTTAGCCTCAGTTAAATGTTTTTCTGATATCTGGCATTCTCATGGTATGAATTTTACAAGTTTACCTGCAGGATCATTAACTGCACTCAGTCTATGTTTTCTTCAGAAAATTGGAACCCTTCTTGAAATGTTAAAGAGACTACTGGTCTAACTACTTCATTGCTTAATACGATAGCTATGATAGGTGTAGTAATCTATATGTTGTATAATGTAACTGGAATGAAAACCCACATGTCTAAATAGGTTCTTAAGACAACTGCCCAAACAAAGAATAAGGAATGGCGCGGAAAATGGTATAGCCTGAGGCCATGCCCTCTTGTTCTGGTGCTGGCAGCCTGAGAGAAGAGATTCGCACCCACTTGACTACAACCTCCCTTCAGGAAGTTCTAAACACCAATGAGNCATGGATTTAGGAGAGGTAGGTCTTGCCTAACCAACCTGGTCTCCTTTTAAGATCAGGTTACCCACCTGGTTGATGATAAAAAGGCTGGAGTTGTCTTACCAGAAATCTATTATGGCTCTTCTTGCATGAGTGTGGAGAAAANCATCCACAAGAAGGGGCAGAAAGATGATCCGAGTAATTATAGACCTGTCAGCCTGACCTCAATCCCGGGCAAAGTTATCGAACAGATAATCCTGTGTGCTATCATGCGGCACCTGCAAAATAACCATGACATTAGACCAGCCAGCATGGATTTAGGAGAGGTAGGTCTTGCCTAACCAACCTGGTCTCCTTTTAAGATCAGGTTACCCACCTGGTTGATGATAAAAAGGCTGGAGTTGTCTTACCAGAAATCTATTATGGCTCTTCTTGCATGAGTGTGGAGAAAACATGGGAAAATGGGACGGACAACCCACTTCTGCTTTAGAAGCCCGACTTAATGAATTGTTAAGACGCAAAACACAAAGAGGGAGTTCCACGCAAAGGAATGTAGCTCGAATTGCCTGTAACCAAACTAATAGATAAAATGAAAGAGAAGATGACATGGATGCCCAGGACTAGAGGTGCCCTGCCTCTAGCCAGGTAGAGGTCAGGGAGAATCATGTTTTTTGGACTGTGTGGATTCGTTGGCCTGGTACATCAGAACCAAAAAAGTATGATGTCCTGATCAACAGCGGTACACAGTGCACTACAATCCCATCATGACATACGGGGGTAGAATCTGTTTCCATTGCTGGTGTGACAGGTGGATCACAAGACCTGACCCTGGTGGAGGCTGAAGTGAGTCTGACTGGAAGTGAATGGAAGAAACATCTTATCGTGACTGGCTCAGAGGCTCTATGCATTTTGGGCATGGATTATCTTCGAAGTGGGTATTTCAAAGACCCAAAAGGACTCAGATGGGCATTTGGAATAGCTGCTGTGGAGACAGAGGGCATTAGGCAATTGAATACCTTGCCTGGACTATCACAGAACTCATCTGCAGTAGGCTCCTGAAGGGGAAGAACAACAAATATCGATTGCCACTTAAATTGCGCATCGCTGACTGTACTGAATGACTCGAGATGCTGTGATTCTCATACACAAACTAATCCGTGACTTGGAGAGCCAAGGGGTAATCAGCAAATCCCATTCAGCTTTCAACAGTCCTATTTGGCCTGTACGTAATACTGAAGGAGAATGGAGGCTGACTGTGGACTATCATGCCTTGAATGAAGTGACTCCACCATTAAGTGCTGCAGTGCCAGACATGTTGGAGCTCCAGTATGAGCTAGAGTCCAAAACAACAAAATGGTATGCCACTATTGACATAGCTAATGCCTTTTTCTCAATTCCTCTAGCACCAGAATGCAGACCCCAGTTCGCCTTCATCTGGAGGTGCGTGCAATATACATGGAATCAATTGCCTCAGGGGTGGAAACATAGTCCTACTATCTGCCATGATCCAGACTGTTCTAGAACTGGGTGAGGGTCCAGAACATCTGCAGTATATTGATGACATCATGATGTGGGGAAACACTGCAGTACAAGTGTTCGAAAAAGACAAGAAAATCATTCAGATTCTTCTGAAAGTCATCTTTACCATCAAAAAGAACAAAGTCAAGGGACCAGCTCAAGAGATTCAGTTCCTGGGAGTGAAGTGGCAAGATGGACAGCGTCAGATTCCTACGGAGATAGTTAATAAGATCACAAATATATCTCCACCAACCAGCAAGACGGAAACG
>WEKX01027154.1:36164-151984 GCA_013390025.1 Pitta sordida | reverse complement strand
GAAGGGAAGGGAAGGGAAGGGGAGTCCATTCTCCTGCAGCTTTGAACCATTCCCAAGGAGAATATGGAGAACCAGAGCACCTGGGACTGGAGGGATCCCTGGAGATCACACGGTCCCTGCTCAGCAGCTTGTCCAGAACATCAGTTGGGGTCTAACTGTCTCCAGAGACGGAGATTCCACAATTCCTGAGGGCAATGCCCTTCCCTGATCACTCTGAGCGATGCCAGACCAGGCAGGAGCAAAGCTCAGCTTTAACAGACACCACAGAACCCAAACGAGGAGTAAAAATGAAGGTACAACCAGACTTCCTAAGGATGTCACTCCCAGGACATCAGCATTTCCCATTTCAGGGGTCAAAAAAAAGCTGCTCAGCAAACCAACTGGGCATCTTCAAGAGGGCATTGAAGCACCTCCTGCTCCAACCCCTCTCCAGCCAGGCTCCTTTTCCTTCTGGAAACCGTTTCCCTGCCTAGTGTTTTTCTGGGATATTCACTTATTATTCTTGCTCTCCTTCCCTTTGTTATCACCGTGTTCTCTCTCTCCAGGCTTTTCCTCAGCCCTGTTGCTTAATTTTTCTAATCCCTGCACCTCAGAGGGAGGAAGCCATCCTGTTTTCCTTATTAATCAGAAATCTCTGGCACTGACCACAAGGAAAAGCTTCCAAGAACACTGAACTTTCTGGTTCAGTGCATCCCATCATAACAGAGCTACCAGCACGCAGAGTTGATTTAGTTTTGCAATTTTCTGCTGTGGAAACACCTTCCAAGCACTCCAGAAATCCTCTGCTCACACTCCGGAGACACGGAAGGAACGGTTCAGAAAAAAGGAGTTGGGTTTGGTTGTTGTGTTTTTTTTTTTTAAGTAGCTACAAAATTCCTCAAAAGTACCAGTTAAGCCATTGGAAGGAGTTTGGAGCTGGGATGGGGAAATGGTTATTTCCAGCTGAATCCTGGATATCCACCTTTAAAATGTTGTGGTGAAGGAAGTCAACTTCAACCATCCCTCCCTCACCTTTTCTCTCATTGTAATTAAGCTGTAATTATATCCCATAATTTTTTTTTTTAACTCAGCTGATTCAACCCCTTCCCAATTCCTGACAGAAGAGATGGAAACAAGAGGTGGGGATGGAAATGAAGATGGGAGGAGGGCAAATATTTAGGAAGTGAGCCTGCACCATGACTGAGACACAGCCACGAGCACCACAGCCCATGGACAGCCATCAAGGTTTATATCTGTGAATTTATATCTACTTAAATCGATAGATCTGTCTCTCTATCCACCCTGCACCCACGCAAAATTTGAGAGCTTCATAAAATAGGAAAGTTAAAAACCCATTCCTGGCTCATGACTCAACACATACCCAAGGTGTCAGGGCCTGGATCCACCCATAACCTTCCTAAAATATAAAAATATTCTGATTTAAGCTCATTATTCTCAATGTCAACCCCTGGAAGCACCGTTCCTGTGCCTCACACCGGTGCAGTTCAGTCTGGGAGAGCTCTGAGCCTCCTTGATTTTTATCAGGATTTACTCACACCACCGTTATTCCAAGCTTGCCTTTGGTACTTAACCCTGTCTCAATCCTGGACAACATTCCAGTGAGGATGAAACCTCGTCCTGGCAGTGCCAGTAACGAGACCCACCCACCCCCCGAAATTAAAGGTATTGTTGCAATTCTCATAGTTCTGACCCAAATCCTGCAAAATTCGGATTCTTTACAAAGACAGAGACAGCAAACCACAGCACCCAGGAGCAAAGCACACTTTGCATTCCCATCCAATCCTCTTTTTAGGAAGTCGCCTCTGGAAGGGAGAGCTGGTCTGTGTTTCAAATTCAGCCACATCAGCTTTGATTTACTGTGGAATCTAATTGCTATTTATTTCAAAAAATAAAAAAAAAAGGGAATTTTGTCAGGATTCAAGTTTCCATCCCTCTCAGTTTAACAGTCTGTGACTTCATTACCTTGTTCTCACTCGATGGCCCACAAATAAAAAGCAGGACTGAGAGGCTGTTTCTTCCCTAATTTCTTTTTCTCCTGGTTTTCAGCTCGTTCGTCCTCTCACCACCAAGGGAAGCATCACGATTCCTCCTGGATTGGCAGGGCCTGATCAGTGCCCACAACACTCTCATTACCATTCCCAGCTCCCTCTCTGCAGCCACGATTTTTTTTGTGGTGATTCCATATGTCCTTAAAAAAATGGAGCCGGTCCCTCGGTGGCAGAGGAGGAGAAAAGTTGGGGTTTGGTCCCAAAGAAAAGCTATCCGAGACCAAGAAGTCTGGAAAGAACCTCAGAGGTGGAAAACAGGAGCAAATTCCCTCCCTCCATGCTGAGGGTGGTGATGTTTTGTGGAATATCCCAGTCCCAAGATATAAAGGAATCAGGGAATATTTAAGGTTGGAAAAGATCTCTGTCCAATGCTCAACCCAGCACCATCCTCATGTCCACCACTGCCCCATGTCCCCAAGTGCCACATGCACAGGGATGTGAAATCCCTCCAGGGATGGGGATCCACCACTGCCCTGGGCAGCTGGGCCAGGGATGGACAACCCTTTCCAGGAAGGGATTTTCCACAATATCCAACCTAAACCTCCCCTGGTACAGCCTGAGGCCGTTCCCTCTCATAATATTCTGTGATTCTGTGAGCAGAGCCCGACCCCCCCCAGCTCCCCCCTCCTGTCAGGGAATGGAGAGAATTCCAGGTGCCCCCTGAGCCTCCTTTTCTCCAGGATGAGCTCCCCCAAGCTCAGTGTCTCTCTTGGCTGAGGGGTCCAAACCTGACCCCAGGACTCGATGGGTGGCCTCACCCATTCCAAGTAAATCCCACGTTTATTCCATGGGCTATTGGAGGTTTGATCCTGCCGAGCCTGGTGGCACAAAGGGATTTTACAGCAGCTTTGCCATGAATTTCCACTGGTGCCAGCCCAGGACACCCCTGGGATCTGAGTTCAACAGTTCCTCACCTTGACTCCCTCGGCCGCGTCCCTCTGCCCGTCCCACCTCAGCCTTTCCAACCACACTGTGACATTGGTTATGAAAACTCATCTCCCTTTAATGAGCCCTTTCCCCCTCATCAGATTTTGCTCTGATTTCATACCCAACACTACCGCCCACACAAGCATCTTAAATTGTCCTCCCAGTTTCTTTATCGACCCCGGCATGTCGACGGGATGTTCCAGAGAACTCCACACCAAAAGCAATTAACCCGGCGCTGAACCTGAGTCCTGAAAAGCAGCAGCAAATTAACACCATCCAAGGGGGTGGGAGATTTTTTTTTTTTGCAGTTCATTCATGATATTGTTCGACCTGGCTGTTAATAATTAATTGGGATTGCTCCTCATCGGGTTAAGAGGCTTCCAAGAGCCTCCCTGATGGAAGTGCCACCATCTGACACCGTCACATCCACCTGAGCTCATCCCCCGTGTCGGGGGCTGACAACAGGTTGAACGCAGGTTGTTCTCAAGAGCTCCATGGAATGTTTCCACTCAAACAGGGAGGTCAAGGAGAAGTGGAAGTTTAACCAGCTCCAAACTGGTGGAGCTTCTATTGGCACCGAGGAGCTGCAAAGCAGCCTCATGGTTCAACTTCATGGATGTGCTCCCCTGGGGCTTAAAACACTGCTCACCCCAGAATCCCAGAATTCGCCAAGTTGGAAGGATCCACAGGGATCATCAATTCCACCTCCTGCCCCTGTACAGGCCCATCCCCACAAATAAAAAAATCAGGATGTGAATTAATTTTTTAGCCATCACGTATCACACACATCCAGCACGACTGAAGGTCGCTCGAGCCTCTCAGGGTGTTCACACACTCCCCTCCTTTCCCCCTCTCCCCGCTCCAAAGCCTCCGGAATAACAAATGACTTTCGCAGGAGAAATGGAAAGTTGATCATTAAAATTAGATAAGTGAACAAACTCCCAGGCGGGGCCGGCTGAAGGCAGAGCCAAGATCAATGTCGTTAGGGGGGAGAAGTGGCATTTAATCGATAGCCATGTGCAACCCATTATTCTGCTCCTGCACGGAGCCTTGACACGGCCCAACGCCGAAGACTTTGGCCAGGCCAGGCTTGGCTGCTACTGGGAATACTTAAGCTGATACCATCTGCTAAGCCTTTAAAGCCGGGGTGACATTTGAGGTGACCGCTGAAGGGTGGAAGTGTTTAATTTAGGACACTTTCCGGTACAATCGCAGCAATAGGAGATCTCAGAGATAAGTTACACTCTCCAGAATCCTTCGGGGAGATTTTTTTTTTTGTTGTTCCCCCCTCCTTTTATTTTTAATTTTTTTTTTCTTCTTGCTATCCAACAGGACAAAGGGGCCTTTCTGATGGGTTTTTTTTTTAGCAAGTCTGTTTATTTAGTACATATTGTGGCTGATCCGCTGTTGAAATATCATCCATTTGCCTCCCCTGAGACACACTCAAAGGAGCAGCAAGTAATCAACTTGANCTGATATGCATCAAATCAACCAGCGCAGAGGTAAAGCTGCGTGACAGCTAAAAAAAAAAAAAAAAAAGAGGAGAACAATGGCAGCATTAATTATAAACCAGGCAGGGTTTCCAAGGGGGAATTTCAGACTCAGGGAAATTTGTTTCTGCACAATTTATGTCCCTCTCTGAAAGGGGCTCGGGGAGAGCGGCGGCGGCTCGAGTGGAGCGTTGGGGTTGGGGATGGAGAGGGAGGATGAGGATGGAAGACTGGGGAAGGGAGAAGTGTCAAACACACCAGAGCAGCAGGACAAGGAAAGCCAGGTGGCTTTGAGCTTGGAAAACAGAAGCACGCACCAGGTCCTGGGTGGGTGCTCCAAGGAATCAAGAGCAAAGGCAGGGATGAGTCCTACAAAAGGGGAATTGGATAAAATCTTCTAAGAGGAGCCTGAATTCCTCCCTGTATGGGATATCACGGAATCAGAGTGGAAGGGACCAGTTCCAAGCCCTGCCATGGACAGGGACACCTTCTGCTATCCCAGGCTGCTCCAAGGCCCATCCAACACAACCTTGGATGTTCCCAGGGAAGCTGCAAACACAGCTTCTCTGGGCACCGTGTTCCACTGTTTTCCCAGCCTCATTCCCACTCCAAGGAGAGCAGGGAATGGCAATGCTTTCATTAAAACCAATTAATGTTGATGTCCAACTGCAGGCAAGGACGGATGACACAGGAGAGTTACCCCCAAGGTGACATTCCTGAGGTGACATCTCTGAGAGAACCACCCCAAGGGGATACCCCTGAGGGATATCCCTGAGGGAACATCCCCAAGGTGACATCTCTGAGGGAACATACCCAAGGTGACATTCCTGAGATGACATTCCTGAGGGACATCACTGAGGTGACACCCTCAAGGTGACACCCTCATGGTGACAACCCTGAGGGAACATCCCTGAGGTGACACCCTCAAGGTGACACCCTCATGGTGACATTCCTGAGGTGACATCCATGAGGGACATCCATGAGGTGACATCCCTGAGGGACATCCCTGAGGTGACACTCTCAAGGTGACACCCTCATGGTGACATCCCTGAGGGAACATCCCTGAGGTGACACCCTCGAGGTGACACCCCAGGCCTTGCTGCTGCTAGAGCATCCAGGTTAGGAAGGATTCTGCGCCTGCTCCCTGTGCATTCCCAGAAAAAGCCCGACTTGGAGCTTACAACACCTCGGGAACCACATTCAACATTTTTTGACAAGGCCAACCCCGATGGAAGGTCCCTCCTGGAAACAACACCACTGGCTCCAGATCTCGAGCAGCAAACACGAGACAGACCCTGGAGGCTCCCACTTGACTGAGCTTAGTTTGACCCTTATTTTCACTTCTCTAAACATCCCTTTTTTTGGCTTTTCCTTGAGGAAAAAAAGGCCTTGGCCGCCCTCCTCCGCTGACGCCTCGGCCGTGTCGGACTCATCCCAGCTCCATTCCCAACACAGCCTTTCCAACTCCAAGTCAAAGCTCTGACTTTCAGGCTCTTTTCAACTCCAAATGACCTCACCTGCTTCATTTTTTACATTTTTTTTTTCATCTGTGAGGACTAGATTTCCCTCCGCAAAGCCGAGAGGCCGAGCAGAGTTCACCGTAACAACTCACATTTCTGAGCAGGTTGCCCAGAACTAAACCCTGACCCTACAGTAGCTTTAAGAATCTCCTCCTCCCCCCCCAAAAAAAATATAAATCCCAGCACAGCAAAATCCAGTTTATCAATGTCTGCAAGGCTGAGCTCCACGAGCCGTGGCCATAACTCAGGGAGCCTGGAGCACCTCAGCTGTCGGATATTTATGTGGTGCCTTAATTGCAAGAACAAAAACAACTTTCCGAGCCCAACATATGTTGTGTTTTGAAATCCTGACAATGGGGGCTCTCGGCATCATAAATTCCACTTGTCTCCTGGGCTGAGCCAAAGGAAAACGTGGAGATGAAGCTGCTTTTCGCTGGGAGTTGAGTCACGGGAGCGGCAGTGGGGCGACCACCCTCGGCTGGGGTGTTTGGCTTTGGAAAGACACGGGGATTTATAGGAGAGAATAGAGGAAATTGTAGGAAAGAATACAGGGGTTTGTAGGGAAAAATGCAGGGATTTATAGGAAAAAATACAGAGATTTATAGGAAAAAATACTGGGATTGGGTTTGATGCACTCACTGCCTTGGGTACCATGGGCAAAAAAATGCCAAGTTTCTCCTGCCTGGTTCATAAATCCTGGAAGGGTCTGGGTGGGAAGCGACTCAAAATCATCCAGTGCCACCCCCTGCCGTGGGCAGGGACACCTCCCACTATCCCAGGTGGATCCATTTTCTCCCATTCCACCCTGTTTCCTCTCTTTTTTTTCTTTTCCCCCTTTTCTTTTTTTTTCCATTCTCCCTCCTTCCCCCTTTTCATTTTTTCCTCAGTTTTTTTCTTTCTTTTCCCCTTTTCTGCTTTTCCCTCTCTCTTTTTCCCTTAGGGAAAGCAATCCCTACAACCAAGGGCATTACCCTGGACCAGCAGCAATTCCCAGGAAGGATCCCTGAGTGATGCCAAACCCTGTGCCTTAATGACCTCTGCAGCCCATTAATACTAATAATTAACACTTCACTTTCTTGGGCTTCACTTTGTCCCTTCCCCAAACTGCGTAAAACCCCCTGGGACACCTGTCCACAGTTTTCAGGGTTCCTCATCCCAAAACATTGAGGTTTTAGGGGGAAAAAACCCCAACTCCACTCAGTGACACTGAGGGTTATTAATATCACCATGTTTGAGAGGTGAAGCCAACCTTCTCCAAAGTTATAGATCATAAAAAAAAAAAGGGAATGAAAACAACTCATATCCGTATTTTTTTTTAAAAAATAAAATCACCTGTGCTCAATTACACCATTAATTCCATCCAGGAATTTCACTGACACGGCCAAAGGAACCCTCTCCCGGCCGCTCCCATCCGACCGCTCCGACACCGGCACCAGCCCCATCCTCTCTTTGGCAGCTTTCACTTGAGCCCTGAATATTCAAAGCACTAAAAAAAGTCCTGGGAAAGTGGTAAAAAAAACCCCAACAACCCTCCCCCTTGGAGGGAACAGTAGGAGTCGAAGTGTTGACTCCAAGCTTTGGCCACCGGCTGCAAAGTCGGCGTACGGCAGGTGAGAAACGCTCCGAGGAATCTCCGCCGCCATAAACGCGCTGTCACCCGGCCTTCCCAAAATGAAACACATCATAAGGGAGGCTTTTCCACCACCATTCCCGGCAGTTCACGGCCTCTCTTCCCAAGCCAAGGGGTCTCAACCTGCCTTTGATGTGCTGAGCTCTCGGAGTTCGGCAGCGAAGGGATGTGGAGCCGGGGATAATGCAGGGAAGTTTGCTGGCAAGGGGTTTGTCTGTCTGAGGTACCTTTCCCGGATTCCTCAGAAGTCATCCAGAGGCTCAAATCCATTGTTTTCCCCTATAAAATCTCTGGGACGAGCCTTCAAGCCAACACAGAGTTTGCTGGCTCGGGCTGGTGGGAGATGAGCAGGAAAAAGACTGTTGGGAGAATCCCGGGGTACTGAGACAGAGCTGTTCAACACAAAATATCCCACTGAGGACAAATTCCCATGGAGACAGGCTGGGACACCGNCCAGCTCCTGCCTTGGCTTCCCACTTCCACCAACAGCAGGCAAGGAATAAAAACGCAGCTATTTTTAATCCACAGCCTCTTTGTCCCCGTTTGGCTTGAAGCACTTTGCAAACACCCAACCATTGGGTCCAGCCTTCCCGGGAATTCCGGGGGGCCTTGGTACTCCTGGGAGCACTTGAGGTGAGGGATGAAGACCCTGCACACACACCTGGACCATCCCCCCAGACCCCCCCCACCCCAATCCTCCTTAGACATCTCTCATCCCCTCCCCGTCCTCACAGCTTTAATTGACATCATGTGTTCATCATCCCAGCCTCGCCAGAGCCACACATGGCACAAAAACAAGAGATGGAAAACTCAAATAATAACCCACCCCCCCCTCCCCAAAAAATAAAGGGAATTTTCCCTCCCCGCTCAGGAGGGTTGTTCAGCGGCAAAACCCAGCGTCCACCCGTCGTTAAGGCGGGTTTAAATATAGCATCTAACTAGGAAAACATGAATAATTGCGGCGCTTAAAACGTCTGGCTAATCTTTCGCAGGGCTGCAATCAATCACCGGTGTCAGACTGGGAAGAGTTTCTCGGTTTCATACACAAAACCTTCCTTCAAATGCAAAACTATATCCACTTTCAGCGCTTGGCCCGGCTCTCCCATCTGATATTAATGGAAGCGCTCTCGGCATGAAGAGGCACCGCTTGGAATTGATTTGGACTTAAAAAAAAAAAAAAAATAAAAAAAAAAATTAAAAATAGGTTCAGTCAGGAATGACAGTCTTAGGGAAAGAAAAAAAAAATAAAAATCTGCTTTTTCCTTGACCAGATGAAGGGGGAATTTGGATGGGTTTGGAGCTTTGTTAAAGAAAACACGGGGAACACGTTTGTGCTCTTTGGAAGGCTGCGGAGCAGAGAGGAAAAGCCAAGCCTATGGCTCAGCCTAGAAACCCTGGAGCACTTTGTGTCCTCCATCCCTCTTGTCTCTCCTCTGGAAGCTCCACAGTGCCTTAAAATGGGGAAATATAAAGTAAAAAATGTCTTACTGTTGAAACATTGGATGTTTTCCTTAATGAATAGTTCATTGTCACTCATTGGAAGGCCAGTGACACACCCTTTTTTATTTCTCCCCCATTTTTTCTTTCCCCCCCTTCCTCCCTGTTTTCTCCCTTTCCCTCTTTCTTGTTCTCCTTATTTTCTTTCCCTCTTTTTTCTTTTTTCCATTTCCCCCACTATTTTCTCCCCTTCCCCCTTTTTTATTTTCCTTGCTTTCCTTTCCCTCTTTTCTTTTTTCCATATGCCCCCCTTTTCCTCCCCTTTCCGCCCCCTTTTTATTCTCATTTTTTCTTCCACTCTTTTTCTCTTATTTCTCCCATTTTTCCCTTTTCCCCTTTCTTTCCCCCTTTCCTCCCTCTTTTTCCCCAGGGTGAGAGACATCCACAAGGCAACCCCCACACCCCAAGGCATTATCCTGGACCAGGAGCAATTCCCAGTAAAGATCTGACCACAAAACCATTTAGGCTGGAAAAGACCCTCAAGATCATCGAGTCCAACCACTAAACCAGCAATTACCGATGGACTGAGCATGAGAATTCCCACTATTCCAAGACACATATCCCACCCACCTCCTGCTACTCCTTTCTCTCCATCTTTTATGTTTTTTAAATTTATTTTTCTTATTTTTGTGGGCAGACTCCGAAAGGCAGAGCACCAAGAGGTGAAGACGTGCACCTGAGAGCCGACACCTCCAAACAAGAGCGTGGGGTTCATCAAAATTAAACAGTGCTGAGACTGAATGTGCAGCCACAGCTCAGCTGATGGTATCTGGGGGCCCTTTAGGTGTGGAAAGTCGTGATAAAATCTGGTGAGTAATACCTGGAGTTTTAATCAGCTGCCATCAGGGCACGAGGAAGGTTGAGTTTGACTCAGAAAAGCTCTTTTGTTTTTTTAATGTTCCCGGTCCAACAATCTGGTTCTTATTCATCTCTGAGGTCACAAAGTCCTGTCTCCAGATGTTCCCCATCGTTTCCAGCCCCATCCTCACCCCTGGGCACAGCCCAGAGCCATGACCCAGAGTTGTGTTGAGTTGGGTCAGCTCAGGAAATGGGGGGAAATAAATCCAAGATTTTTGGTTGCTTGTTGGGCAGAGCTGCTGGTGGACACTCAGGGCTTTTGGGGTAGGTTGAGGGCAGGGTTTGGAGGTTCTCCCTCAACTTGGAGAGTTATTTTCCAGCCCATTTGCTCCACATCCTGCATCCCTGGAAACATCCAAGGTCAGTTTGGACAAGGCTCTGAATAACTTGGTCCAGTTGATGCTGTCCCTGGTCACTGTAGGGGGGGTTGGACTTGATGGTCTTTAAGGTCCTTCCAACCCAACCCATTCCATGATTTTATGGCCATCCTTGCTCTTATCCCCACCAGCAAACGAGGAAATAATTGCACTGCCACCCACCCCAGAAAAGCCCTTGGATGCTCCAGGAATCAACCGCCACAAAGGTGTTTGATATTCCCAAATGCCAACTCTTAAGCCAAGCCTAAAACACTAGCTGGTCCCAGACTCCTCCCAGGCCAGCTGATGGTCCAGCAGGAGACGCAGCCATTCCAAGAGGATCCGCACTCCGCCTCGGCCAACAAATATGTTGGCTCTGGTTTCTGGCTTCTCCTCTGCTCCAGGCAGGTGTGAGCCCAGCCTTCCCTCAGAGACACCCCACCGTGCTGGGAGGACTGAAGGCTGCTCCACTTCCTCGCTTATCAGATAAATCCTTGTGGGAATTTTGGCAGCCAGGCTCCCAAGATGAGCCTGGCTCCGCTCCAAACGGTTGGAAGCACCTCCGAGGCAGGATTTGTTCCGATAAGGGATCTCTGGCTTCCTCCCTTCCCTCGTCCCGGCATGTCCATGGGTTTTCTGATCCTGTGAAGCTCCTGCTCCAGAAGGTCAGCTGCTGGAGTTGCCTTTGACCTCCCACCTTTTCATGGCTGATAAACCTCACGGGGCTGAATATCACAAAAATGTTGTGCCAAACATCAAAAGGACCCTCAAAATTTTCCCCATCTCGATTCAGCTCCACAAAACCTACAACAACAACAAATCAGCTGCTTCTCTGGAGATCGTAAAGCCATAAAACAATTTGGGATGGAAGGGACCTTAAAACTCACCTTGCTCCAATCCCATGGGCAGGGACCCCTCCCACTTTCTCAGGAGGATATCAAGCATCAGTTACTGGGGTTGCAAAGCTCAGGATCAAAAAATAAAGCAAAACCCGCCAGTCAAAACACAAAGGAACTTAAGTTCTTCCTGTCTCTTGTCCTTCATGATGATCCTCAGCTACTCCAAGCTGGACAACACTGATTCCTCCAGGTTTGTAGTTCAGCAACTCTCATTGCTCTGGAAAAATCTCATTTATTAGCATGGCTCCAAGCCATCTATTCTTTGCCAACCTCCAGGCCAAGAGCAGATTCTGCAGGAAAAGATCTGAAATTTTCCCTCTCTTGGGAGAAGCCAACGTGGTCATATGAAAACTCCGGATTTGTCACCTCCACGGTGGTGGGTGACAGGAAATTTGCCTTGTGGGGACATTTTTGTCCAGAAGTTCCTGTGAGATGACTCTCTCTGGAGAGGCTTTCCTGGGCACATGATGAGCAGCTGGAGGAAAAGAGGGTCTGGAAGTTCACAAGGAGATGATTAGCGGGACTTAAGGGGGTCAAAATCCCACTTTAGGATCCAGTGTGGGATCAGATGATGTTTAAGGTTCCTTCCAACCTAAACCACTCTGTGATTCCACGATTCTACCAACACAAGGCACCCAAAACTCCAGGAGCAGGATCTCCCCATGCTGCTCCTCCGAGAACACAACATGCTTGAGGTTACGACTTGGAGAACTCTTCGCACACAGTAAACACGAGGAAATTAAGGCAGGACTGTAGCAAACAAACTGTAAATCCCAATCCTGGTTTGTTCCCTGCTCATCACCCCACAGAAACGGCCCCTTTCGCTGCCACCAAAATAATTTGCCCAATTGTCAGGAGCAGCAGGCCAGCAGCTGGGGCAGAGCTGCCGAAAAACCAACAACCAGAAAAACGTTGGCAGCGAGAGGCATTTGGAAAACTGCATTTCTGGGGAAGTTTCCACCCCGTAAACACGGCGGGAGTTCGATCAGGGCTCGGAATTCTTTTGCTCTCTGTTCTAACTTAGCTCTTGTCCGAGTGCCAGGTTACATAAGCGAGGGAGCGCGGATCCGTCGGCGGAGCGTGGAACGGGACATGGGATGTGGAGGTGCCATCAAGGAGCCACTTGGCTGCCCTACAATCACCACCTCCTCTCCCTGGGCATGGAGACAGGCTCTCCAGGGAACAGAGGCTCTTGCTCAACATGCCCTTCAGTGCCCACAGTGTGCCCTGGCATCGACCTGTAAAGGCTCTAAAATCCTGGGATACGCTGAGTTGGAAGGGACACACAAGGATCATCCAGTCCAACCCTCAGCCCTGCACAGGCCCATCCCCAAGAGTCACCCCCTGTCCCCAGAGGATCATCCCAACCCTCCTGCAGCTCTGGCAGCCTTGGGACTGTGCCCACTGCCCTGGGGAGCCTGAGCAGTGCCCAACACCTTCTGAGGGAAGAACAACCTTGTCCTGAGATCCAACCTCGCCCTGCCCTGACCCAACTCCAGGCCATTCCCTGGCTCCTGTCCCTGGTCCCCCAGAGCAGAACTCAGTCCCTGCCCCTCCTCTGCCCCTCCCCAGGATTTGTCACTGCCATGAGGTGACAATTCCCCTCAGGCTCCTCTTCACCAGCTGGACACACCAAGTGCCCTCAGCTGCTCCTCACACCCTTCCCCTCATGGCACTTCCCCACCTTCATTCCCTCCTTTGGACGCTCTCCAACAGCTCCACGTCTTACATCTGCAGTGCAAAACTTCACACAATATCTCTTGCTACTCAACAATCCTCAACCCAACCACAGTTTACAATAAATTAAAGACACAAGAATTATACTGCACCCAAACGGCCATTTAAACCCCCTCCCTCCTCCAAACGTGTTTGGGTCACTCTGGATGGATAAAACCACTCCTGTTCCTCGGAGCAGCGGGACCAGGAAGACAGGGAGGGATTGGGAATGCCCAGCAGCGCTGTCAGAAAGCCAACCAGATGTCTGCTCCACCAGGGCCACCCTTCCAGGGGAGGATCCGTGGCGTGGCTGGCAGCCAGGCGAAGGAACAAAAGGGCACCCGCCTCGTTTCTCCTCCCGTTATTCAATCCCGGGGCTTAGCGGTCACACCACATTTGCCTCCTCTCCTCTCCGCTGATGGATTCCCGGTGCCCATCCCACCCCCAACACATGCAACGGGCTCTCACCTTCCCAGGCCTGCACCTTCTCACCTCCCCACTCCTGCAAGGCATCCCAGGCCAAGAGCTAATGTTCCTTAAATTTGCCGGGTGAGAGCACGTTACACAGGGCGGATCTTTCGAAACTTTCCCATTCTTCTCGTAATCTATCGATGAAAGGATTCCTCGCTGGTTAGGCAATATCCCTGTGGATGAAAGCCTGGCTTGCGTTTCCCTCCTTTTCTCCCACCCTCGGTAACGGAAACCTGCTCTCTGAGGGGGGCCCCCTGATGAAAAACTCACGACTCGCCGGCCGCGCGCTGCCGGTTGCGCCGCTGATGGATCGCGTTACTTTCTACCTGTTCAGATTAATCAGGTTACAGCTCCAGCCTGCCAACAAAGCTCGGCCTCACACCTCGGCTCCAGCGCCCAAATCCACGTCCAAGAGCCCGGGCGGGCACAGGCTGCATGTGTATGGACAACTTTAAGCCAAGCCTGGGACTCGGGAGTGGGGTTTTGCCATCACTTGAGGTGAATTAAAGATTAATTTGATCCATGTGCGGAGCGTAAAACACGGTTTGGACTTCCCAAGTGGAAGGCATGGAGCAGTGTGCCAGTCTGGAGGAGAGCTGGGTGGTGGGAGCTGGGGTTGAGCTCTGCAGCTGGGGGAGATTTAGGTGGGTATTGAGGAAAGCTTCTTCCCCCAGAGGGTGGTTGGGCACTGAACAGGCTGCCCATGGAATGATCACTTCCCCAGAGCTTAAGGAAGGTTTGGACAGCACTCTCAGGAAAAGGATGGGATTGATGGAGTGTCTGTGCAGGGCCAGGAGTTGGATTAAAGGGGGGGTCACCTCCAACCCAGGATATTCTATGATTTCCAAAAAACAACATCTCCATATGAGCCCCCAGACCATAAAACCAGCACAAAGCCTCCCCTCCCTCTCAGGCAGGGCTATCTGGAAGTTTAATTTGCATTTTTTAATGACCTGAGACACTTCTGAATGAAAGCTGGGAGGGAAACACTTCGAAATACTTCACAAACTCAGTGCCCATCCAGGCAAAGTTTATCACTGGGAGTAACTCTCATCTCACCAGAGGACAAGGCTCATAGATCTCTTAAGTGTTTAAACCCAGCTTAGTGGTCCTTAGGATTTTACTGATGGGAGTAAATCCTGACTCTGAGCTTGTTTGCTGGAGCAGTTCCATTGCTGCATCAGGCTGAGACCAACAGTGCAGCTGCAGAATGTTCACCTGGAGAAGAGAAGGATCTAGAGAAAGCTTGGAGCCCCTGGCAGAGCCTAAAGGGGCTCCAGGAGAGCTGGAGAGGGACTGGGGACAAGGGATGGAGGGACAGGACACAGGGAATGGCTTCAGAGTGGAAAAGAGTGGATTTAGATGAAATTTTAGGAAGAAATTCCTGACTGGGAGGGTGGGCAGGCCCTGGCACAGCCCAGAGAAGCTGTGGCTGCCCCATCCCTGGAAGTGTCCAAGGCCAGGTTGGCTCCACCTGGGAGAGTGGAAGGTGTCCCTGCCCATGGCAGGGGGTGGATTGAGATGGTCTTTAAGGCCTCTTCCAACCCAACCCACTCCATGACTCTGTGACATCCTGGTGTTTGGTTGACCCACACAGAGGAACGACCGACCTCCCAACAATTCCAGTTCCTGCTCCCCCCGCCCATTTTGCTGAAACCAGAACTATTGCTCAACTTGTTCTTCTTGGCTTAACCTTAACCAGACAACCAAATACTAGTTAAATGAGGTAAGGCTTCACTGTGGGAACCACAGGTAACTTCAGGAGCCAAATTCCTCCGCGGAGCAGTTCCACCACCGTAATTGCACTGTCACTCATCACCAATGTCATGGAGATTATTCAACAATTAAATGAACTTCTGAGAACTGCTGCCTGCAGACAAAGCCAAGGCAGCAATTTTTAACTCATTGCATTTCCGACAAAATTCACGTCTCAAATTGGAGTTAAAAAAATAATAATATTGATAACAATAAACCTGATAATAGTAATAATAAAATAAAAAAATATAGGGGAATAAAAACCAATTAATAGAGTGCCTGCTTTGGATTTTCCATGAAAGAGAACAAGGCACTCTTTACGGAATTTTCTTAAGCAATTCTGATTTGGAGCAGCGTTGGAGCTTTGCAGCTCTTTGGTCACAGGTGAAAAAAAACCCCAACTCCCCAATTTCTTAACATTTTTATAGTTCTCATGAAATTCAAATCTACTGGTTGGCAACGATTGGCCTCATTACGGTTTCCTATCAATCTACGTTGCTGTGCAGTTTTTTAGTGGGTTCTCTTTTTAATACGAACCAGAAATGAATTTATGAGCTTGGACAAACCCTCAAGCCCTGCGTAAGGTGGGACACGCCCGAGTGACAGCTGCGCAAAAGTCAGGGACACAAATTCACCACAAATATCATCCAAAGGCAAACCCAGAGCTTCCCAACTCCCCAAACTATCTGTGGAAATTCCCTTCCTCCCCTCTTCCAACACTTGGACTCTCTGGATCGACGGCAAGATTTGGGGTGGCCGTGGTTCTCCTGCCTCTCCTTGAGGACAAAACCAACACGTTGTTTGCTTTCTGTAAACTACTTATTTTTTCCTGAAATGCCCAGAAGCGATTTCTTCCCAGGATTCCCTGTGGAAAGAGAGATTCCCAGAAAAATCCAAGTGCTCCAGCAATGACAGGAATTCGCACGGACCGACCGGGAGAGATCTGACGACTTCAAACTAAAGGCCGTAACATCTGGCTTAGTTTAGCCTAAAGCTACAACCAAACCACAGGCTCCTCAACTCCACTGGCACCGCACTGCTGGAAAAATCCCACAGCCCCGAGCTGACAGTCGGGAGCCGGAGCAGCAGCCAGTGAACGGCGTTGGATTAGGTGTCAAGTACAACCGTCTCCGTGAAAGAAAAATGATGATACAGAGCTCTGATCCCATGGGAATGTCCTCCCATCGTGTGACTGGATGGGTTTGGTGACGCTGTACGTGTTTAACCCCCGCGGAGACGCGGTCAAGCCGAGAGGTGATGGCAGAGCACCTCTGAGACTTCCAAGAATCCAAGAGCAAGTTTCTGCACTGCCAAGCACGGAATTAAATTAATATTCTCTGCTCCTGAATTTCTTTTTTACCCCCATTTTTTTTAGGATTACATGGGAAAGACATGCACAAAGCAGCTCTCACTGCTCATCTTATCACAGAATCAGGGAGTGGTTTGGGATGGAAGAGACCTTTGAGATCATCTTGTTCCAATCCAGGGACACCTTTCACTATCCCTGGTTGTTCCAACCTGGCCTTGGACACTTCCAGGGATGGGGCAGCCACAGCTTCTCTGGGAATTCTACCCCAGTCTCTCTCTACCCTCATAGCCAAAAATTCCTTCCCAATATCCCATCCTTCCATTTTCACCCCTTGCCCTTGAAAAAGTCTCTCTCCAGCCTCTTCGTAAGTCCCCTCTACACCCTGGAAGGTGCAAGATCTCCCTGAAGCCTCCTCTCCTCAAGGCCAAGCTTCCATGCCTTGGAAAACACCCTCATGGCTCAGGTTGTAGCTCCCTGGGCATTGAAACCAAGAGGAAAATAAAGGCACTGAAGTCACCAAAAGCGTAAGAATGACACAACCCCATTTTTACTCATCTAAGGCAAAACTTGCAACAGTAAAGATCAGATGAGTTGGGTTTTAACCCTCTCCCAGACTTCTTCAAGATACTGTCACAGCAAATTTAGGCTTCAGGACCATTTTTATCTCAAGGGAACTGCTCCTGAAATTGTCTCTCTGCAGAGATGGTGTTCACACCCTCACTCAGGGATGGGGCAGCCACAGCTTCTCTGCCCAACCTGTGCCAGGGCCTCCCAGCCAGGAATTCCTTCCTGAGGGTAATCTGGGGCTTTGAGCTCAACAGGAGCCTTTCCACAGGCAGCGGTTGCTCCCATGGGATGGACAAATGTCCTCAAGAAACCAAATGCCATCACACACGCGGTGATTTCCAGCCTTGTTGATGGAAAGCAGATTTAAGCTCCCGTGCCAGAGCTGCTGTATCCAATCCTTCTCCACCCCCCCCCCCAAAAAAAAAGCTGATTTCATCAAAAGATCCAATTCCAAGCCTATCATTTACCCCAAAAAAAACCTGAAAAAAAGAAAAATCCTTTTAGCCTAATCTACTTAAAAAACTAAATCTCATTTGTAGGTCATTAGAGCTGCTCCAGTCGGTAACATCCGTGCCCAGAGCTGCCATGAATTTGGAGGAGAGTTGAGTGTTTTGACAAGTTCCTGAACGGCTCATCAGCTGCTGTGCCAGCCCCAGAGAGAGCTCCAGGGAGAGCCAGTGGAAAATGAGAGGAGTGAAAATGCAAATAAAAGCGAGGGCTCCGCGCTGGGTCCGGGGCCATCACTCAGCTCCTCGTCAGCTCCCGCCTCCAGCCCCGTCCGTGTGTTTTCCATTCCGGCTGACAGGAGCAATAATCGCGGCTCTGCTGCTCTTTCAAACTTCCCACCACACTCCAGGGCCACCACTCACTGGGGGTTGTTGACCAGGAGCAGCCAAAATGACCTTTTCCATCCTGAATTTTGTAGGACGGTTTAAAAGAGGAGTTTCGGCTCCTGCGGGAGTTTGCAGGAAGATGGTTCCACTCCAGAAAAGGGAATAAACACCTATTTTTTACCAATTGCTGGTTCGTTTTTTAACTCAATATCCAGCTTTTCCTGGAGGAGAGGAGGAAACTGAGGCACGGGGGACTTTGGCTGCAGCCCTGGTGGATCATTCCCTGCCGACTCCATCCCTGATCCGAGAAACCTGGATCCGATTAGTGGCTTTGGCAAAGCCTTTGAGCCAGTGCTGGGCTCATGTGAACGACTCCTGTGACTGGAACACGGGACTTTCCTGCTCCATGATTCAGATTCCAACCCCACCAGGGCTGCTGGGACGGAGTTCAGGCTTTTGGGAATCCCTGAGGGAAAGGAGCGACGGGATGACGGGAGATGAGTGGCCTCTGCTTCAAAGGATTATCAGAAACTGATAATTTGCTCTTCGGGTTTTTGGAACTAAAACCAGGTGGAAGTTCATCCTGGAGCACGGCAGAGCTCAGGACAAGAAGGAAAAGTTGGTCATCCAGCAGGGCTGGAATGTTTTCCCAAATATTTTTATGTGAAAGGCGACACAAAATCTCAGAATTACCCAGGCAACGAGGAGTAGATGAATCCGATTCTTGGAGCAACCTGGGAGAGTGGAAGATGTCCCTGCCCATGGTGGGGGGTGGAACTGGTTGATGTTTAAGCTCCCTTCAAATCCAAACAATTCCATGATTCCACAATATCTGGGCAGGTCGTTTCTTCCCCCCAAAAGTACATAATTCTCTAATTTTTCCCATTTTCCACTAGCTTAATTAAAAAAAAAAATAAATAAAATAATTATATTTTGAGGACCACACTGGTCCCAAACTGAAAGCTGAGGGCGATGAGGTTGATTTTTGGTCCCCCCCCACCTAAAGGTAGACAGAGGGAAAGAAGCACCAGAACCTTTTCCAAGTGACCAGCAAAAAGACAAGAGGCACAAGAGAAATCACGAGGGCATGCAAAGGGAAAAAAATAACCACATTTTCCAGAGGGAAAAGAGATGAAAAAAGGAATCCAAAGAGTTGGGAGTCTCTGGACAACATCCTGGTCTACCCTTGGCAGCGAGTCCTGAGTGGGTTGGGGCAGAGACATCTAAGGGTCCTCTCCTGCCAATAATCTTCTTCACCACATGGTCTTGTTCTGGAACATTTATTTCCAAGGAAATCAGAGTTATTTTAGATGTCCGGCCTGAAGACAGCTCGTGGAATGTCTGGATCTGCTTCCGTTGTTCTTCTTGGGAAGCACCAAGGATTACAAACGCGACGGAACGAGACGGGGGTGAGAAAAGGAAGGAGAACTTTGTGGGGAAGAACGTGATAAAAAAGACAAAACAAGGGCAAATACGAACACGGGGAGATGTGTGTCTGCACAGAGAAGGTATCAGGATCTGCCTGGAAGGGGGAGAATATTCCAGCATTCCCAAAACACATCGTGTAGAGGCTCATTGTAGCTAAATGTAGCTGTGAGAAGCCACCAGGAATTTATTTACTGTATGAGGGCCAGGTCCTGCCCCAAATTTCAGCAATAAACCACTGGCTTCATTTGGAAAACATCCAATTGATATTTTTGTATTATTTATATATAATCTAAATCTTATATTCAATATATTTACTGAATATAAATCTGTTATTTATATTCAATAAATATCGCAATTTATTCAAGGTTGTTTATTCAAGGTCGCCATTTTTAAGCCAAGATTCCAAGCCTCCCATTGATCCTGGTCACTACCACCACATCCAGGCTTTCCCAGGACAATGGAAGTGAGAAATCCTTTAGAGTTATTGAGGGAATTACAGAAAAAAACTTCAGGTCCACCTGTTCCACACAAAACAGGGAAAAGGGAACACGCTGCTCCAGCTCAGGATCCAACGTCCTCCTGAGGTCTCTCTTCTAATCCTGAAGGAGGTCGTAGATTCTGAATAAAAGAGTATCAAAAGGCTCTTTTAAGGGAAAACCACAGAAATTAGATAAACTCTGCAAACAGATCCCACGGAAGAATAAAAACGACTTTTTCAATCTTGGCACTGGATCTGAATGGTTTTGACTTGGGGAAAGTCAAACTTGCCTTTCAAGTTGGTCTTTAATGAGACATCAGCAGCTCTAAAGCTTTAATTCCAGGCTCAGTTCCTGCACTAACTCACTGCACCGCTCTGTTCAGACCTGGAACTTGGATCCTGTCACCCTGATGGGTTGGAATATCTGGGATATCCCCACACTCCATGAGGGAGGAGAAATCAAAGGTTCCCCTTGCTCTTCAGCTGGAAAAATGCCAAGAAATACAACTCATGCAGGAATCTCCTTCCCTTCCTGATCCATCTCTCACCTGGGGACAATGTCTGCAAGTCGTGTATGGACCAAAGCTAAGTCAGAAAAATTAATAATTAACATTATGTCCCCAAATCCTACATGGTTTGACTTGTTCTGGAGTTTCAAAGTGCTCAGAAAGGCATTCCCTGATGGAATTCTCATGTTCTCAGCGCACAGAAAATGGGGATATCGACATTTGTGATGCTCACTGGAAAGTGAAGCCAATCAATATCATGTCAGTGGATAATTCGAGTCAAACAAGGGCAAAACACGAGGTTTCCCTGCTGGAATGCAGCCAAGTGTGAAGGGAAACCCCAGAGCAGAGACAGAGCTGGGAACAGGCAGGTGAGGGAGGAGAAATGAGGGAATGGAACCAAACCATCCCCAGTTCCCGTTGTTACCTCCACAGTCACTGTGGCAACGCAGGCCCTGGAGATCATGGAGTTGGTGTTGGAACATGCCAGAAGGGAAGGAAGCAAAGAATCATAGAATGACAAAAGGATTTGGGTTGAAAGGACCTTAAAGATCATCCAGCGTCACCCCCTGCCATGGGCAGGGACACCTCCTACTGCCCCAGGGGTATCCAACCTGGCCTTGGACACTTCCAGGGATCCAGGGGCAGCCACAGCTTCTCTGGGAAACTCGTTCCTGTCACTCCCCACCCTCCCAGCCAGGAATTCCTTCCCAATATCCCACACAAATCTCCATTTGAAGCCATTCCCTGTGTCCTGTCCCTCCATCCCTTGTCCCCAGTCCCTCTCCAGCTCTCCTGAAGCCCCTTTAGGCTCTGCCAGGGGCTCCAAGCTCTCCCTGGATCCTTCTCTTCTCCAGGCTGGACATTCCCAGCTCTCTCTCCATGAGATGTCCCCTGAGCTGCCCTGATCCCACCACGGGCCTCAGCAGCAAATGATGGAGCAAATTTCATCCCAGCACGGCCTGTGCTTCCTCAGGCTCCACTTTTCCCCATCTCCATCCTGATTTTCCAGGCTGTTTTTCACTCCTGGCCTTGCCTAATGAACTGCTGGATGGGTTGGACACCTCCAAACCACGACAGATGGCTCCACACAGGCCTGATGTGCTGGAATCCCCCTCTGGAAGCAGCTCCCTGCCCGATCCCAGCACGGAGCCGTGAGGGTCACATTTCAAGGGGGGGTTGTGCCTTTTCCCACTATTTATATCCTAAGTGTGAGCAGATGAGAGAAAGAATAATAATAAAATAAAAAGAATTATTCTTTCCACAGTCCATTACATCACCTTTTCCTCTTGGAAAAGTTGGTAACTCCATATATATATTTATGCAGCCCCACACAGGCTGGGCTCTCTCTTTCCAAGAGCAGAACATTCTCATCATGTAAATTAAAGGATAATCTATAGGAAAAATATGCTACTGGAGAGAAATTTGTGCTGGAAGCTTCCTCTGCCTTCTGTTAAAGGCCCTTTGGAGAAAGTTTCAAGGGGCTGAAAGGCAGAGGGATGATTAAATTCCTTAAATTATGGTTTTTAAGTGCCAGAGGGAGGGTTAGATGGGATATTGGGAAGGAATTCTTGGCTGTGAGGGTGGGGAGGGACTGGGATGGAATTCCCAGAGAAGCTGTGGCTGCCCCATCCCTGGAAGTGTCCAAGGCCAGGTTGGATCCACCTGGGACAGTGGGAGGTGTCCCTGCCCAGGGCAGAGGGTGGTACTGGATGATCCTTAAGGTCCCTTCCAATCCAAATCATTCTGGGATTCTGGGATTCAAGGATACAAAATAAAATCAGTATTTTCTACCAACTGGGAAACGACCTGTGCACATTCAATTCATCAACGTGCCCCCACAGCCAGCCAGGACAACGTGCCCAAAAAGTTTTACAGGCACTTTGGACCCCAGTCACTTCAAATAATCAACTCCAACCTCCATCAAGGCAGAGGAGAAAACAGCCTGAACTCAGCTTGACCTTCAAGAAATCCCTTAACCTAAAAATATGAAAGACAAACTGTTTCCACTGAGAGCTGCTCCACAAAACCGCCCTCACGAAACTCCGCTCGACCCAACCTCAAACATGAAGCGAATTCCAGGCTGCTGTTTTCCTCTGGCATCCTGGAATGTGCATCTCGAGGACAGAACTGGCTGTCCAAATGAGCTCCTGCTCCTGCAGAAGTGATTTGTTTTCCAACACTATTGAAAAGCAGTTCTGCACAGGGTCTGCATTCCAGGGAGGATTCCCTCCCTCCCTCCGCTTTCACATATTAAAGATTATAAATAAATAAAGAGAAATAACAGACTTTGTGCATTTTGGTTCCAAGTTGCCACAAATTAAAAGAGATATATTGTGATTTTTTTGTTGGGGTTTTACAGTGCACTCACAGCTTGACATTACAGGGAATCACAGAACCATTTAGGTTGGAAAAGACCTTTAAGATCATGGAATGGTTTGGGTGGGAAGGAACCTTGAAGATCATCTGGTTCCACCCCCTGCCATGGGCAGGGACACCTTCCACTATCCCAGGGGGCTCCAACCTGGCCTTGGACACTTCCAGGGATGGGGCAGGCACAGCTTCTCTGGGAAATTCATTCCAGGGCCTCCTCACCCTCACAGCCAGGAATTCCTTACTTATATTTAACCCAAATCTCTCCACTTTTACTTTAAAGTTTCCCCTTGTGCTGCGTAAAAAAATCACTCTCCCACTTTTCTTTGAATCCCCTCCAAGAGCTGGAAGGGTCCCTGGAGCCTGCTCTTCTCCAGGCTGAACAATCCCACCTGGATCGTGGATTCCCCTGCCCTCGGATGTGCCGGAGGTCTGTAAGAGCTTCAGATGAGACCAATCTGCAGGAAGACCCAAGACTTTGGGTTGAGCGGTTTTCGTGCGTGTGGGGACCGTTCCTGGGCACGGGACACACCCGGGCAAGACTTTCTGCTCAGGTTCCCTTAATCTTGGGAACAAAAGACTCCGATCTCCCGTGGCTGTCACTCCTCATCACCACATCATTTCCCCGTCAGCCCTCCGTCATGTCAGCAGCCAAATTAAGGAATTACATCCCGGAACATTTGTGATTGCACCGGGGGGGAGGGTTTGCTCTTCCACGGGAGCGTGGGGAGATGCCAAATGATGTCGGTGTGGGTCACACCTTCCCTGTCTGTCTGTCTGACACTGCTGGATACAACAGACAGACTCCTGGGTTTAAATGATACTCAGAGTTGTCGGGCTCCAGCCCTTGGCTTAAAACACACAGGCTTTAAATAAAATTCAAAGGCACCCAGGACAACGTGGATTTCCAGTGCCAGGAACTCCCACAGCCCCACCAGGGAGACAGAGGCAGCTCAAGGAATCCCAGGTGGGTGGTTGGATTCCGTGATCTTGGAATGATAAATTCATGGAATGGCTTGGGTTGGAAGGGACCAACCCAAGTCATGTCATCCAACCCCCTGCCATGGGAAGGGACACCTCCCACTACCCCAGGGTTGCTCCAAGCCCTGTCCAACCCGGCCACGATTCATGGGAAGCCACAAAATAAAAACCCTGACCGAAAAAATCTCAGAAATTAAACAACTCACTGCTCTCGAGAGATCTCACCCTAAAATACACAAAACTCCCGACTAAGCAGCAGAAACAAAAGCTCTGAAACCACCATGTCTGGTCAAACCAAGCCCAAATTTTGACCAATTAATCAGAAAAGGCAAGAAGCGAGTCACAAAGAGCTAAATTACCCCTTTCAGTGAACTGAGGGTTTGCTCAAGCAAGATGAAGGCTCGTGGTGACTCACGGGACCCGACCGTCGCCAGCCCAGATTACCCAGCAAACACAAGGTGGGTTGAGAAAGTTGGGCCAGTTAACACCAGTATTTATTTATTTTTTTTGTAAGCCTGAGCTGATCCCAAGCGACTGAATTCTTACAGCTAAATTTTTCAACTTAACTCCAAGCAATTCCACTGTCTCCTGAAAATCCCCTTCCACGTGACAGAGCTGTTCCTCTGGATATCAAGGAACAAATATCAGGATCTCCCTCTGTAATTCCTGCACCAAATTCATGCCATGTGCTGCTTTTCCTGAAGGAATTCCCCTCCAAACTGCAGCATTTCTGGTACTTGTTTGGCTTCAAAGCATGAAAATTCTTAAAGCAAGTGAAAAGTTCATCCCAGTCCTCTGCAAAGAGGCAGAACTGCTCTGGAGAAGGAAAATCTCCAATCTCCCATCTCTCCCTGCCCTCTGGCCCTGGGAAGCCATTCCCTGTGTCCTGTCCCTCCAGCCCTTGCCCCCAGTCCCTCTCCAGCTCTCCTGGAGCCCCTTTAGGCTCTGGAATGTTCTCCAAGCTCTCCCTGGATCCCTCTCCTCTCCAGCCATCCACCTCAAAGGCTGCTGGCAGCTCCCTGAAGTCGACTTTAATGGATCCACTCAAGCAACACCCCGGCTGTGCAATTATCCCGCCCATCCGGCCCCACTAATGCTCTTGTTTACTCTCCCCGGCAAACTCCGGATCGAGTGTCAGCTCATCCCTGGGATTCTTCCCCTCAGCCGAGCCCAGCAGACCATGGTGGTAATTTAAACACTCAAAGCCTGCCCGGTATCGATCCCGAGACTCAACTCACAGCGAGTTTGTTCCACCAAAATACACCCCCAGGGATTTCCCCCCTCACACACACACTCCGGAGGGGCTGAGGGAGAAGGGGGATGTCAGTGAATGAAGGAAAAGCTGGCAGGAGAGATTAGTATTCATGACCTGAATAAATGCTGCTCTTGGTGGGGTGGGTTGGGTTTATCAGAAGGAGTCAGGGATCATGTGGAAACACACCAGGAGTTGGGGATGGGTCTTTGCTTTTACCTTCCTGGCATCTCCCAAAGGCCCCACAGTGCCCAGGAGTGTGTAAAAACATCCAGAAATAACAGGGACTAAATGGGCAGCTCAGAGTGAACTAAACAAACGCTGTCTGGAGTCACCTGCTGCCCTTTCCCCTCCTCTTTTCCTCCAGTTTTTAGGTTTCTCTGCACACACTGGACATTGGTGGGAATCACCCCACTCCTCATCCCTGTGGGAAGCAGGAAGATGGTTCCTGGTTTTTGGAAGAGTCAGAGGTCCACAATCATTACAAACCCCACTTGTTTTGACTAACAGGTGACAGCCACCCTTCCTGTGGACCATTGGAAGGGCCTCCTGTGGTGTGAAAGGCATTTCCATCTTGCCATGAGCAGTTCCAAAGGAGTGGGAGACAGAGAAGACTTGAGGGTTCCTCCATTGCTTCACCTCAACTGAGCCATGTCAGACACAAGCTTGGACCTATCAGAAGCCACAGAAATGCCACAACCATTTCCAAAGGAAGGCTCAGCTCAGCTGGAGTCTCGACATGTCCCCAAGTGCCACATTCACAGGGATTTGAAATCTCTCCAGGAATGGGGGTCCACCACTGCCCTGGGCAGCTGGGCGAGGGATGGAAAACCCTTTCCAAGAAGGAATTTCCTTAATATTCATCCTGAACCTCCCCTGGCACAACTTGAGGCTGACCCCTCTCCTCCTATCCCTTGTTCTCTGGGAGCAGAGCCCCATCCCCACCTGGCTGCTCCCTCTCAACACTGACTCCCTGAAATTGCAAAAAACCCCACATTTAAGGACAGAAACTGAATCTGTTTGAGCACCTGGAACATGAGCAGCCATGGACTAGAGGAAAACCCACCTCACCTTCCATCCCTTCCGCTCTC
Organism: Pitta sordida; assembly: GCA_013390025.1. Taxonomy (NCBI): domain Eukaryota; kingdom Metazoa; phylum Chordata; class Aves; order Passeriformes; family Pittidae; genus Pitta; species Pitta sordida. The sequence goes on along the minus strand of WEKX01027154.1, from coordinate 125,999 downwards.
AGCAGAGCCGTGACCTCAGAGCCCCTGTCTGTCATTCCAGCAGATGTTGACACACATCTAATTAACCACCCATCAGTCACCCAAAGCAGCCCAGCCCTTAAAGTGAAGCATCTGGTGCCATTTTAGGCACCTAAAAGCCTCCACCAGCTGCCACCCCAGCAAGGCAACAAATCCCTTGTGTCCCATCTGCTCATGTTTTGTGGACACGTGGGATACCCCAGGACAGCCCCAGGCCTCCACATCTCAACACCTGAGGAATCACAACATCACAGAGGTTGGAAAAACTCCATGAGAACATTGAGTCCAACTGTTGTCCCAGCACTGCCAAGGCCACCACTGACCCATGTCCCCAAGTGTCCCATCCACAGGGATTTTATACCCCTCCAGGGATGGGGATCCACCACTGCCCTGGGCAGCCCCTTCCATGGAGAGTTTTTTCCTGTACCACTCCTCTCCTGGAGGAAAAGTGCACTTGAACACTCAAACACGGGTTTAGAGGGAGCACAAACATTCCCATTATCAATGGATCAACTTCTGAACTCCTGACAGACCCAGCCTAGAAAATAACCCATTCATCCCTCTCACACCACAAAAATTGGGCTTAAAATCAAACCAACACAGCCTGGAATCAGAAGAACCTACAGGAATGCAGATTACCATTTTTAGCATGGCATTGAGGGGGGAACTAATTAACTGAAAACCCAATCTGGGACTTCACAAATCTAATAAAAACGCTGAAATAAATCATAGTGAATGTTCCTTGCTTTACAGTGCCACCTTGCTGTCAAGTCATCAATAAAAGTGACAACTGTGAAGGACCAGAGCTTTCACGGGAGATCTGAAGTACCCTGACCTCAAGCGACCCTGGAATTTCTGCCTGAAACAAGAGTGTTAAAGTCATCTCAGCCCCAAATCTCAACTTATTTGGAGTGATCTCCAGTCCAAAGGATTCTTCCATAGCTCCAAAGAATCCCCATTTCCACAGCTTCTCTCCGCTGCTCCACCCAAAGCAGGAAGAGGTCGAGTTCCCCCTCCTGTGTCTCCTCTCTTACATCACTCACCTGCCTTTCCCCACAACCCTCCCCTCATTGATTAACCTCTTAATCCACACGTACAGCTCCACATAAACACCCCTCAGTGTTTGCACTCTTTCCATCAAACAGCAGACTCCTGGGATGGCTGGTGCAGGAGCCAATTAACTCCTCGTTCCCCAGGGAACTGCCTTGCCATCAAAGTCACCTTGACGGACAAAAGCACCGGTGCTCCTGTCCTGTGTGATGCCCTCAGGTGTCCATCACGCCACTGGGGTTATTCCAGAAAGTTCACTGGCAAAACATCCCAACGGGTTTTCCAGGCGGTAACGTTTCCTCGCTCTGAAATGACCCTCGAGGAGGAGAATTACATGGATGCGCTGGGATTCTGTTTCCCTACAGCTTCAAAGATGCTGCTGCTTCACAAAACCACCTCTCCCACCCACCGAGATCCAGCTGGGGCATTCCAGGCACCTCCACCAGCAGCTCTTCCCTTTCATGGCAGCAACAGGAGCTCTCGGGGAGGGGGAGACCCCCACGCTGCACAAGGTGAAGGCAGGATGTCATGAAAGGCAGCTCCATAAAGGCTCCTTTATGGAACGACGGCTCCCAGGCACCTCAGATCACCGGGGCAGATCCGGTTTCACAGAGGGGTGGACGTTGAGGTGAAGGGCAAACCACCTCTGGCCCTCTCCATTCCCCACCAGTCCTGCCTCAATCAGCAGGTTAAAGGTGACAGTGGGGTCTATAACTCCAGAGGTGTCCGTTTTCCAGGTGGGATGAGTGACTGCTCCAGCCTCCCGCAATTAGAGGGCACAGTGGGGAGGAGATCTCGCCTCTTTAGCCCTGAAGCTGCTCCAGGGGGAATGGGAAAGTGCTCAGGAGGAGCCAAGGGGCCACTGTTGAGCCTCAGGGGAATAAATCCCAATGGAAATCTGTTCCTGTCCCAGAACCTTTGGCTGAGTGGCTGCACTGCTGGTTTGACCCATAAAATCTGGGCAAACTGGTCTACTGGAAGGTGAGTTTGGAACAAGACGGTCTTTAAGGTCCCTTCCAACCCAAACCACTCTGTGACTCCATGATTATGGTGAGAAAAGCATCTCCCACCTCCTGCTCCCAACATCAATCCACGCTCGGCGCGCGGTGGACGCACCTCAAAGAATTCAACACCCAACCACGAGGTTAGAAAACTCCTATTTCTCCCTTTCCAATTCCCCATTTCCTCCTCTTTTCTTTTGTCTAGCCCAGAAAAAAAAACAACCTCCCAATGAAAGAGGATTTGATTGTTTGTTTGCTTTCATTGTTCCAGTCCGTGAAGTGTCGACAGGCTCCACAATTTCCACGGCCGTGCCCGACCGACAGAAACCCAGGCAGAGCAGAGAAGTGCTAACAGGATATGTTTGCACTCTGGTTTTTTGGGGATTTTGTTTTGTTTGAAGGCTCTGGGGAGCATCCAGGCGCTTTTAAATCCTCCCCACACCAACACATCCTTCCTGGATCGAGGGCGATGGATTCCGAGTCTGAGGAGCCGAACGAACGCGGGATCGGTGGGATTTAATATAATTGAACTAAAAACTGCTGTGTTTGGGGTAATATTAGGGTTAGTTTAAACCCACCAAAGCAGGAAAAATCAGAGCTAAGGATCTAAATCTGCTCTGAGCTCTTCCCTTGAGGTCCTTCGCTCTTCTGCAGAGCACAGCTTGGAATTCCAGGCCAAACTTTGAAGGATCCTTCCCTTTGTGAGTCAGGCACTTAATGCTGATTTTAAAAATAAATAAACTACTTAATGTGCCCTTTTTCCAATATTGTGGGGGTTTTGGGCATCGGAAAAAGAAGTACCCTGAGTCTAACAAGCAAGAAACAGAGTGGTTTGGCCAAGGCCCTGGAATGTCCCTCCTGGTGCGCCGGGTTAGCCACAGCCTGAGGGATTCCTGCAAGGCTCCCTGGGCAGTGCCTGCCCAACAACCCATGTCTGAGCACAGGGATTCACATAAAGATGAGTCAGAGTGGAGAAAAAAATGGCTTTATGCATCATCCACGATGGGTTTCCAACATGGAACACCATTTCCAATGAGCAGCTCCAGAGGTTTGGGACACCTGGAAGAGCCTGGCCATGCTTTGGAGCTCGGCCTGAACTTCAGGAGGTCTCAACACAACCTGCAAACAAACCAGCTCTTGGTACTTTCTCAGATGTGTCAGAACTTCCCTAAAACAGCTTCTCATCAAAGTCCAAGTGGTTTTCCAGAAAAGAGGAAGCACTTTGGAGGGATGGTACAGGAGGTCAAATGGGTGGGCCAGGAGATACTCAGAGCGTGACATAAGGGCAAAAAAAAGGCTCCTCATGAAACACCTGTGGGGTTTTGTTTAATTTTTGAAGGCTTTTTGATGTCATTCCCCCCATCTTACCTTTCTCTTTCTTCACCTCTTCCAGGTTTCCTAAGGAGCCAAGGGGTGGAAGAGGGATGGATGGAGACACCTCAGTACTTTGACTAATGGCGGTTGGGCTCTTGTCCCAAAAAACAAGGGACAGGATGAGAGGAAACAGCCCCAAGTTGTGCCAGGGGAGGTTGAGGTTGGATATCAGGGAAAATTCCTTCATGGAAAGGGTTGTCCATCCCTGGCCCAGCTGCCCTGTTGCACTCAGGGGTGTCAGGAAACAAAACAACATTTAATTGGCAGGAATTAGTTCAGCTGGAAGTCGGACTCCTGCCCTTTCTGCTCCCCAGCATTTGTTCAGACTCTTCAGGTCATCGTGTTTGCACAAGACCCGGCAAAACGGGCAGTTATTTGATTAACAACACTGGAGGCCTCATCCAGAAGATATCAATCACTGGAAGGAACCACAAAAGTAATTAACAGCCTGGAGACGAGCTGTTAGCAGCAAACCCCTGCATTTAAGGGATGATCAAACCAGCTCAAGCGTCTCGTTGCCGGGAAATTAAGAATTAAGGCTCAACTGGAAGTTGTGTCTTCACACCTCTGCCTCCGTAGCGCTCGGGAAGATGGAATTGGCAAGGAAGGGTTTATGGAAGTGAACGTTTCACTGGACACGCTTTGAGAGAGGCTGTGCTTGAGAGATTGGGATTGCCAAGGGATTGGGATCGTGGGGCTGAAGGGGAAGATGTGGCAGAGGCCACAGAGAAATGGTTAAATAATTACAGCAGGTGTAATTAAGAAAGAAAAAGATAAAGGGAAAACACAGGAGTGAAGGGATGCATGATGTGCATGTAAAAAGCAGAGGAGAGAATGGAAAAGGTTGATGGTGGGACTCGATGAGCTAAGAGGTCTTTGCCAACATTAATGACTCTGAGACGTACAATGGAAATGTTGTGTTCCTATGGTAAAAATTCCCCTTGAAAATGGCATTAAACACAAAAGATGCTGAAATCATAATGACCAGAAACCCAAGAAGTACAAGAGCTCTTCTCAAAATCATGGAATCACAGAAGGGTTTGGGTTGGAAGGGACCTCAGAGCTCAACGGGTTCCATGGGAAGGGACACACTCCACTAGCCCAGGTTGCTCAGAGCTCCATCCAACGTGGCCTTAAACACTTCCAGGGATGGAGTATCCACAATTTCTCAGGGAAAACAGAGTGTACAGATACCTGACACCGCAGCCTTTGGGAGAACCACCCAACCTGAGACCCACAATTTGGAGAATTAAAACCAGCGACTGAAAAAAACAATTTGGAGAATTAAAACCAGCGACTGAAATGAGCTGAAAAACCCATGAGTCACCTTTTCATCTCTGCCCTGCTGCCTCCAGTGACTAACCCTGCAGCTCATCTGTCTGCAGCTCCTCTTACAACAAAACGCTTGGGAGACACAAGCAAGTACTTGTGAGGAGGAGGAGACACCTCGCCAGGATGGTTCATTTAATTGATCATCCCTTTAATATGATTTTCAGACCTGTGCTGGATCTACCAGCAAAACAAGCTGGAGAAAATAAGCCAAACCAGTTTCCCCAGCAGCAGGCTCAGCACTGGCTCCAAGGCCTTGTTTTCACACTGCTCCTCAGACATCTCATGACTTCGCAGGCAGGGAAACCACACTGAACTGGAAAATACAAAGACAAACTAAAAAAAAAAAACCACCCCAAACAATTCAGGGCTTCCTGCCTGGTGAGAATGAACCTGCATCTGTCCTGGATGCTGCTTTGGAGGGATTGGAGGGATCATCTCCCTCAGGTGGGAACAAAATCTCATCAAAATCCCTTGAAAAATCCCATCAAACCCCCCCAGGTAACAGCACAGAAGTGCCATGGCAAGGGGCCCAAATTTGGAAGGGTTGTCCCTTCACTCTGCCCAGGGCAGGATATGGAAATCCTGGAGCACACGGAGCAGGAGACAGGGCTCCATCTCATGGAATACCCTGAGTTGAAGGGACTCACAAGGATCATTGAGTCCCACACTCACAGATTCGCCTCAATTTTAGGGCTGTTTTTCCTTTGAAGTCCGTCAACCAAACACGGCCAAAATTGGACAGAAGGTTCAGAAGTCATCAGGGACATTGAAACAGACACAAAGAACAACAGCACAGGTTTTAAAGATTAAAAGCTCCTGCCTAACTTTGTATTTCATCCTCTCAATGAAAAATACAAAAATTCACCCAGTAACTAGGAAATGAATGCAGGAGAGAGAGAAAATGTGTGAAGGGAAGAGGAGCTGAGGATGTGTCACCTCTGGAAGTGTCCAAGGCCAGGTTGGATCCACCTGGGATAGTGGGAGGTGTCCCTGCCCATGGCAGGGGGTGGAATGAGATGGACTTTAAGGTCCCTTCTAACCCAAACCATTCTGGGATTCTATGAGAGGGATAGAAAGGAATATATTATTTACTATTTGGACACTTCCAGGGATCCAGGGGCAGCCACAGCTTCTCTGCCCAACCTGTGCCAGGGCCTCCCCACCCTCCCAGCCAGGAATTCCTTCCCAATATCCCATCTATCCTTGGCCTTGCCTGTCTTCACCTCACTGCTGGGGTTTGAAGAGCTGGGGCTCAAATTCGACCCCACCAAGGGACAGCCATAAAATAAAACGATGGAAGAGCGTCCTGGAATCTCCTCATCCCTTGAACATCCACGTGCCTCCAGCCAGGCGGGTCCCACCTGCCTTTCTCCCAAAGCTCCTCCACGCTGCACTTTTCATTCTCAGAGGAAACTCAACAACCTGAGATTTATAACTCCCTGGACAGACACCGAGGCCTGGAGCAAGGAGCTCTAATCTATCGCCTACATTCCCTCACTAGAGCCCAGAGTGAAATTCTTGGGAGTGCTGGACACAGATTTCCCTTGGCGGGCGTCCACCAGCGCCGATCTGGCTCGGAAGAGAGGCCAGAGTGGCTCTGGGGTTGCAGCAGCTTCACAGGCAAACAGAAAATCTTCCTCTTCCACTCACTCTCGCTTACAAGAAACCCAGGAAAATGAAAAGCTAAAACATTTCCAGCTGGCCAGAAGCTGAGGAGAAAACAGGGGATTGATTGCAGGAGCAGGACCTCAAAGCTCCTGGAGATCCTCAGCGGGGTTTGGACGCTCAGGGGTTGAAAGCAAGAGGCAGGAGATTGGATTGTTTCATATTTTAACCAGGTCATTCATGGGATTAAATTTAGTTCAGGTTTCTAACACACAGCTCTGAGGGAGTAAGAGGAATGTTTGAACCTGAAGGGGAAAAGTAACTGTTGTTTCCTTGTAAAACCTGAAATATCCGAGCCTCTCGCAGAAGGATTTGAGATGCGACTTGGTTTATTTTAGCACCTCATCAGAGGTATTTATGGATTGAGAACTGTCCCAGGATGGGAAGCAAAGTCCCTTTTTAAATTATTCTGTTCAAAACAGTGAAATTGATTCTCTGGGATTGAGCCTTTCCCTCATTACCACACGAAGAGAGAATTGCTCCCAATTTCCCTGAGTGCAAGAGGAACATCAGGGCTTCAATGCACTCCAGGAGGAACCCTCATGTCCCCAGCCCAAGGACATCTTTTTAGGGCTTGTTTCCCACTCCAAGGATCTGCATTCAGGACACAAACCAAGTCACTACAGTTTCTATCACTTCATATTTTACTGTTTAAAGAATTAATTTGGATCATTTATATTTTACTGTACTAAGAATTAATTTTGGTCATTCCCTTAATCATCCCACGTTACTTTGAAAATATTCTCTGATTTACTATTGTTCTGAAACAGCTACTGCTGAAAATGCATTGGGAAGGAGGGAAAATCTCTTTAATTTCTCTAATTTGATGCATTTTTGCCCAGTCAAAACAGACAGAAACACAAACAATTTCAGGTTTTATCTTCTAAGTCAATGTCATGCTAATGCTTCATGGAATCATGGAGTGGTTTGTGTTGGAAAGGACCTGAAAGATCGTCCAGTGCCACCCCCTGCCATGTGCAGGGACAATGAGATGTTGTCTACAACACTTGGCATCAACAAGGATCCAGAATTGCCTGTCCTCACCTCCACAAGCAAGAACATCTCCCCTTTCTCCTCACAACATTCACAGAAACCCAGAACTGTTTGGGCTGTAGAGATCTTAAAGTTCATCCAGTTCCAACCCCCTGCCATGGACAGGGACACCTTCCACTATCCAAGGTTTATCCAAGTCCAGTCCAACCTGGCCTTGAAATTCAGAGATGATGTTATTTTTAAATACAAGGAAAAAATTTGGACAGTCCTCCAAAAATAGAGAGGAAAACCCTGTGTCCAATGACAACCTTCGACAGGTAAGGAAGGATAGGAAAGAGTTCCTGCTCAGCTCTTTCCTCACCCAACAGGAATTCATTTGGTTGCCTTTTCCACCTGTGAACCATCCACACATTTATTTCACTGCCTCAGCACAGCTGAACCTCCCTGAGCAGCTTTAAGGCATTTCATTCTTCAAACAGCCACCACTTCCCTCTCCAAAATCCCTGCACTCACGTCCTGGTGCTTGGAAAAGGCCCAAAGCCTCCCCATTTCCTCATACCCGGGAGGTCGCCGGCGCGTGGGGTACCCCAGTCAACAAAGAGCCAAGAAGCTAATGAAGATAAAAGTGTCAAGGCAGAGCAGTGATAACACACACCTCTCACATGTAGCTATTTTGACCATTTTGCAAAAAGATTTGGCAGTTCCTGGCAGGCCCGGGCCCGAAAAGCGACGGTGCAGCACCGCGGCGTCATTGAACCGCTCTGCACAAGTGTCACGGGATGACAAATTGCTCCCCGCACATCAATTGGATTCTGGGAAGTTCTCAAACCCTTATGGGTTAAAAGCAGCTCCAGCATGAATCAGAGCCCCAGTAAGGGGGTAAGGAGATCATCGATACAAGGGATTATGCAGATTTAAGGAATACCCTCGGCACCCACGAGTTTTCAGAATGCAAACTACGTCAACCCTGCAAACAAGAGGCACTGCATCATGATGGCAGCAGGGACAAAGCCAGGGGGGTTTAACAGACAAAAAAAGATTGTTTTAATAGGAGAGAAGCATCAGTCATTGAGTCTTACTTCATTCACACTTTCTATCCAACCCATCCATCTTCAGTGCCAAGAGATGACAGGACCACCTCACTTTTCCCCCCGGCCTAGTGTATCAATAATGCCCATTTCTACCCCAAACAAATGACTCTCCAGAATGGCTCTTTTCCCTAAACTTGCCTTGCCAAGCCCCACAAATGCCTCACTACCTGCCATGGTCAACTTGGCTCTAAGGAGGCCCCCTCCAGAGGTGGCCACTGACGGGTGGAGCCTTCCCCAACCATCTTCCCCAAGAGCCACTTTGTCATTGATGGCTGGGGACCCCAAGAGGGGACAGGAGATGAGGGAGGGGGTGGCCAAGCCAAAGACGGACACAAACCATAAACGGGCACGGACACAGGAGAATGCAAATCCCCCCCCACCCCCAACCCTCTGGGGGCATTATCTGTGAACAAAAGTCCTCGAGGCGGGCGGGCTCTGCATCACTGCCCTCTCTGTTCACACCACCTGCTCGGCGTCCACCCGCCGAGGCGACGCCTTATCTTTGCGCCGCATCGGCAGAAGCCAACGGGAGCACAATGGACCCCACCGGCCAGGGTCAGGCCTGGCTTTCTTCCTCGCCCCCATCCCACCAGCCCTTTTCACCTCCACCATCTCCAGGAGCCCGAGGCGCTCAATAAGGAGGTGGCTTCGAGCGCGGAAAGTAGGAGGAGGCGGGGGGGAAATATAGGTCTCTGGCGTAAATCACTGACGCCGTTTCCCCTCCTCTCCCTTCCCTTAAGACCTGATGGTCTTCAGTCACACATCTTAAAAGAAAAACAAAAAACAAAAACACAAAGACTTACTTGTCTCAAGTCGATGAAGGCCAACTGCAGCGTGTCCCCTTGGAACCCAGGCACTGGGCCGGATCTGGCAAACTCTGTGGGAAAGAAAAGAGGATAAAAAGCGCCTTTAACTAACCATGGACAGGGAGATTGGCAGACGGATGACAGGGAAGACAAGAGAGGCTGGGGGAGAGGAGGACCGCGCTTCTAAGGAGTCATGTCTCCCTCCCTTCAGCGGCTTTGTTCGCCCTTCAAAATTCGTGTCATCAAAACACCATTAATTCCACCGTCCTGACAGCAAGGAAACTGTACTAATTCGACCTGAAATTTATTCCCATGAGCCGCACTGGGCTTCAGAGTATTTGTTTTGTGAACGGACAAACAACTCGCCGAGGAGAAAGGGGGGGATGGGGGTGGAAAAGTTTTTCCTCTCAACACAATAAAATCTTCAGCTGTGAAACTCTTTTCAGTTCCGAAAGCTATTTATATTTTAGGGCGCTGAAGGAATTTTCTAATTTCACGCCTGTCACCAGGCCCCATAAGCATTCATCAAAAAAATATGCCCAGCAGCATCATTAATTATTGGGCAGCAGATTATTTGCATTATCTGGTAGTGGTGAGCTCTTGCCAGCGGACGGTCACCCCCAACGGGAAGAACCGCGGCAGTTGGGTGGCATATTTATTTCTGTTGGATGAAGACATCTGACAACTGAATAACGTTGGCTTCCGAAGCGAAGAGAATATTTCCAAGGCCACATTTATCTCCTCCCAGTGTAATCTGGCCAAAAATTCATACTTTGGTCATTCATTTTTCTTCTAATCCATTCTTTAAACACGAATCTAAAACCACTTGAACAAATCCATGTCAGAGGATCTTAGTTCTTCTGTGGCATTTAGCGGCTTGGTGGTGCCCATGGAGCCAATGACTGCACATATCCAAGTGTGCCTTTTGAAGACACGCCCAAGGTTGGTTTTGCCTGGCTTCACTTCATTTTCACCCTCCTCGGTTACAGCTTTATCTCCACTCTCCTCCTTTCAACACCTCATTTGTGAAGCCACAACTCAACGTTGTGAAAGACTCGGGAGGGAGCGTCTGCCTTCAGTTGAGTTGAGTTGCTCCTGCTCACACTGAAGATGCTGCACATGGAATGAAGTGTTTTCTTGGGATGAAAACGAGCAGAAAGGAAGAAGGGAGGGAAAATATGCATGAACACAGAGATTTTTTACTTATACTGCCCATTATTGCTCAACTATCCCGGCTTTTGCCCTACAGGAATCCTCAAAACAGCTCCTAAAGCTCCACAAAGAGGAGGATTAAGGATGGCTCGGAAAAAAGGAAGAAGGATTTTGCCTTTTGTGTCCATGACTAATCAGAGGTACTAATGGACAAAGTCATTTCATGCCAGATGGTCTTTTTCTCCTTCCAAAATCTATCAGGCAAATGCCACAAAAGAAGGAAAATAAATCATCACATTCCTATTTTGAAAGAATTCCTAGAGCAGCCCCATCATAAGAGCAGCCCCATGGCTCTAACGAGAAGAGATTAATGAATTAGCCACCAGGTTCAGCCCTGCTCCTCCACTGCCTTATCTCTGGAAAGCAAAGAAGGGTTATTTGTCAACTTTCTTGCTCCACCTTCCATTAAAATCTTGGGATGGAGAACATCCTTCAGCACAGACACAGGTATCTCCAGGGGCCACCTCCCAGACACTCACAGCTCTGCTTTTTAATAGTCTCAGATGCCAGAAGAGCTTTAAGATTGAAACCATTGCTCATCTTTGCAGTGATCACTCAAGTAGAAATTGCTGCAGGACAACAGCAAACAGGCCTGAAAAATCATCCCTTTCATCTGATGTTGCTACTCAAAAGGAATATCGAAAAATAAAAAGAGAGAAATTACGAATGTGACTGTTCACGTTTAGATTTTGGATAGGAAAAGCACAAATCAGAGCCAGGAGGAACCATCCATGGTTGTGACTATGGAGTTTTGGACAGGGATCATAAGGAGGAAGTTCTTCCCTGTGAGGGTGATGAGGCTCTGGCAGAAGTTGCCCAGAGAAGATGTGGCTGCCCCTGGATCCCTGGAAGTGTCCAAGGCCAGGTTGGATCCACCTGGGACAGTGGAAGGTGTCCCTGCCTGTGGCAGGGGGTGGCACTGGATGAGCTTTGAGATCCCTTCCAACCCAAACCATTCCATGATTCTATGACGTCAGAGCTGCTCAGTTCCAGCCAATTTCCCCGACCAATCCAGCAACATTCAAACTACAAACAGCTCAAAGCAACTTTACATCCATCCCTCAAAAACTTCTAATTAATTCTAATTGTAAAATCACTTTAATGTAAGTTTGCTATAAAATTTGCCTGCAGCTTGCCAGAGCCAACACACGCCCAAGGGAGGCCTAATCCAAGCTTTGTGCCTCTGATCTGCAAGGGATAAATCATCTTCACACATTCCCTCTGCACCCCACTGTCCCATCTGGAAAAATTATCCCCAAAAGCCACATCAATCCTAAAACATCCCCCACTCTGGAAAAGCACATACCTGAGAAGCTAAAAATATTGAGATGTGAGGAATTGTGTTTGAGCATCTTCTCAAGAGATGTGAGACACCCTTGGGCTGAGGTACCCAACAACAATGTCCAACCCTCCGAGGATGGGGTCACATCATGGTCCTGATTGTATCTGGAAAGCAAAGCCTGAAAGGACTGCAATGAAAGCGAGTTTCTGGTTTGGATGAAGGGCTTTTGCAGCTGGCAGGAATCTCGTTAGGAGCACACAAGGAGTTGTGAAATTTAAGACCTCCCCAAAAGCATGAGATTCAAATCCTCAGGAGAAAACGCCTGTGATTCCGAATGTTTGCACAAGACTCGTGAATTTATCACTGTTGTCATCTGCTCATGAGCAACCCAAGGCACATCTCACACCAAGATGTGGTTGCCTGTTAGCAGCTCACCTTTGGCTGTCTTTTCCCATTGTTCCCAGCTGTGGCTGCCCCGTTACTGGAAGCGTCCGAGGTCAGGCTGGACGGGGCTTGGATCAACCTGGGATAGTGGAATTTGTTCCTGCCTATTGCAGAGGGTGGAATGAGATGGGCTTTAAGGTCCCTCCCAACCCAAACCAATTCGTGATTCCATGATTCTTCAGGAACTGTGTGGAAGGAAAACTGGGACTGTTCTGCAGCGACACTGCTTCGATGGACTCGATGATCTCCATGGTCTTTTCCAACCTGACTAATTCTGTGACTCTGTGCCCTTCAACACTGCGCATTATGATGGTCACACATGGCACCAAAATTCATGTGAACTCACCCAAGTAAGATTCTACTGAATTAACAACGCACTGGAACCTTTTAAGGGAAAGGTGTCCTTGCCCACAGCAGGAGGTGGAACGAGATGAGCTTTAAGGACCCTCCCAATCCGAACTGCTCCGTGATTCCACGATTGACACCCAAGCAGTGAAATGAGCTGATATTATTTGTGTGTTGCAGCAGAAATGGAACCAAAAATACGCCCCAGACACTCCAGGAAAGCTGCTGCAGCACTTGGCTGGAGGAGCCCGAGGAGGAATGAATGCAATGCTTCAGCCCGCGGCTGTTCGAAGAGTGGCCGTACCTCCTGTAATCGCAGGTCACACTTTACATACCAATGCCATGAACTTGTTTTTGAAGAAGGAATGAACAAAGTCTTACAGAGAGAAAGGGAGAAACAAAGAAGAGAACGGAGCTTTAGAGGAAAGACACAGCCAGTTCTTCTTGGTTTTAATCTCTTCAACCAGATTTCAGGATAATTTTCTTGGAACAACCAAGCGTTGGCCTCAGTACTGTCGGATTCGTTTATTGTACTGTCTTCACTACCAAGGCAAGTGGCAAACATAGCAAGCAACCTCCAGTCCAGCCCCTTGAGCAGAAAATCACAGGAGAATAGAGCAGATCAGTATGGGCTGTTTGTACAAAGCATTTAGCCAGGCTAAAGGTTTGAGGGGTTTGTGTTCAGGCCAAAAAAGTAATGTCTTTGCAAGGTCTACAGGCTTGGGCCACCCAGGGCAGGTCACAGGGGGACTCTAACCTCTCTTCCAAAACATTTCACTGATGAAAGAATCAAGGCACAGGAACCGTTAAGCCCTTTACAATGGACAGAGAATAAAGAGTTCAAACGCCCACCAGAAAAAGAGACATCCACTGTAAATGAATTCCAGGGATCTCCTTTGTACCCCGGACACGGCTCCGCGCGCGGGGACGGGGCCTGGCACGTCCTGCGAGCTCCAATGGACACAGCTGGCCACCTCATTCCTCAAAAACGTCGTTGTGAGGGGAAGATTTTCTCTGAATTACACGACGACGATGGAATTTGTGACCTGAGGGATGGAGGTTACAGCTCGTAGGGAAGGGAGCCTGGAAAGTCTCCCTGTGGTTGGATCAGCCATGGATGAGATTTGGGGAAACAACCGTCTCAAAACTCCTCCAGGAAGGATGTTGGTCTCAAAGTCACCTAAAAAAGCCAAGTGGTGAGACTCTTGTTCCTCATCCAGAGGCACAAAATGGCACCTTGAGGACACTGGAGCTGAAGAATAAATCTGTGTAGACTCTGGAGAGGCTCAAGGGGGGAAAGAGTGAGAAATTACGGTAGGAATTGAGGCAAGAGGAACAGAGAGAAGATCCCAATTTCAACACTGAGTTTATCCTTCACCCACACCATTCCCACACAACCCTGCTTTGAAGCTGTTCCCCATTTTATCCAAAATGATCAAAAGTCATTCCCATCTGGGTAATTCCAGAGAGCTGGGGGAAGAGGGAGGGGTTACCCAAAATACACTGAACTGGGTCGGATTAAGGAAAAATTTCTGCTCCCCTCCATCATCTGTTTCTTTGATGGAACAAAGATGAGGCTGGAATGCTGGGAACCAACTGGTCCCAGGGGTTTTGAGGATCTGCTGACAGGGCTGAGGAGCACCCACAGCCCCAGGGAGGAACTTCCGAGTGGTGGATCACGAAATGTTTCTGCGTAGAAGGGAAGGACGTTCCCCCAAAGAAACTGTGCCATGAAATTCCACCCACAATCCTGGGACAGGCTTAAGAATCGAGTCAGAGATCGCCACGTGTTCCCAAATCCAAAAAGATGTGGATGCCTGCAGCAGATGTGAAGTTCTCCACTTCATTTAAAATACTTATCCAGGAAAAGGGGACTTTGCACATCCCACCATTAACTCCAGAGGTTGTAGACAGAGAAATATTAAAGTCAAAGTGACAGATGCAGGGACCAAAGTCGGGTGATGGTTGGAAGGAAGCAGGAGGTCCCAGCTCAGGGGAAAAGCCAAAGGCTGGAGGGAGGCTCATTCCTCCTTGACATCACACAGACTCCCAGGATTTGGCCAAGCCAGATCCTGTGCTAAAGCAGGGAGCCCTGTCCAAACATTCCCCAGCAGCATCCTGACTAAACGGGCACGTTTTTGGGAAGCTCAGTGATGGGGAGTCATGCACTTCTCCTCCATGAATATTTATAGGCACTAACTCACCAGGAATCACTCTCTTCCCACTCCAAGCCCTCTGCAAGCCCTAAGGAAGGTCAGCTGAGGGAAATGAAGGTGGTATAAATTCAGGGAGAAACAAAAGAGGATAAATGTAAGCATGGAAAGGTGGCACGGCCATGGGGCAGAGGCTCCTGGATCCATCAGGGCACCCACAAATCATCCGTCCCATTTCGGAGCACACACGGAGTAGCTCTGGGAAGCCACCTCTGCTGCCACCATGAATCATCCCACTCCGATTTAACAGCAGGAAAATGCAGTTTTGGTTTCCTCTGAGGGCTGAGTTTTGACAGGAGAGGAGGTGGGAAAGGCAGGACGTGCTCCAGGGAATGGTGCCCGTTGTAGGCACCAAAACCACCGGGAAAACAGAGGGATTGAGAGGTCCCAGGGAAGAGCTGAACTATGTCTTTGTACAGGCACCAGGATCTCCTGCTCCATGAGGGAAAGGTGCCCTTAAAACCCATGTTGTGCCAACTGGGCTCATCCTGGTATTTGGGACAGTCTGGGAAACAAATCACAGGATCATGGAATGGTTTGGGATGGAAGGGACAAAGATCATCCAGTTTCAGCGCCTGCCATGGGCAGGGACACCTTCCACTGTCCCAGGTGGATCCAACCTGGCCTGGAACACTCCCAGGGATCCAGGGGCAGCCACAGCTTCTCTGGGAATTCCATCCCAGGGCCTCCTCACCCTCACAGCCAGGAATTCCTTCCCAATCTCCCATCTCTCCCTGCCCTCTGGCACTTGGAAGCCATTCCCTGTGTCCTGTCCCTCCATCCCTTGTCCCCAGTCCCTCTCCAGCTCTCCTGGAGCCCCTTTAGGCTCTGCCAGGGGCTCCAAGCTCTCCCTGGATCCTTCTCTTCTCCAGGGGAACATTCCCAGCTCTCCCAGCCTGGCTCCAGAGCAGAGGGGCTCCAGCCCTGCAGCACCTCCGGGGCCTCCTCTGGACTCTCTGCAGCAGCTCCAGCTCCTTGTGCTGTTGTTCCCAGAGCTGGAGCTGCAGGTGGGGTCTCAGCTGAGGGGGCAGAGGGGCAGAACCCCCCTCTCACCCATCAGTTCCTGCCGCTCTGTTTCCAAGCTCAGCCCGATCCCACAATCCAGGCAGCCCTTCCCCTTCCCTGCTGCTGGGACAGCAAATGGGTTATAAATCAGGAAATGTTTTACAAACCCACAAATCTGGGGGATTAATTTACTGGTGTCTCGTTTTAAGTCTAAACCACCCCCTTTATCACCTCAGCTACTGCTGATTGTGAACATAAACCCAATTTCCTCTGATGTGTTTTATATCTGTTTCTAATAGGGGGGAAACTCTCTGCACCACCTTCAAACTCTGAGTAATATACAAATAAATCCTTTTATTAATTTGCCTCACCCCTTTTAGCAGGATTACTCCTTTGGCACCAGCAGAGACTTAAAGAAAAGCCTAATAAACTCCAGGATCCAAACTCCTCAGCCCCATTCCCACATCACAGAACTCACTGGAAGTGCTCCAACCTGCTGTAAAATCCTATTTTAATATGATGAGTGCATGATAAAACTAATAAACAAGGTAAGATTGGGGATCTGGAGGGAGAAAGAATCTGGAGAGATAAATGTGGAACTGGTGTAATAAAGATTCACACCTGAGCTTTCAGGTAAAAGACTAAAAAAATGCTGCTGAGTGATCCATGCAATGGGAAACTGAGGGGAAACAAGTGTTGGCAGCCAAAGAAAAGAAGGAATTATTAATGGAAAATGCTTCCTGTTATTCCCAGCTCTGTCTCTTGTGGGTATTGATGGGAATTGAGCTGATGGCACCCAAATCAGGCAGGAGGGAGGAATTTGGGGATGCTGACAGGAAAATAAGGCATTGCTGGTGTTATGAGACGTGACAGAACTGCAGGATTGGGATGGGATTCATTAACCAGGGATCCTGCTCCCAGGTTATCCAGCTCAGTGCTGGAAAATGGCAAAAAACCACTAAAAATGAAAATACACCAAAAATCTCACTGGGTGGTGCTTCTCAGAGCTGAATCTAAGTTCAGTGCTGGTGGGTGCAGCTGAAGTCAGGAAAATGTTTGATAAAGCTGGAAAAAGATTATTTTTAAAGGTGTGGAATTCCAGGTGCTGATGAAACCAACACAAGTGACATCATCGAGTCGCTCCCCATCCCTGGAAGTGCCCAAGGCCAGGCTGGATCCACCTGGGATAGTGGGAGATGTCCCTGCCCATGGCAGGGGGTGGAATGGGATGGCCTTTAAGGTCCTTCCAACCCAAACTATTCCATGATTCTGTGAAAAACAAGGTACATTGCAATCTCCATCCCAACCAAGCCAAAAAAGTGAATATTTGGCAAAAAATAAAAGCAGCTCTGCAGGTGGGGTCTCACCTGAGGGGGCAGAGGGGCAGAATTCCCTGTGGGATCAGCCCAGGGCACAGGGTTGGGATCATGTGGAGCTTCTCCTCCACCAACACCCCAAGTCCTTCTGCTCAGGGAGAGCCATAAATAAATAAATAATCTCCTGCACTCAAGTCCCTCCTATTTTTAAACCACTCCATGTCAGAAAGCAGGGATGGCCTGGAGAGCCCCACGAGGGGAAAGGAAGAGCAAACCTTTGATCCCTTTGAATTTCCTGGGCTCCCTTCCGGGTGTGATTCACCAATCCCAAACATTTCGCACCCCCAAACCCCATCGGGGGCGGCAGGAGGGGCCAGGAGGGGACTGGACTGTCACTTACGTTCACACTCCTCCACGTCCAGGTTGAACTGCTGCAGGGCCCCCAGCGACAGCTGCCGCACCTCGGCCTCCAGCAGCAGCTGCAGCAGCGACGTCGAGAGGTGTTTGCAGGCTGACATGCAGGCGGTCTGGGCCACCTTCCCCTGCAAGGAAAACAGGACGTCAGCGAGGTCATGGAGCCCGGAGCATCCGGGGAAACTCCAGCCCTGACCACCCCAACGTGTGTCGCAGAGTTTGAAATGTGGGAGGGAAGTCTTTAGTCCAACCCAATGACCCGTCTGGGATGGGATCTTCAAGCTCACATCCAGCTGCTTTAATGGGAATCACCTCTGAGGAATTCCCATTGCCACAAGGAGGATTTGGAGCTTGGCATGCACAGCTCCAATCCAGGAGAGCCTTGGGAGGTTTGGAGCTCTGCAGGGCAAGACACCCATGGAATCATGGAATGGTTTGGGTTGAAAAGGACATGAAAGACCACAACATTCCAAACCCCTGCCATGGGCAGGGACATCTCCCGCTGTCCCAGGTGGATCCAACCTGACCTTGGACACTTCCAGGGATCCAGGGGCAGCCACAGCTTCTCTGGGAAATTCATCCCAGTCCCTCCCCACCCTCCCAGCCAACAATTCCTTCCCAATATCCCATCTAACCCTGGGAAGCCATTCCCCGTGTCCTGTCCCTCCATCCCTTGTCCCCAGTCCCTCTCCAGCTCTCCTGGAGCCCCTTTAGGCTCTGGAATGTTCTCCAAGCTCTCCCTGGATCCTTCTCTTCTCCAGGGGAACATTCCCAGCTCTCCCAGCCTGGCTCCAGAGCAGAGGGGCTCCAGAATCCTGGAATGGTTTCAGTTCGAAAGGATTTCAAATCTCATCTCATGCCACCCCCTGCCACAAGCAGAGACACCTTTCACTATCCCAGGTTGCTCTAAGCCTCATCCAACCCATCCCTGAACACTTCCAGTTATGGAGCAGCCACAGCTTGGTTCCCTTTCTGACAGGTAAGATTTGCACAGGTCTGCAACATGTACTAAAGCCCTAAAAATGTGGAAATCCTTTGGCACAGGGGCCGATTTTCACAGAGTCCCCTCAGGCTGGCGCCTCTCGGGACCATCCCCGGCGCCTGCGTGTGGAACCAGCCCCACGCCGACGTTTCTGCCTCAGCAGGAGATTATGTCCTCAAAGCGCACACAAAAGACTCTTAACACGCTTTTTTGGAAGCCAAGGCGTGGCTTAGGAGGTCTCACCCACTCCTACAAGCCTTTTCCAAGCTGTGTTTAAACTGGGATTACAAGGAGGGCTTCACACCGTGTCTCCAGCTCAGCATCGCAGGTTTCGTTACCGCCGCACGGAGGGACGAGCAAACATTTGATGCGTGTGCTGGGAAGTGTTTTCATCAGCCCTGCAAAGTTAGTTTAGATCTTCAGGCCGCATTCATCTTCAGCAGGAGGTGGTGGGGGGCAAAAAAAAAAATAAATGCATTTTTTATTTAAAAAAAGAGCCAAGTCAGGCAGTTGTGGAGCAGAGTCCTCCATCTCTGCTGCTCGGCGCCGGGAACGTTCATCACTCACCTCCAAACAAACCACCTGCGCTGAAATGAAGATGAAGCACAGCAACCATAAAGTTTAGCAGAGCCCTGGGTTCCTTTGTTGCTCTCCATCATTTATTTGTCCTTTTCTGACACATTTGGTTATTTAAAACGCGACCCGTGCCCATCCCTCATCCCCGGGCGCAGCGGGGAGTGCAAGGCGGCGCGGCTGGGATTTGTCTTCATTACTTCCAACAGACACTCGGGTTCCTGCTTTGGCTGAGGGGCTCTCACAGAAGCACAGAATGGCCTCACCCCAACAACCCCACCCTGTCCCTGAGAGCCTTGTCCCAACACTCCACTGCAACCCTTGGAAAAGCCTGGGAGGTGCTCAACTCCAGGGGAATCATGGCATGGTTCGGGTGGGAAGGGATCCTAAAGATCACCTTTTGGTACCCTTTGCCATGGGCAGGGACACCTTCCACTGTTCCAGGGGGATCCAACCTGACCTTGGACTCTTCCAGGGATCCAGGGGCAGCCACAGCTTCTCTGGGAATTCTATTCCAGTCTCTCCCCATCCTCACACCCAGGAATTCCTTCTCAATCTCCCACTGAAATCTCCCCCCCCTTTCCCACTCTGAAGCCATTCCCTGTGTCCTGTCCCTCCAGCCCTTGTCCCCAGTCCCTCTCCAGCTCTCCTGGAGCCCCTTTAGGCTCTGCCAGGGGCTCCAAGCTCTCCCTGGATCCTTCAGGAAAAGAACAGCCTTCTTGGAAGCCAAACAAGGATCTGATGAGCCCAGAGGGAGGGACCTGAAGTGTCACCTACACCTGCCCTGTGCAGGAATTCCCTGTCCAGCCACTCCTGCTGTGAGTGACAGGTGACACCACGGGGAGGGTGTGAAGGGCAAATAATTGAGATAAAATGTCACGTTAATAAGCCAAATTAAATGGGAAGATGGGATGGAAACTCTAATTTAATCATCAGGGCTTGAAAGCACCACAAATCTCTGAGTCCTCACTGTCAAAGAGCATCCAAGTGGCATCTCGGGATGTTCCTGGTGGGTGTCTTCCAGCATTTTTTGCAGGTGCAAATGTCCATTTCATCTCTGAAAACTTGGAAGCTGAACCCTCTCGGACCAAATGAGAACATCAGCTTTTATTTCTATTATTTTTTAAGGTTAAAACCCCTAAAAATCTTTCCTCTTTCAAACGGACTCGCTCACTACTCCTAAAGAACATAGAGATGGTCTGAAAGTTTAGCTCTGGTATTAGCGGGGAAAAGACAAAAAGTTCGAGTATTTTTTTCTGCATTTTAAACATTTTTTTCCCTTGTATTTACTATTAGAGGCCTCGGAGATGCCATAAGGCTTTAAATCATCCTGTGAAATGTCTGCTTAGTGAGAAGAAGGTGCCACCAGAGATGACCAACATCTCACGCCCTGGGCACCAAGATTTAAACCCCTTCTCTAATTTATGGTTTTCGCTCCTTATAAATAAGACCCAAACAAATCCTTCCCTTCCCAGCACAACTCACAGCAGCTCCTTATAAAATCAGCAACAGCTTCCAAACATCAATTTTACACTATTTCCCCGGGAATACAGTGTGGAAACGTGCTTGATAAGCAGCTGCTGCTGACAGGAGACAAAGCAGCGCCCAGACACTGATATATCACTACTAACAAGCTGCTGCTGCTGCCAGGGAAAGGAGGTTGTTTGTATTCCCACCTGGAACGGGTTGAGCTGGCAGGAATCAAGCCCATCCTCCCATCACAACGTGCCCACCTTGGTTCTTTGGAGCTCATTTACGACGGATTTTCGCTTCAGAGCGTGGTGGTGGTTGCTGTTGTTTTTTACTCCCTGGTCGGATCATTTCTCAGCTGGAAGGGCCCGGACTCGCCCGCCCGGCACAGGGACACGCGGAGCCGAGCCGGTGATGGATGGACGTGTTTTCCAGCTGCCTCACCCCCCCCCACCACCTCCCAAAATCATCAACTGCACCACCCAGGCAGCGCTGCCGGGACATGTGTCTTGGCAGGGAGTTGGGGCAGGATCCCTCCGAGGTGTCATCCCAGACGTCGCCGGCGCTCCTGGAAAACGCCGCCAGCGCGGCGGCTCCGACCTCATGGTCATTAATTACCTAATTAATTACCCTGATGGTTTTTCGTGAGCGTGTGGCGGAACCAGGGGCACTCCCCAAGGCTCTCCCTGTGCCAGCGCCCTGAGCCATCGGGGAGTTACATCCTGATCCCGCTCCAAACCAGAAACAACCTCCCTCAGCGTTGTCGTGGCTGCAGCCCAGGAACAACCTGTCTGCCACAGATTCCCAGGATACTGGGTTGGAAGGGACACACAAGGATCATTGAGTCCAACCCTCAGCCCTGCACAGACCCAAGAGTCACCCCATGGGCCCCATGGGCCCCAGAGGATCATCCCAACACCCCTGGAGCTCTGGAAGTCTTGGGAAGTGACCATTCCATGGGGAACTGTTCCAGTGCCCAACCACTCGTTGGGGGAAGAACAACCTTGTCCTGAGATCCAACCTGCCCCTGCCCTGACCCAACTCCAGGCCATTCCCTGGCTCCTGTACCTGGTCCCTCCAGAGCAGAGATCAATCCCTGCCCCTCCTCTGCCCCTCCCCAGGAATTGTCACTGCAGTGAGATGTCCCCCCAAATCATGGAGTGACATCCTGGTCCTGCTCCCCACTGTGGCTCCAGAGCAGCTCCATCCCTGTCCGTATTTCAGAAACAACCTGCCTGAACATCGTGGTCCCTCCAGCTCAGGATCAACTTGCTGAAAATGCAGGATGAGATTTGGAGAGGGAGGCGAAGGAGGAAGAATTGCAACCACGACCCAAACCCTCAGCAGAGAATGGGGAAACAAACATCTCAAAGTCACCCATCGCTCATTTACTGACTTCCCAGAACCCCAGAACACGCTGAGCTGGAAGGGACACAAAAGGATCACGGGGTCCAGCCCTCAGCCCTGCACAGGGCTCACCTCAAGAGTCACCTCATGGGCATGAGAGGATCATCCAAACTCTCCTTGAACTTCACAGAAAACCAAAGGGATTCAAATCTCAGGAAGCAACTCCAGAGACAGCTCTGTAGGGTCACTCAAGAACTTTGGGAATTCCATCAAAAATGACCTGGATTAGCACAGGGGAGAACGGGGGGGCACAGGAGGAAGTTCACAGATGTCCAGGGACCTGCTTGATCCAACCTTCAGTCAAACAAAGCAATTCTGAATGTATTATCAAATCAAAATCCGTGGATTTCGTGTCCTGGGACTCCATTCAGTTTGTAGCCATATTTCTGGCACGGAATCCCTCTGTCCACAGCTTGTGATGGAACCTCTTTGTAGCTGGGGTTCCCATGACACCCCTCAAAGTGACAGAGCCCTCCCTGTCCCACCCGGGATTCCTCTGGGCACACACAGACATCCAGAAAGGCTCCTTGTGGCCACGGGAAGAAAGGGAAGAGTGAAACACCTCCTCGGGATGCAACAAAGGGGCACCTCCCAGAGCACCCCCCACAAAATCACTGGAGCTGGGAACGACCTCCAAGATCACCCTGGGATCCATCCCCACCTTGTCCCCCAGCCCAGAGCCCCGAGTGCCACCTCCAGTCCTTCCTTGGACACCTCCAGGGATGGGGACTCCAAACCTCCCTGGGCACCCCTGCCAAAGTCAAAATCCATGGGTGATCCCTGATGGACACCTGCCACGGGTTCCACTTGAGATCAGCCACAGAATCATCTGTTTTCATCCCTGTTTCACCCTTGGGCAGCAGCTGGGAGGCCCTGGATCCCCAGGAGGATGGGCAGACTCCACGGGAAGGTCTGGAGCCGGCCCTGCTCCCAGGGTTTGTTTGAAAACAGCCAATCTGTTCCCAATTAGGGGAAGGAAACGCCGAAAGGCTGCCTTGTTAATTAAGGAACTCGCTATCAAAGGACTCATTAAAAGCTACTGAAGTGGAATGGCTGTTAAAATAAACATCCATTAATCTTGACCTGCAATCAGGAACGAGCTGCCACTTCCCACCTTGCGGCTCCATTCCACCGCCCTGCAGGAGCATCTCTGGCTTTCATGGAATCCTGGAATGGTTTGGCCGAAAGGGATCTGAAACCTCATCCCATTTCACCCCCTGCCATGGGCAGGGACACCTCTCACTCTCCCAGGGGGATCCAACCTGGCCTTGGACACTTCCAGGGATCCAGGGGCAGCCACAGCTTCTCTGGGGAACAGGAAGGAGGAACCTGTTGGTGGTGTAGCTCAGGGATCCCTTCCACCAACTCAGCAAGGAATTAATGCAGCATTTCCACGAAAAGCAAAGCCTGACAGGCATCAAATGGTCTCACAAGTTTCCAATTATTTTGATTTTTTTTTTTTCTTTTTCGCTACCAACAGAATTTCCTTTTCATCCACGACAAGCGTCAGGATTGATGTGACTAAGGATATTTAGACATGCAAATCCACGGACTTCAGACTTCAGACAAGAGAAGAGCGAGCCAGAAATATGGAAATCCTTCAACATTCACCGTCCGCTTTTCTATAAACACCACCCAATAATTTCAACACTGGATTTGCTGACTTTCCCAATTCCTAAAGCAACGCTGGGGGGAAGATCCTGCAGGAGATGGAAACGTGATGCTGAAATAATGAGCAATTGTTTGGTGGCATCAAATCGAGAATAATCCCAGTGGATCTTTTCTGTGTGGGCACTTCAGACCTTCCAGACCTCCCAGGTCTCCCCTCCTGCTCCAGATGCCTCTGGATCCCCTTGCTGCCCACACCACATCCCAAAATCCGTGGGCAAATTCAGTGAATTGATAATTCCTGAGGGGAAATCTGGCGTGTCCTCGTCATCTTGATTTGCCTTTTTCTGTTTGTTCTTTTTTTTAAAAAACAAATGTTCTGTAGTCACTGAAGATGGAAAAACCAACCCCAAAGCATCACCCACATACATCAACACTTCCCAATCACTCAAAAAAAAACCCCCATACAATGAGTACTTGTACTTTTTTTAAGAGGTTTACTTAAAAAAATCAACCTCTCATTAATTGCCCAGAAATCCGTTTTCAATTGGACAAAGTGGTTTTTGTGGAGATTTTTGTTTGGTTTGGGGTTGTTGGGTTTGTTTTTTGGTTTTTTTTTCTGGTTTGCTTTGAGTTTTTTTGGCTTTGTTTTAGTTTGAAAAAAAATACTAAACACACAAAAACAAACTCAAAAATAACCCCGAAAAGCTGTGGATCTGCACCCAATATCTGGTAAATAAATGTTTTGGGAAGGGAGGGGGGCAATGCCACCACCCCCAGCAGGGTGGTCTCCAAAGACGTCCCCTCAGAAGTTTGGAGCTCAGTTGGCATCAGTGACCAGCTTGGCCACACCTTGTCCTACCACAGCAGCAATCAAAAGAGCAACTCTTAATTAATTAATTAATGAACTAAGCCCTCTACTTGACCCCCCTGGCTCCGTGAATTCATCCCAGGAGCCGAACACTGGAGCCAGTGTGTGAATTTACGGCTTCGGAAAAAGGCAGCGGGTGCCAAGTTACAAGTTGACGTTCAGGTGGTTTCGAAAATTTGCCAAGGAAAAGAAAAAGAAGAAAAACTTCCAGCCAAGGAGGGGAGGTTGGGGACGAGCCAAGCCTGGGGATCAGGGCTCCTGAGCCTTGGACTCCTGGATGCTCCTCGCCTTTGGAGTCCTGGATATCCCTCAGCCTTGGATCCCTGGATGCTCCTGAGCCTTGGACTCCTGGAAGATCCTCAGTCTTGGACCCCTTGATGTTCCTCAGCCTTGGACTGCTGGGATGCTCCTCAGCCTTGGATCCCTGGATACTCCTCAGCCTTGGACCCCTGGATACTCCTCTGTCTTGGACTCCTGGATGCTCCTCAGCCTTGGACTTCTGGGATGCTCCTAAGCCTTGGACCCCTTGATGTTCCACAGCCTCAGATCCCTGGGATACTCCTCAGCCTTGGAACTCCAGATGCTCCCCAGCCTTGGACCCCTGGATGCCCCTTGGCCTCTGATCCCTGGATGTTCCCCAGCCTTGGATCCATGGGATGCTCCTCAGACTTGGGCCTCCAGGATGTTCCTGAGCCTTGGATCCATGGGATGTTCTCCGACCTTGGACCCCTGGGATGCTCCTCAGCCTTGGATTCATGGAATGCTTCTCAGTCTTGGATGTTCCACAGCACTGGATCAATGGATGCTCCTCAGCCTTGGATCCATGGGATGCTCCTCAGCCTTGGACTCCTGGATGTTCCCCAGCCTTGGAACCCTGGATGCTCCTCAACACTGGACCTCTGGGACGCTCCTGAGCTTCGGATCCATGGGATGTCCCTCAGAATTGGACCCCTGTGCTTTTCCCCAGCCTTGGACCCCCCGGCTGCTCCTCAGGATTGGACCCACGGGATGTCCCCAAACCCATCCTGCTACTCCCAGCCACTGGGACCATCAACTCCCCTCCGGCAAAGCCCCGCTCACCTGGAGAGCCCAAAGAGCAACTCCAACCAACCCCGAAGGTCACCAGAACCAGGATGGCTTTTAAACTCCTGGGAAAAATTGAGTGTGAGCCCATGTTTCAGTGGCTGCTTTCCAGAGGTATTTAGGGAAAAAAACACCAACAAAAATGTCATTGCCAGGAGTAAACATTTCCCACTTTTCTGCTATTTTGAGGATTAAAGAGAAAACAGGCTGTCCTGGATCCAACCAGCAAAGCCGAGCTCCCAGCAGAAACTGGGAGGCAACCAGACAATTAAAAATGGGAAAGAAAAAGGTAAATACAGCAATTTTCCTCACCACACAAAAAATAAACCAGCCTGATACAACCCCCATCACACTCCAGTAAAAGAGGAAGGACCCCAAGTGTGTCCAAGGTGTCCACGGTCAGCAGCTGGAGGCTCTTCTGGCTGAAGCTGCTGGAAGCTCAAGGCAGAGGAGGAATCACACTGGGGGTGATGGTCACAACCTGCTGCCACGGCCACATCTGAAAGGGGCATTTTTTAAAATATATATAATGTTATTTTATGCATTTTGGGGGTTTTAATAACCATTTGGGGAGTCACCAGCCCCATGGAAAGGGTTTTTTTCCAGCACAGGTTTCAATGGGTCTCTCAGATGTAAGAACAGCATGTCCTTACAAGGAGCAGCAAACACACCCCAAAGCACAATTCCAGGAGTTTGGAACCACCTCTAGTCACTGGATCCAGGATTTAAGAGGCTCTGGAACACAACCACGCACAGGAACACAGGATTTCTCCTTCTCTGACTGCGCTGTCGGAGTCAACAAGCCACATCTCCTTCATTATTATTTTTTTTTCTTAAACAGGAAAATAAATAAACAGGAGGAAGGGCAGGAGGTGGAGAAGGGAAATCCCTTGGGATGCAGCTGTTACAACCTCTGGAGCCACACAAACACCCAGATTCCCTGCAGGAATTCTGTACCTCACAGCAAAGCTGGGAAGCTGCTGGGGTGTGTGGGGGGGTATTTTGCATAGGAAATAAAAAGGTTTCATCTTTTGTCATGCACACCATCCTAATGCATGGCAGGATACTTTGAGTTAAGGGGATTTAAGGGTTTGGAGCACAGAGACAGTGGAGAGCAGGGCCTGGCTCACACAAAATGAGCACAGGCTTTGTTGGAGCATCCAGGGCTGTCTGGTTTCCTGGGATGCTACAGGGATCTGTGGAAGGAGTTTCACCCCAGACACAGGTGGGAAGGGTTCCTGCCAGCCCAGGTGAGGGGTAGGACAGCATCATACCTTGAGAAACCCTCGGAATTCCAGGGTTTATCCTTGTTTTAACTGCAGACACTCATCCATCAGGTTACCAGCTGATCCAGACGCTCTCAGCAGGCTGGAGCTGAGATTCCCACATCAAAATCATGGAATCCCAGAGTGTTTGGGGTTGAAAAGGACCTTAAAGATCATCCAGTTCCACCCCCTGCCATGGGCAGGGACACCTTCCACTGTCCCAGGTGGATCCAACCTGGCCTGGGACACTTCCAGGGATCCAGGGGCAGCCACAGCTTCTCCGGGAAACAGGAAGGAGTAACCTCAAGATGCACCAGGGGAGGTTGAGGTTGGATATCAGGGGAAATTTCTTCATGGAAAGTGGAGTCAGACATTGGAACAAGCTGCCCAGGGCAGTGGTGGATCCCCATCCCTGGGGGGATTTCAAATCCCTGTGGATGTGGCACTTGGGGACATGGGTCAGTGGTGGCCTTGGCAGTGCTGGGGATGGTTGGACTGGATGATCTGAGAAGGTTTTTCCAACCTCAATGGTTCTATGAGTCCATGAATTNCTCTGGGACGCTCCTGAGCTTCGGATCCATGGGATGTCCCTCAGAATTGGACCCCTGTGCTTTTCCCCAGCCTTGGACCCCCGGCTGCTCCTCAGGATTGGACCCACGGGATGTCCCCAAACCCATCCTGCTACTCCCAGCCACTGGGACCATCAACTCCCCTCCGGCAAAGCCCCGCTCACCTGGAGAGCCCAAAGAGCAACTCCAACCAACCCCGAAGGTCACCAGAACCAGGATGGCTTTTAAACTCCTGGGAAAAATTGAGTGTGAGCCCATGTTTCAGTGGCTGCTTTCCAGAGGTATTTAGGGAAAAAAACACCAACAAAAATGTCATTGCCAGGAGTAAACATTTCCCACTTTTCTGCTATTTTGAGGATTAAAGAGAAAACAGGCTGTCCTGGATCCAACCAGCAAAGCCGAGCTCCCAGCAGAAACTGGGAGGCAACCAGACAATTAAAAATGGGAAAGAAAAAGGTAAATACAGCAATTTTCCTCACCACACAAAAAATAAACCAGCCTGATACAACCCCCATCACACTCCAGTAAAAGAGGAAGGACCCCAAGTGTGTCCAAGGTGTCCACGGTCAGCAGCTGGAGGCTCTTCTGGCTGAAGCTGCTGGAAGCTCAAGGCAGAGGAGGAATCACACTGGGGGTGATGGTCACAACCTGCTGCCACGGCCACATCTGAAAGCGGCATTTTTTAAAATATATATAATGTTATTTTATGCATTTTGGGGGTTTTAATAACCATTTGGGGAGTCACCAGCCCCATGGAAAGGGTTTTTTTCCAGCACAGGTTTCAATGGGTCTCTCAGATGTAAGAACAGCATGTCCTTACAAGGAGCAGCAAACACACCCCAAAGCACAATTCCAGGAGTTTGGAACCACCTCTAGTCACTGGATCCAGGATTTAAGAGGCTCTGGAACACAACCACGCACAGGAACACAGGATTTCTCTCTCTCTGACTGCGCTGTCGGAGTCAACAAGCCACATCTCCTTCATTATTTTTTTTTTTTTCTTAAACAGGAAAATAAATAAACAGGAGGAAGGGCAGGAGGTGGAGAAGGGAAATCCCTTGGGATGCAGCTGTTACAACCTCTGGAGCCACACAAACACCCGGATTCCCTGCAGGAATTCTCTACCTCGCAGCAAAGCTGGGAAGCTGCTGGGGTGTGGGGGGGTATTTTGCATAGGAAATAAAAATATTTCATCTTTTGTCGTGCACACCGTCCAAATGCATGGCAGGATATTTTGAATTAAGGGGATTTAAGGGTTTGGAGCACAGAGGCAGTGGAGAGTAGGGCCTGGCTCACACAGAATGAGCACAGACTGTGTTTGTTGGAGCATCCAGGGCTGTCTGGCTTCCTGGGATGCTACAGGGATCTGTGGAAGGAGTTTCACCCCAGACACAGGTGGGAAGGGTTCCTGCCAGCCCAGGTGAGGGGTAGGACAGCATCATACCTTGAGAAACCCTCGGAATTCCAGGGTTTATCCTTGTTTTAACTGCACTCATCCATCAGGTAACCAGCTGATCCAGACGCTCTCAGCAGGCTGGAGCTGAGATTCCCACATCAAAATCATGGAATCCCAGAGTGTTTGGGGTTGAAAAGGACCTTAAAGATCATCCAGTTCCACCCCCTGCCATGGGCAGGGACACCTTCCACTGTCCCAGGTGGATCCAACCTGGCCTGGGACACTTCCAGGGATCCAGGGGCAGCCACAGCTTCTCCGGGAAACAGGAAGGAGTAACCTCAAGATGCACCAGGGGAGGTTGAGGTTGGATATCAGGGGAAATTTCTTCATGGAAAGTGGAGTCAGACATTGGAACAAGCTGCCCAGGGCAGTGGTGGATCCCCATCCCTGGGGGGATTTCAAATCCCTGTGGATGTGGCACTTGGGGACATGGGTCAGTGGTGGCCTTGGCAGTGCTGGGGATGGTTGGACTGGATGATCTGAGAAGGTTTTTCCAACCTCAATGGTTCTATGAGTCCATGAATTCCCCCAGGGATAGGATGGCAAGCAACGAACCTGCTGGATGGACAAGGGCAAGGCAGGGCTTTGACACTCCCAGATTTTCTCTCCTCCCAGGTCTCCACAAAGATCATTCAGCTCCGAAAAACACACCAAGGTGCTGCTACAAGAGGTGCCAAGGAAAAAACACGGTGCTCCAACAGCCTGGTGGGAATCAAACCTCTAAACAACCTCTGCCAGGAATCATGGAATGCTTTGGGTTGGAAGGACTTGAAAGACCATCCATGGGCAGGGACACCTTCCACTGTCCCAGGGGGATCCTACCTGGCCTTGGACACTTCCAGGGATCCAGAGGCAGCCACAGCTTCTCTGCCCAACCTGTGCCAGGGCCTCCCCACCCTCCCAGCCAGGAATTCCTTCCCAATATCCCACCTCAATCCACCTTTTTTCAGCATGAAGCTGAAACGTACACCAGAAACGTGAGGTAGCCCTAATTGTTTTTGAGTTCTATTTGAGTTTCCTGGTCCGTGTGTCCACAATCCAAGACTTTCCCAGTCCCCTGATGCAAAGCAGAGCCGTGGCCTGACCGTGATCGGAGCGCGCGGCTCCGAACCGGAACGAACGAGACAAAAAAAAAAAAAAAATTAAAAAAAAATTGCCATATTTCATCCTCCTCTTTTGTGGCTTTTATGTTCTTTTGTATTCGCTTTGGGAATAACATTCTTTCCATTGGGAAGAGTCTGATTTTCCATTAAATACAAAGCAGCTGCCATTTTGGAAACAAAAAGTTGATTAAATGCAGATTTTTTTTTTAGATTTTTTTTTCCCCCCTTAATGTATGAAGAGAGAGAACCACGTTTTTCTTTCTGCTGATTTATCGGGCCAAAGCATCTGCCAATTATGGCAGCAGGAAGACTTAAAGACAGGGAATGGAATCATCTTTCCCAAATAATCTTATAATTACAATTCCACGCCGTACAAAAAGGGGAAAGATCTCCAGGCCTGAAGCACAGCGCCGGGTCCTCTGGGACGCTCCCGCCGGGGGGGTTCCTCACCCTTCACACACCCAGGGATGCTCCAGATTCCCGATTTACGCAGATCCCTGCCCGTTGAGATGCCGAGGGAAGGGCCGGCACGTCGCTGTGACGTGCGGCCGCCTGGTGGAAACGCAACCGCCACATGACTGAAGGGCCAGATGTTGAACAGACAACGAAAAACCCTCAACCACCCACTGCATTTCCACCCCATGAGCCATCAAAGCTCAATCCAGGAGGTTTTTGTATGTTCCAGGCAGGCCTGATTCATGAGTGACCAACAAAAGCGGCGCCCGAACCTTCAGCTCGTTGTTTCTCTTCCCCCAAAAAAACTAAATCACGCGGTAAATTTTCAGTATTCAGATGTCACCGTTTAAAAACAGGGAGGAGATGGAAGAAGCAGAGAGATGGATGGGGAAAGTGGAGAAATCAGTGACACTTTGGTTTTCACTTAACCCACGGGGTTCTCCTTATTTATCGCCCTTGAAACGCAACAGAGACAGACCAAGAGAAATCCACAAGGATTTGCCCCTTTAAAATCTTTTCCACTCTATTACATCCCAAAAAGGGTACAAGATCCAAGGAGAACATTTCTCTGTGGAAAGACACCCTGGGATGGTCACAAAACGTCATGTCCTTCAACCACACCAAAACCACTCAATGACGCTCACGCGGGTATCGGCTCCAGACAACGATCCCAACGCTGCTCCAAAAGGGACACTCATTCCAAAGGGATCCCTGCACAAAGGACATGGCACTTGAAGGTTGGGCTCCTCTGGGGCAGGTGGGTCCCTTCCCATGGGTTTTTTAGGGAAGGCAGTGGAGGTTTGGAAGCAGATTTGTTGTTCATGGATGTTCCTTTGAATATTCCCAACTTAAGAGCCTCAGAGAAGGCAGTGGATGGAACAACAGGAAAGCTCAAAGCGTGCTTGAATTATTCACTTATATTTCCTAAAGGATAAAAAAACCACCCCAGACTAACCCAAACTTTATCTTCTGGTGGGATTTTTGAAAGCTACAGGCAGGAGGAGGAATGTTTGGGTTCCTTACGCGAGGGATGGATTTTTTTGGCTGCCAAATTCCATGTCCCATACATCTCATTCCTTGTGGATGTAGGTGCATGTGAAATAATCATCACACAGCTCTGGAAATCTTAAGTTTGGAAAATAAAATATCCCAGCCAAACACACCAAGGTGACTCCACGAAGGGAAGCAACGCTTAGGGAAGGGAGGAGGTTTGAAGAATTTATGGGACTGGGCATTAATTAATTGTCAAAGTGCTGAAAGCAGACAAAGAAACCAAGATAACTTGGCTTAGCCAGACTCGGCTTAACCGGCGCTCCCGGGTTAATCAGAGGTCAGAATTCCCCCAGCCAACCCCACTAAATCCACGGGATTTGAACACTCTTGCTCCTTGCTTTAAAACAACCCATGGTTCTTGTTTCCACCCTTCCATTTTGGTTCAGCATTTGGGATTTCAGAGGCACTTGAGAACACCAGCAAAGTCTTGCTCCAGCCCATCTTCTCCCCCTCAAAGCACACATGTTTTAGTGGAATTCTGCCCAACCTTCAGGCCAAGCTGGCCCAAGCAATCCCCCAAAAGACTTGGATCACCTCTGGAGAGCAGAGGAAAACACAATGAGATCCATACAGGGAGGAGCTGGGATGCTGCTCATGCCCTGTCCATGTCTGCATCCCAGGAAATTCATTTTTTTTAATGCATATCTGTATCTAAAACCCCAACAAACTTCCAGGATCAGCCCCAGCTCCTTCCCACTAGACAGACTTAAACTCTGCTATAATCCCTCCTTTATCCTGCTCTTTTATGCAACCCAACATTTAGTTTTCCATCTCTTTCAGACACACAGATCAATGATTTATTCCCTCCTCCCAGTGAATCCAAACTACCTAAAGAACCGAAAATTCGGGAGCTTAAAAGGGAAATTCAAACCTGTGGCAGTTAAGAACAAACCCAACTAAGACCAGCCTGGCAAAATCCCACCTTCTAATGGGATTACTCCATCCCTGACCCTTTCCAGGGGAGCTCCAGGTATTATTTTCCATTGATTTACCTTAATGAAACCAAAGCACCCCTCTCTGTAGGACGCTGACTCCAGAGCTGTCTAGGCACTGGATTCAATTAAAGGAATAAATCCATCTGGTTTCTAAATGGCTGGAATCCTGGAAAAGCCAGAGGCAGGAGCGCTCTTTGCGTCTCTCCCTCTCAGGCTACGCCCCAAGGACACCCAACACCGCTCCTGGAAAGCCAGGGACCCTTTTCATCCCGAATTTGGGGGTCCTGGGGGGCTTTGATGACCCTTTTCATCCCAATCTGTTGGGCCCATGAGGCCTTTAGNGGGAGGGAAAGGGCTCGGTTTGGGGGGCTCACAGGGCTGGGAGGTCAAGGGGACCCCAAAGTTTGAAGGAGGGTGGGGAGCAGCTGGAGAAGGAGATGGGGCTGGGGGGGGAGATGGGGGGACACAGGGAGGGAGAGGGGATTAAAGGCTTTGGGTTGGGCGTGTCACAGGGTTGGGGGATCACAGGGATTGATCACAGGGATTATTCGCACCCCCAAGTGTGAACAGGAGGAGGGGGACAGAGGCTGGGGGAGACTGGGATGGAGGAGTTTTGGGGGATTTGCACAGGGAGGCCCCAGCGGGTGAGAGGGCAGGGATGGGGTTTGAGGTGTGGGCAGAAAGGAGGATCCTGGGAATCCCAACCCTCAGCCTCACCCCGGGGGGGATGTCTGGAGCATCCCTGCCTGTTCCCCAGCTCTGACCACCACAGCTTTGATGGGAACCAGCCCCAAATTGCTTTAACAAGGCTCTTTCTTTCCAGAAGCTGGTGTTGATTTGAGACCTCGACGTTGACTCAGAAACCCCCCGGGTGCCCAGACCCTGCAAATACTCCAGGCTCAGCTACGCTCAGTCTGCAGGAAAAAGGGGGACAAGCATCCAGCTGTGGGGTGGAATATCAGTTATTTCCACGGCAGCTCGGCGTTCTGATGGAGAGCAGGGGTTAAAGGCTGGGAAGCAGAAGCTGGGATTAAGGCTCATCTCACACCACGCTGAGCAGGGCCTGCCCCGACCAAAACCCACGTCAGGCTTTGCTCACACGTGCCTTGGGTCGCCAGCCATGGGAACAGAGGAAACAAGGTGGCTGGAGAGCACTTTGTTTTCCGTCTATCCGTGGAAATGCCGCAAGGTTTGACTCCCACACATGGAACAAGCAGAAATGACCATTAGAGGGGTTGTTGAACCAGAAGGAAGGTCCCAAAGGTCTCTTTGGCTAATTTGGGGGGGGGGGCGTGTTAAACATCCTGATCCAAAGAGGAGGGAATAAAGGTGCAGAATCCACAGTATTTTGTGGACAGGATCATAGAATCATGGCATGATTTGGGTTGGAAGGGACATAAAGCTCATCCAGTTCCAGCCAAGACCCCTTCCACTACCCCAGGCGGCTCGAAGCCCCATCCAACCTGGCCTTGGACACTCCCACTCTAGTCCAAGGGAAGGCTCAGTGGTCCAAACCCCAGGTTGAAGCACTTAGGCCAGAAGGAATATCAGGCTGGAACCCCCATGAGGGATTTCTGTGCACAGAATACAAGGAGCAAGGGGGAATTTCACAAATATTCAAGTAGAAGGTGAAGATCCCACCGTGCTTTCAATAACAGCAGGCATTTCCCCTAATTCCCTGCAAATTTAGGGGGATAAAAGAATCCATTTAAATGCTCTAAAATCAACAATTTAGTGATGCTACAGCGACAACACACGGGTGACCCACCGGGAAGAAAACCCTTTCCCTTTGCCTCTTATTCCTCACAGAATCATAGAATTATTTATCCCGTGGATTTAAACTTTTAATTCATCTTTTCCTTTCCTCCTTTCTGAGGGGAAGGGCCTTTTCTGGTTCAATTTCCCCCCCTGACATGGGAGGTGAGAGCAGAGCAGAGGGGCACGACACTCAAGCCTTGTACTCACCGACATGGTGGAGTGGACATCCACACCCCCCTACAGAGGACAACACAGGCACGTCAGAGACAGGAGAGAGCAAAGGAACAGCAGAAAGGCAGAACCTCAGAATTAACCAGGTTGGAAAACGCCTTGGAGATCATCAAGTCCAACCTGTGACCCAACACCAGCTCATCAACTAAACCCTGGCATTCAGTGCCACGTCCAGTCTCTCCTTGAACACCTCCAGGGACGGTGACTCCAACACCTCCCTGGGCAGCACCAGCTGCTCAGCATGTGGCAAAGTATCAAAAAAAAAGCAAAATAAGGGGCTCGTTCAACCTGGTTTAAGGAGGGTAAGGAGGAAAGGGAAGTATCACAAAACCAGTTTGGTTCAGCGTCAGAGAACCATGGAATGGTTTGGGTTGGAAGGGACCACAAAGACAATCTCATCCCAACCCCTGCCATGGGCAGGGACACCTTCCACTGTCCCAGGTGGATCCAACCTCGCCTTGGACACTTCCAGGGATTCAGGGACAGCCATAGATTCTCTGGGAATTCCATACCAGCCCCTTCCCCACCCTCACAGCCAGGGATTCCTTCCCAATATCCCATCTAACCCAGTGGGAAGCCATTCCCTGCGTCCTGTCCCTCCATCCCTTGTCCCCAGTCCCTCTCCAGCTCTCCTGGAGCCCCTTTAGGCTCTGTCAGGGGCTCCAAGCTCTCCGTGGATCCTTCTCTTCTCCAGGGGAACATTCCCAGCACTCCAGACCCTGGTGCCAAGTCCATCTCCAGCCCTCCTGTACTCCTCAGCATTCCCGTGCCTCAGCCCTCCCAGCTGGAAGACAGAGCTGAAGGATGACAAACCCCCAGTGAGGGACAGTCGGGATCAGCTCCATGAAAACTCCCTCAGCCCTTCCAAGAGCAAGGAACGTTATTTAAGCAGAGACAGGACTCGTTCAAGCCCACAGAAGGTGATTTTGGTGCTCATATGATGTTTTCACGACGGTTATTTTCCACTTGGGTCCCTCCCAGCGCGGTCGGGGCTGTGGTTGGTGCAAAGTTCAAGGCATTTTACCTCTGCGCGGTGCCTCGGCTTATAAATATTACAGAGGGATATGACTTTTTTTAAAAATAAAAACACAGGTAATCGTTCTTTGTCAAAAGAAAATAAACACTCGCAAAGCTCCTTCCACCAGAGCAAGAGCTGCCCCAGGGTCGCGGGTGGGGAGGAGGTGCCAAGAGAAGGCAAAAAAAATGTCGTGGCTCCAGCTGAAATCTGTGCCTGCCATCTGGCAAAAATAAGCAGAAAAGGGGGAAAAAATAAGGAAAAAATAATAATAATTAAAAAAACCCTCTTTGGAGAGTTCATAGCGAACCACTGGGGAGGTTGGAGTCGGGGCGATCGCTGAAAGATTGTTTCCCCTTCCCGGGTCAGCATCACCTCTTGACCTGCCCCGATCACCTTCCAAAGGAGGTTATCAAGATACAAGACTAACAGAGGATTAAAGGAAACTTAAAATAAAAGCAAAACACCCCCCCCCACCACCACCTCCCCTCCCCTTTCCCTCAGCCTTCCCTCCCCTCCCCCAAGAAAACATCCTTGCTTTGTTAACCTGACAGTTCCCGGGAGGTGTTGACACAACCCTCCATCTTTGAGGAGCTTAATGTCAACAAATCAGTGTGTTTGGAGTAGCCCTGTCAATGCGATTTACATTAACTTGTCTAACAAGAAATAAAAACAACAATCAGCCATCAAAGACAAAGGGCCTTTTTTTTCTCCTCCAGTCTTTCTTTTCAAAGTATTAGGGCTGGAAATGTTCATTTTTTTGGAGGCCGTGGCCCGTTGAAAACCAGAAACCATCTTTTTTTTTTTTTGTTTCTCCTAAAATACTCTTTTTTTTCCCCCTTATAAAAAGAGTGTTTTCTTTTAAAGGAGACCTGAGCATCCCGTATTTAATAAGCTCCACAGCAGCAATAACCAACTCCCCCCCTGGTTAACTCAGGAAGAGGGCGGCCTGGAAAGCCAAATTGTTAATTATGCTTTGATTTCCATTAGCGTTTTATTTGCTTTGAGACATTTTGGGCACTCGGAGGAGCATTTCCAAACCACCATGACAATTCCATGCAGGGCTGGAATGCACCGAAACCCCGGGAATTTCACCATGAACTTTTCCTGCCCCCCCCACTCCCCGGCCCGGCACACGCTGTACCCACCGACGGGGGCTCAGTGTCCCCCAGCAAGGCTGCAAAATCCACATGAATTCCAGGAATTCCTGCTATCAAGTGGTTCTCATCATCTCCCACAACTCTGATGTTCTACAGGGATAATTAGGGATTGCAATTCCTGCTTGAATCCAAGAGGAAGAGGAGACTTTCGGATTTGGGGCTGGGTTGGTTTTGCTGCTTCTCTGGGTTCCCAGAGAGGTTGTGGATGTCTCATCCCTGGAAAAATTCCAGGCCAAGATGGGCACAGCTCTGAACAACCTCAGGTGTGACAAGAATCATGGAATATTCTGAGTTGGAAGGGATCCACAAGGATCAGAGCCCAACTCTGGTCCATGTGGATCCATGTGATCAAATTGAAGATTTCCCTCCTTGTTATGGGGGTTGCTCCAGATGACTTTTAAGGATCCCTTCCCAAAACTGTTCCAGGGCCTCCAGAGGTCCCTCAGCCACTACAGAATCATGGAATATTCTGAGTTGGAAGGGATCCACAAGGATCAAAGTCCAACTCTCAACTGGATGGTCCATATGGGGATCTGACCTAATTGAAGATGTCCCTGCTTGTTACAGGGCTTGCTCCAGGTGTCCTTTAAGGATCCCTTCCCAAAACTATTCCAGGGACTCCAGAGGTCCCTCAGCTGCTACAGAATCATGGAATACTCTGAGTTGGAAGGGATCCACAAGGATCAGAGTCCAGCTGCCAAGTGAATGGCCCACACAGGGATTGAACCCCCAACCCTGGTGTTGTCAGCACCAGGTGAGCTCCCCTTAGGTTTTAATTTCTGAGATTCCTGATAAAACACAGGAAAAATCCGTCCTTGCATATTCCAAAAGGGAAACACAAACCCTAAAGCCTTTCAGCTCACTCAGCACCTCAGCTCCTGCCCAGCAGAGGAGTCACAGGGACCTTCCATGGCCACTTGACCTCCATGTGCGAGTCAGAGCCTTGACCCCAGGGGAGGTTTTCCTGCAGCCCAGCACCTCCGTCCGGGACAATGGGATTGCTCACCCCCATCCAGCTGAGGATCTGCCTGTATTTCTGCAGGCTCATCACTCTGGGCTCCCTCCTGTTCCAGGCTGGAGCTTTTGGTGGAGTAATTTCAGCTCCGTAAGCACCGACGGGCCCGGGACGAGGTTCTGGGAGCAGCAGGTGAAGGTGTCACTGTCACCCTTTGCTCCCCCCAAAAAAACCCTCAGAAAAACACTTCTCAGCTTTTAAAAATGGTGTGAATTTAGGACTGTACCCAAATATCAGCTCTGGAAGATGGAGGCACCTTCAAAGTAGCAAAGGAGAGCAGGACACAGACGGAGGAACGAGAAGATGCTCCAAGGATTCCTCATCCAAGGATGGCGTACAATCACTACCTTTTCTCCCTGAGCTACTGGAAATCCTGTATTTTCAGTAGTTTATATGGATTTTACATGGATTTTATAGCTGGACCAGGATGAAAACTCAAACAGGGCAGCGACTCCTCTTACAACCCAGCGCCACAGTGCTTAATTATATGAATATTATACAAAATAAAATTAAAATAAAATCTAAAAAATGTTTTTAAAATAAAACAGAACAAAATACAACAAATAAAGCAAATAAAATATTTTAAAATAAAATATAAAATAAATAAATGAATTCTAGCATTGGCTCTAGTGCTCATGATTGGGACCAGCAGTACAGAAACAGCTCTATCCTGCACCCCAGCCATCCTTCAATATCCTCTTGGAGCCGTAATTCCCCCTTTTTTGGAGACTGTTCCTTCTGCGCTCTCACAGCTGAAGCTCATCCCACAGTTTTGGTGTTTTCCCAAACATCTCCAACATTCTCCTGCACTTCCCTGGGGCTTCCACACCCCTGATTTCCTCCATTTCACCAGCAAAGCACAGGAATTCCAACGTGTTCCTAAACAACTCCTGGAAAAAGGCCCTTGAACCCTCCAAGGATGGAGAACCAGTGACGCCAAAGGCTCTGGAGGCCTTTGAGACGCAGATGGTTCTTCCTGCCTTGGCCTCACTGCCCCGAAAGTGAGTGATCCACCAGCAACGTTCTGTGAGGGAAGAAATTCCAAGATACACAAAAACAATCCCAGCCCTACATGTCCCACAAAGCTCTGGAGGAGACCCACAGCTCCCCAAAGCTCTCCCTGAGGTGCCTCCCCCTCTCCCAGGGGCCGAGAGGAGCCTCGTCCTCAGCTGGGCCTTTCTGAGCCACTTCTGGAAGACAAAAGGCTGCTTTGATCTCAGTGTCTCTTTTTTTTTTTTTTTTTTAAGACCAATTAGTGTCCTCCCAGCCTCCCAAAATGATTTTGACTCACTCCAAAAGGAAGCATTAATATTTAAGGAAGATAAATCACTTCAGGTCCACCTCATAAATCACTGTGGGCTCCCTGCCCACCCTCATCTCTCCCGCTGGTCGTGCTTCACGCTCCGGCGCAGACGCCGATCTCCCCGTCAGATTCCATTAAGTATTCCCAGTAGCACTCGTGGAAGTGGTCTGCAGGTGATAAACCATCCCTGTGGAGCCACATCTCCTTCTTCAAGGAGAAATCCAGCCACTTCCAAGCACCTCCTGCCTCCAAAGGGCACCTGCCCCACACCTGCTCCCAGGGCCACCAACACACCAATGGAAGCGACTTTCTGGCAACAAACCTGGACAAGGAGATGGATAAAAGCCCTTCAGACCTCTCTCCACAGGAGGCAACACTTTTATTCAGCAGTTTAGAACAGAGAACCAGGAAAACCACTTCCATTTTTTCTGGTGGCTTCCCCGTCCACAGCAAACCCTCAGCTCCGTCCTGCTGGGATGGAGACGGCCAAAGACATGAGCTGCGCAATTCTGGGGTTGGAACACCTCATGTAAAACAGCTCTGGAGGGCTGGAAGAACCTTCCAGAAGAGCAATCACAGGGCACAAACAAGCAGCATGAAGGAAACCACCACTGCGGACCGTTAAATGTTCTTTTCCTGTTTATATCCAAGCTCATGAAAGATGCCCAGTGTGGGTACAATCCTGGGCACCCAACACCAACAAATAAATCACAGTCCCAGAAAGAAAGAGCTGAAATTGCTGTCAGAACAACTACAGAGTCCAGTGGATTTGCTGTTCCAAAATACCTGCTGATCCCAGATCCTCCTCCATGAATATCCACCAGCTCAGAACAAATCTCATTTAAAGGGAGGGGGAAAAAGCTGTTGGAGCAAAAATGGAACTCCCTGATGATTCTGTTTTTCCTATCCAATGAGACACTACTCAGCCAACTGCAGAAAGCAACATAAACCACACTTTTGATGGCAACAACAGCGTAAACCAAGGGGTATTTGAGAGAGAAAAGGAAAGAAAGGAGCATGTGCTGGCTTCCAACGGAGCAGGGTTGGCATGGAAGGCACCAGTGGCTTGATAGACACTTGGAAATGTATCTGACACCCAGTCAACGGATTTCTGGACAAAAATCCTGGATGGCCATTAAGCTGAAAGTTAAAATAAGCAGAAACCCCAGAAGATGCCGAGTTGGAACGGACCCACAAATATCTTCCAAGTCCAACCCTCAGCCCTGCATGGGCCCATTCCCAGGAGCCCCTGAGAGGATCATCCCAACCCTCCTGGAGCTCTGGCAGCCTTGGGAACGTCACCATCCCATGGAGAGGCTGTTCAGTGCCCAACCACCCTCAGGGGGAAGAACCTTTTCCTCAAAATACATCAGGAAGTGACCGATGACCCTTTGGCAGACGCTGGGCCGTGATGGTGCCCTCAACCCTCTACCATCACCCCCACAAACAACTGAGGAGACTCCCCCCAAAGCCCAGCTCGAAACCCCTCCCTTTAAAACCAGCTTCGTACTTGAGGAGGCATTCTGAGCAGCCACGAGCTCCACCAAACACGGAAGGACCAGCTGTGGGCAGCGGCGACTCACCGGGAGGTGGGTGAAGACGGCGAAGGTGCTGCGGAGGAAGCCGATGAGATCCACCAGGTAGTCGCTGGCCCTGCTGCCCGGCTCCAGGGCCATCCAGTCGTAGTCTGCCAGCTGCAGGAACTGGTCGATCTTCTGGTTGAGGTTGGTGTAGATCTCCTCCTCAGCGGCGTGGCGGGCGTCCTGCGAACGGCACCGTGTGTGGGACGGGGACCACGCACACCGCGATTCCATGTGAGGGACGGCACGGGGAGGGAGCTCCAAAGCTCACGAACTCCTCATCTGAGGGATGCTGCAGCCTCAGGGTTTATGGAAAATCAGTTCTGGACTCAAGGGTTGCTTGCAAGCAACAGAAGGGTTTATTTTTGGCTTCAGGAGCCAGGGGGAAAACATTTTAACTAGGAAAGGGCCCTCCAGCTTTCTTAAGCGCTGAAAGGTCCCCACCTTGGCTTTTTCACAGTATCACAGTATTAGCAAGGTTAGAAGAGACCTTGGAGATCATTGAGTCCAACCTGTAAGCCAACACCAACCCATTGTCTAAACCATGGCACTAATTGCCTCATATGTGCACCTGCCTAATATATATGCGTAAAACTTCATGAATATGTATCCCATTATCATTATGTCATCAATTTACACTTGCTTTAAGTGCTTGACCAACCAGCTCTGATGTTTTACACTCTTTTGTCCTGTTTGGACTAAAACTCTGTTCTGTTTATCATTCTGTGCTGGGAAACCAAGAGTTTTGTTTCTAATAATGAGCCTTAAATTTCAGGCCTGGCGAATGCTTTCAACACTTCTTAATTCTTTTAAATCTAAATTGTATTTTACTAAAATCTCTAAATTTCTAAATCTCTACATTATATTTATCTCACTAAAATTTATAAATTTCTAAATTCTCAGATCAAAGGGAAAGATCCTATGTAAGATTCATATATAAGATTCCATATGAAGTATCACTGTGAACATTCCTGGGCAGGATTTAAAGGTTTAAAGAGTGGGAAGTCTGGGAGTCTCTGTCAGCTTTTATTTTTAGGGGATGAATGTGAAAGGAGTGGAAAGATCCAGGAATCTAAGGTTTGGAAGTCTTGGGTGCAAGAGGAGTGCTTGTGTTCATGGCCGGACGTGGGTGACACTCATTTGAAATGAAAACTCATTTAATAACTGAATAAATTACCAGGCTTTTGGTTAAAAGCTGCTCAAACCTTTAAGGAACCAGGGCTGTAAATTAAGGCCGGAAACTCTCATGATCCCCGTGGAAGCAATGCTCGAAAGGAAATCCCAAAGCAACTTCCCAAAACACGACAAAATTATCTTTTCTCAGCTGCCTCCAACCCCAAATCCACGCTCTGCAACCACTCACCACCAGCACCTCCCAGAGGAGGAGGTGGATTCCTCACCTTGAAGGTGGTGGTCCCGTAGAGTTTGGTGGTGTGGACAGTCTCTGGAAGCACGTTTGTGATGTTTGTTATGAACTCCTCAAGGAACTTGCAGGATTTCTCCAGATGGGTCGTGTTTATAATGATCTGGACAAGCTGTAAAGGCACAAAAAAAAAAAAAAATAAAGGGGGGGTTTCAGCTCCCAAAGCCAGGGATGTGCCGGGTTAATTCCAGGAAATTCTGGCGCTGTGCAAACACAGAGAGCTTTGCTTTGCCACAGACTCCAGGTCTCTCCTCCTTCAACGGCAGAAACTTCAAATCAAAGATGATTTTGAGGGAAAGCAATTCCCATGACAGCCACTAATACCACGAGAGGCGAGTTTTTCGGAATGACTTTCCTTACATTCAGCTGTCACTCAGGGCTCACATCAGAGGCTTTCCCCCCACCAAAAATGCCCTGACAAATCACAAATCCTCTGTCTGCCACTGAACCTGGAATAACCCGTGTCTTGAGTGACACCAAACACGGAGGAACAGGACAAAGAAACCACCGGGTTTGGCTTTTGGGGAGGGTGGTGA
The DNA here is from genome assembly GCA_013390025.1 of Pitta sordida. NCBI lineage: Eukaryota > Metazoa > Chordata > Aves > Passeriformes > Pittidae > Pitta > Pitta sordida. Next base: position 83,586 of record WEKX01027154.1, on the reverse strand, counting down.
CCAGCAGATCTCTTACAGAGACAGCAAGAATCATAATCCTGGATTAACTGTGTTTGTTTTAGAGCTGTTATTAGATTATGTTTAATTGCTGGAGCATGGTGTGGCTGTCTACAGACACCTCCCCTCCAGAAATCGTTTTGAAACACCCACAGATCTGAATGAGATCGGATTACTCAGAGATTTAAGTGGTTTAGGCAGAGAAATGTTGAAGTGACACTGCAAAGACCCAACTCTCGGTAGTGCTGGATGGCACGAGAAGGGGTGATGGGCACATCAGAGAGGCTCAGTGTGGGTATCAGGAAGGAAAAGACACACCAGGAAGGGGGTGAAAAACTGGAACAGGTGTGAGATAAAGGGGTGAGGAAGTATCAGGTGTAAATTTATCCTGCTGTAAAGGAACTGAACTGCCCAAACTCCTCTCCTAAACTCACCTCCAAAACTCCCCAAACTCCACTGTTAAACTCCTCAAATTCCCCTCCTAAATTCCCCAAAGTCCCCTCCTAACTCCTCAAACTCCACTCCCATATTCACCTCTTACACTCCCCAAATTCATCTTCTGAACTCCTCACACTCAGCCTCTAAACTCCCCAAATTCCCGTCCTAAATTTCCAAACTCCTTTACTAAACTCCCCAACTCCACCTTCCAAACTTCCCAAATCCACCTCCCCAAACTCCTCTACTAAACCCCCCAAATTCCCCTCCTAAGTTCCCCAAACACCCTCCTAAACTGTATCCATGTGCCCTGGGGACTCTGTGTTCCCAACCACCCTGATTTCCCTGCATTAAACTCGTCAGAAATTGGACTTTGTGCAGAAACAAGACCAGACCACGCAAAGAACTTAAAGATCATCCCATCCCACCCCCTGCCATGGGCAGGGACACCTCCCACTATCCCAGGTGGATCCAACCTGCCCTTGGACACTTCCAAAGATGGGGCAGCCACAGCTTCTCTGGGAAACTCATCCCAGCCCCTCCCCACCCTCCCAGCCAGGGATTCCTTCCCAATCTCCCATCTCTCATCCCTCTGGCAGTGGGAAGCCATTCCCTGTGTCCTGTCCCTCCAGGCCGTGTCCCACCTCCGTGAGCCCGACGTTTTTCCTCTTGATGACATTCTGTAAACAGTTGCTCAGTGTCCGGGTCAGCAGCAGGTTGGTGGATTTTCGGATCATGTCGTCGACTTCGGTGGAGCTGCAAAGGAGAATTGAAAAGAGAGGTTTGGAAAACGTTCTGTGAAAAGAAAATCCCTCAGAAGACTCATCCTCCTCCTTCCTCCTGCCTCATCCATTGTCATCCAGGCAACACTCACATAAGAAAATTCCAATTTAGGCCTTTTTGTGCATGTCTTGGTAGGGAAAGGGGGTTAACACGAGCTAAATAGACATCCCTGAGCCTCTCCCATTCCAGGGGCTGCCCATGGAATCAGCACAACCCATGGGGCCAAACCAACCTCCCTGCCCTCAGTGCTGGAGATCTGCATGCTCAGGATGGAAGGGGAAACGGATTCGAGACCTGAAATGGGGGAAAAATCCAAATCAAGGTCCCAAAATATTGCCCCAACCTTCTCGTGGCTTTTATAGAATCATGGAATGGTTTTGGTTGGAAAGGAACTTAAAGATCATTCACTTCCACCCCCTGCCCCCTTCCACACCTTCCAATATCCCAGGTGGATCCAACCTGGCCTTGGACACTTCCAGGGATCCAGGGGCAGCCACAGATTCTCCAGGAATTCCATACCAGCTCCTCCCCACCCTCACAGCCAGGAATTCCTTCCCAATATCCCGTCTAACCCAGTGGGAAGCCTTTCCCTGTGTCCTGTCCCTCCACCTCTTGTCCCCAGTCCTTCTCCAGCTCTCCTGGAGCCCCTTTAGGCTCTGGAATGTTCTCCAAGCTCTCCCTGGATCCTTCTCCTCTCCAAGGGAACATTCTCAGCTCTCCCAGCCTGTCAGAAGCAGAGGAGCTCCAGCCCCTGAGGCATCAACTGGAAGCTCTCACAACTCATTCCTGCCCTTTTTCCAGGCAGTTTCAACTCCAGCACCACTGGAATTTGGGGATTTGGCTCCGTGCCCCTCCAACATGCACCCGGTGCCACCTCTCCCTTCCGAGGGAGTTTTGGGAAACCTTTCCTTCCACAGTCTCCTCTGATCTGTCCTTGGGCCCTGATTAGCCCTGACACCAGAGGCTTTGTCTCTGGCAGTGACAGGCAGGAGAGGGCCCAGGGAATTCCCACCGGGAAAGCTGAGACGTGTCAGGAACCCGGAGGCTCACGGTAAATTGAGCCCGTGACCTTTGGCTCCCGCTCCTGCTCCACCTGACAGCTTCAAAGCAGGGACTGACATGAGAAACAAAAGCAAACCTGGAAGTTTTCTCACTGCTGGGGGACGTTGGGATGCTGCTCTTGGAACGCCTGCTGGAATGGGAATGGGTTCTGCCAGCCCCTGTCCAGCTCACGCTTCCCAGATTTCTGTGCCTATTTAATGTTGGCTCAGGGCATCTGCTCCAGTCTCTGGGCCCGAGATGCTCAGGGGAGCAAGGATGAGCCTCCTCCAACAGCATTCCCTGCCCTGGAATTGCTCATCCTTCCCACACACCCGCACCCCTCGGTCAACTCCATTTTTTAGGTTATTCAGGACCTTCCTGCTGGGAATTGCATGGAAATCCCTCCAACTGGGCCACTCATGGAGTTGGTCTCCATGATCCTCGTGTGTCCAACTTGGAATATTCTGAGACTCTGTGAAATTCCCAGGAAAGCAGCAAATGTTGCTCCCCACTCACATCCTCCATCAAAGCCTGGAATTGCACAGGACGGAGAAAGCTCTTCCCAAGGAAAAGCTGCACAACATCCCCTGCCACGACAGGTTTCTCCAGTATTTCCTTTTCCCTGACGTTCAGAAATTGGGTTTTCCAAGCTGAACGATTTTCCTGGTCTCTATATAATGGAGAGGGCTCTCAAATAAGGTTTCAATTAAAGACAGATTAACAAATAAAGATAAAAAATAACCCCCAAATCCACCCTGCATCCACCACACAGCCCCTTCCATCATTCCCAGGAAAAAGCAGATCTCCCAGTTCACTCCACCAGACAAACCCATGGTTAAAAACACGACAAATTCAATCAAATCCAACCCTGTGGTGATGACCCAGGGATGGCAGGAAAGACTCTGAGGAGATTCCAAGCAAAGAGGTGGCACAAAGGGCCACTGGGAGGAATCTCCTGCTGCTGCTGGAGAGGTTTGGGAATTGGGAAGGGGGTGGGGAAGCAAAAAGGGCTGGATTTGTGTTCAGAGGAGTGGGGGGGGAAAGTGTGTAAGGGAGTGAAAAATACACAAAGCTCCTTTTTAGTACAAACACTGAGGCCCTCTGGGGATTGGAGAGGGACTTTGGACAAGGGCACGGAGTGATGGAAAAAGGGGGAATGGCTTTGAGCTAAGGAGGGAAGGTTAGATGGGATGTTGGGAAGGAATTCCTGGCTGGGAGGGTGGGGAGGGGCAGGGATGAATTTCCCAGAGACGCTGTGGCTGCCCTTGGATCCCTGGAAGTGTCCCAGGCCAGGTTGGATCCACCTGGGACAGTGGGAGGTGTCCCTGCGTTAGAATAGATGGTCTTTAAGGTCCCTTCCAACCCAAACCATTCCATGATTCCATGATTTTCCCCAGGAGACCCTGCAGTGCAACTTACAGGGAGTCCCAGAGCCCATCCCTGAGGATGGTGGAGGCTGGGAGTGGAGCTCCAGGGACCCACAGGAACCCTGAGGGCCCAGCTGACCAACCCTGGGTTTGGACACGGCGCTGGAAAAGCTCGGATTTCAAACCCCAAATATCAACCTGTCACCAGGGAATCACAATCAGACACGGGAGGCACTACCTGGCTGTGGGAATGCCTCGGGACAGTCACATTCCCGGCAGGATCCGGGTGCTCCTGCTCTGCCCAGGGCACAGCCGGGCTCTGGTGTCACTGACGGCGCTGAAATCCAGGGATTGCAGGGATCCCACCTGGTCTCGGACACTTCCAGGGATCCCTCCCTTCAGAGGCAGGAACATCCTGACTACCAGGGCATGGACAAGCTCAGCATTCCCAGGCTGCTTTTACTTCTCCAAAGAAATTCCAACTGAGCTCCCTCAAACTGAGCAGCAATTCCCTGATCTTGGAATCACAGAATCCCTCAGCCTGGAAAAGGTGCCCAAGACCATCGAGCCCAACTGTTATCCCCAAGTGCCACATCCACAGAGCTTTTAAACCCCTCGGGAATGGGAGATCCCAGCCCCACAACCCCTTTCCAAGGCCTGACCATCCTCTGGGGGAAGGAATTGTCCCCAATATCCAACATAAACCTCCCCTGGCACAACCAGAGATTGGTTCCTCTTGTTCTACCGCCCACAAGGTCCACACACAACGAGTAAGGGGAAAAAAAAAATACAGAGGCATTTCCTGGGGGAAAAAAAGAGCCAGTTTTATCCAGGTGTTGGACTGGGATTGTTCAAAAGCCTCCACACAGTTTACAACCAGCAGTAGCTGCAACACAACCCCACCAGGAACACAGAAGCAGCAACACAAGCTGCCAAAACCCCCTCCATTTCTCTCCTCTCTCCCACAGCTGAATCCCTGATTTATTCCTTCAAACCTCGGATTTTTAATTAATTTTATTTTTATTGCATTTTGGGTTTATATAATTTTATTTTATTTTATTTCATTTTTATTTAATTTAATTTTATTTGATTTTTAGTAACTTTTTACTCCAATTATTTTCAGCGCTTTGCATCCCCAAGTTTCGGGGTTTTTTTTGCAGGATTGGAGTTTTGTTTGTTTGTAAGAAAACCCACCCCAAAACCAAACAATTCAAAGCCTGGGCAGACCAGAGCTGACATCCCCACTGTTTTCCAAAGATATTCCCTCTCTTTCAAATGGGAAATTCCACTGGAACAAGAGGAAGTTTTACAGCAAGTGGAGACTTTTAAAGGCAAATTTGATGAACTTGTAACAAAGGCAAAACTGCTGAGAATAGAAAGGAAGTTTTCTCTTTCCTCATCAAATTAATAGATCCAATTAAAAAAAAAAAACAATTCCAACCCCTACAATTTCACCCAGAGCTCCGAATTCCCTTCAGATTTCCTTCCTTGCTAAAAAAATTTCCTTCCTTGCAAACCAAAGAGGGCCAACACGAAGGAGAAAACTCCCCATCCAACCAAAAAAATATAAAATAAATAGGACAAGAAAATAATGAGGGGAAACAAAAACATAAGTAAAAATGAAAGAAGAGCTGCATTTTGTGTTCTCTGGGAATGCTGACGGGAGCTGGGAGGTGGGTGACAGCTGATGTCCCGTATCCTGTGGCAGCAGCCGTGACCTCCAGGCCTCCCGCGACCGACCCCGAGCGCTCCGGGGCTGTGACACAAGTGACAACCAGGGAAGCCAAAGAAAGGGAAGAGAAAGCCCGACCCGCCGCCGGCTTTGTAGCCCGGCTTCCTCATAAAACCTAATTCAAGCTGTCAGGGCTAAATGAAGGAAGTGTCAACAGGGGTTTCGGCCGAGAAATATTCCAAATGTTTGGCTGGGAAAGGGCCGAGCTGGGCTCCCATCCCCCCCCAGCCCACAGCAATCCTCAGAACAGGCTGGGAAAGCCAATGTGGAAAGGAATTTTAATAACGTGTCCGGCGGGATCCCCGAGGAGGGACCCGAGGGGACACTTTTCTTCCCTTCCCTGACAGACCCAATCATCCCAGTAATGGTGAGGAGCACAGGGCTGGGGAGGGCAGTGCCAAGGGAGGGCTTGTGGGGGGAAACTAGCGCCCGCGTGAAATCGGAGCGAGTCGGCGGCTCCGGGAAAAGCGAGAGGGTTCGTGGTGACCCCCGGGTTAAGAGCCCTGGGAGCCACCAGAGAGAACAACCTGCCACCGCTGAGAGGCTGGAGATGAAACGAGGGGCCAGGAATGTTCCTGCAGCTGCCACGGGAACCGCGGAGCTGCCGCGGCCTCCAGCGGGACACGGAGGGAAAGTGTCTCTGCAGGTCACTGTCCCTCGCTCAGAGGGACACAGGGACAACCATGGAGGGACTTGTGTGGGCACCAAACATCTGCTGAGCTCCCAGAACGCTGTCCCAGCCTCACAGCAGCACCGGGGCAATCGTGGAATGGGTTGGGATGGAAAGGACTTTAATGTGAACTTGTTCCAAACCAATGACATGGGTAGGGTCACCTTCCACTATCCCAGGGGGATCCAACCCGGGCCTTGGACACTTCCAGGGATCCAGGGACAGCCACAGATTCTGTGGGAAATTCATGCCAGCCCCTCCCCACACTCCCAGCCAACAATTCCTTCCCAATATCCCATCTAACCCAGTGGGAATCCATTCCCTGTGTCCCGTCCCTTCATCCTTTGTCCCCAGTCCCTCTCCAGCTCTCCTGGAGCCCCTTTAGGCTCTGCCAGGGGCTCCAAGCTCTCCCCGGATCCTCCTCTTCTCCAGGGGAACATTCCCAGCTCTCCCAGCCTGGCTCCAGCCCTGCAGCATCTCCATGGATTCCTCTGGACTCTCTCCAGAGGAATCCATGTAAAAATCCAGAAGGGAATCCATGTAAATCCATGTAAATCCATGTAAAAATCCAGAAGGGAAAGAAGGATCCCTCCTTGTTACGCACTTTTATGCCTCCANGCCAGTTTTATCCAGGTGTTGGACTGGGATTGTTCAAAAGCCTCCACACAGTTTACAACCAGCAGTAGCTGCAACACAACCCCACCAGGAACACAGAAGCAGCAACACAAGCTGCCAAAACCCCCTCCATTTCTCTCCTCTCTCCCACAGCTGAATCCCTGATTTATTCCTTCAAACCTCGGATTTTTAATTCATTTTATTTTTATTTCATTTTGGGTTTATATAATTTTATTTTATTTTATTTCATTTTTATTTAATTTAATTTTATTTGATTTTTAGTAACTTTTTACTCCAATTATTTTCAGCGCTTTGCATCCCCAAGTTTCGGGGTTTTTTTTGCAGGATTGGAGTTTTGTTTGTTTGTAAGAAAACCCACCCCAAAACCAAACAATTCAAAGCCTGGGCAGACCAGAGCTGACATCCCCACTGTTTTCCAAAGATACTCCCTCTCTTTCAAATGGGAAATTCCACTGGAACAAGAGGAAGTTTTACAGCAAGTGGAGACTTTTAAAGGCAAATTTGATGAACTTGTAACAAAGGCAAAACTGCTGAGAATAGAAAGGAAGTTTTCTCTTTCCTCATCAAATTATTAGATCCAATTTAAAAAAAAAAAACAACAATTCCAACCCCCACAAATTCACCCAGAGCTCCGAATTCCCTTCAGATTTCCTTCCTTGCTAAGGAAATTTCCTTCCTTGCAAACCAAAGAGCGCCAACACGAAGGAGAAAACTCCCCGTCCAACCAAAAAAACATAAAATAAATAGGACAAGAAAATAATGAGGGGAAACAAAAACATAAGTAAAAATGAAAGAAGAGCTGCATTTTGTGTTCTCTGGGAATGCTGACGGGAGCTGGGAGGTGGGTGACAGCTGATGTCCCGTATCCTGTGGCAGCAGCCGTGACCTCCAGGCCTCCCGCGACCGACCCCGAGCGCTCCGGGGCTGTGACACAAGTGACAACCAGGGAAGCCAAAGAAAGGGAAGAGAAAGCCCGACCCGCCGCCGGCTTTGTAGCCCGGCTTCCTCATAAAACCTAATTCAAGCTGTCAGGGCTAAATGAAGNCTCCAAGCTCTCCCCGGATCCTCCTCTTCTCCAGGGGAACATTCCCAGCTCTCCCAGCCTGGCTCCAGCCCTGCAGCATCTCCATGGATTCCTCTGGACTCTCTCCAGAGGAATCCATGTAAAAATCCAGAAGGGAATCCATGTAAATCCATGTAAATCCATGTAAAAATCCAGAAGGGAAAGAAGGATCCCTCCTTGTTACGCACTTTTATGCCTCCACCAAGCTGAAAACGATGCTGAGTGCAAAAAACAAACCCACCAACTTGCAGTTTCTGGTAAATACAGTTGGTTTCCAATCTCACACAAGGGTAAAACCAGCATCAAAGCACCTTGGGATGGAGACAGGAGTGTAAACACATGGAATATTTTGCAGGCTTTTTAAAAAAAAAAAAAAAAAAATCACAGTATTTGTATATAAACTCCCGGGAGAAACAAGAAAAACAAACCCCCGAAACCAGCAGCCGAAACTCATGAACACACAGAAATCCAAACCTCCAGAGTGATCCTGACAACACACCCATGGAATCCAGGGATTTACATTCCTTGAGGGACACTCTGGGGAGGTTAGAGATGTTGCATCAGGCCCTAACCCAGTGACAAGTGACCGCCCCAACCTTTCCTGAGACAACCGGGTTTACTGATTTACTACAACTCCAGAAATCTTTTGGAGGCAAGAGCCCCCTCAGTGTTCACACAGCTGCTGTTTTCCTGGACTGTCTTCCCTGGAAGTGTCCAAAGCCAGGTTGGATCCACCTGGCACAGTGGGAGGTGTCCCTGCCCATGGCAGGGGGTTGGAATTGGAGGATTTTTAAGCTCCTCTCCAACCCAAACCATTCCATGACCTTCCCCTACCACTTCTGAAGCCTTGGCCAGCCCTTGGAAGCTGCCAACACTCCCAGGAGCCCACCAGCCATCCAAACAGCTGAAGAGCACGAAAATTTGAGGAAAAAAATTCCCATTTCAAACCTGTTGAGCTGTTCCAGTTGCAACCAAGCTCCCCTGTCAGTCTCCTACCTCAGGTGAAGGTCCTCCGAGAACTTCAGGCAGGCGTAGATGAATTCCTTGATCTGGTTGTAAACTTTAGGCACGAACTCGGAGAAGGGGAACTTCTTCGGGAAGGGTTGCTGTTAAAACACAGGAGAGAATTCCAGTGGGAGAGGGGCGACTGTTTTCCAGCACCATGTCCCGAATGAATTATGGGACTCAGCAAAGTCCAGAGCAGGGGAAGGGCAGCACTTCCCATGTGCTGGAGAAACATTTCATCCCAGGGAAAAGCTGGATCATTCCCTCACAAATGGCACACGAGGGCAGGAGGGATTTGGAGGCCGGAGGGAAATTTTCAGCGAGGAAGGAAAAAGGGAAAAACCAGGAATCCTCGTTCCCCCTCCCAAATCTTGCACAAAAACACTCCTTTGGAAAACTCCTTCTCCCATCCTGCATGAGGAGTTTGCTTGGTGACCTCCTCCAGCTGCTGCCCAAGGTGGGAACTTCCTTAAAATACCAAAACCCGACAGGAAACAGCTTTTCCAACAGCAGATTTTCCCACCCAGGTTTTACCCACACGGCCGGGAGGGGTGAAGCGTCAGAGTAAGAGGCTGAACCCCGTCATTTAATTTTGGGGGAAGACTTTCAGACTCCCTGAAAGCTGGATCAAAACCTCTCCCATTCCTAAGGGAGTTCAACCAGGGTTGGAGTTTCCTGGTTGGAGCACGAGGCAGGATTTAGGGGGCAGTGGCTGCGTCAGGTTTGGACACACATTGGGTTTGAGCACAAAGCCAAGACACAGAACTTGGTTGGGCTCTTTTTCTTTAAATATGAGATTAAACCAAAGAAAAGTCAGTATCATGGCTCATAAAATGGGAATAAAATACCCACGGAAGCATAAATTTCTAGTCGTTTATGTATTTCAAAGACTGTTCAGCTGATTGTACACCCTCACAAGAAAGTAAAATCAGGGAGTTTTCCTCATCCACACCTGGAGAAACGCATCACATGGAAGGAATATTTACTCATTTCCCTTGGTTTTGTTTCTTTTTTGTATTTTTTTTTTTCATTTTGGAGGGTTGGATTTGGGTTATTTCAGGACCCTTCACCGCAGCTCTCAGTGTCACTACCAAGGCTGGGGGTTATCCTCGGCACCACCAGCCACGCCTGGAACACCTTCCCCATTCCAACACTTACCTTTTCAAGTTCAGCATCCTGGAATGGGAATTGTCCAACTATTTTCTTATAAACATCTTCATTTGACACTGGGATGGGGCTATAGTTGTCTGAGTCAAGTATATTTCTAAGGAGAGAAGAGAAAAGGAAGAGAGAGCTGGTGAGAGAGGAACCACAGCTCTGGACATCCCCTGGTGGGTCAGGAAGCTCCCAGAAGGATGTGCCAGTCCAAATGTGATCCCACACACCCACAGGATCCAACCTGGGCCTTGGACACTTCCAGGGATCCAGGGGCAGCCACAGATTCTCTGGGATTTCTATTCCAGCTCCTCACCACTCTCATAGCCAGGAATTCCTTCCCAATATCCCACTCAAATCTCCTCTTTCTCACTCCAAAGCCATTTCCTGCATCCTGTCCCTCCATCCCTGGGACAGTGGAAGGTGTCCCTGCCCACAGCAGGGTTTGGAACGAGATGATCTTCAAGGTCCCTTCCAACCCAAACCATTTGGTGATTCCATTACTAGTCTCTCAAAAGATTTTTATAGTGGGCTAAAACTGCTCTGTGAGGGGCATCTTACCTGAAAACCCCTGACCATTTCTTCAGGAGGGTTTCACTGTACTGGTCCTGGATCTCCAACAGCATGTCAAAGAGCTGGTTCACTGGGAAGCCATATCCCTGCAGTGGGAAAAGGGGAGAGAGGAACCTCAGGAGATAAACAGTCACCAACAGGCAGCTGAAGGTTATTTTCCTCTATTTAACAGGTCAATTCTCCTCCACCACCACCACCCCAGAGGTGGAGGGATTTAGGTGAGGATCCACCAAAGGGGCAGCACCAAGGCTGGGCTTGCCAGGGTGGTCAAGGCTTGGTCCTGGCCCACAGTGGGGCACTAAGCAGAGCAGGGTGACACCACCCACACACCGAAATGCCACAGAAGGAGCTGGGCCACCACATCCAGCCCCCATCAGATCCTGACCCTTCTGAGGGACACGTCTGTGAGCAGCAGGACCCATGAGTGACACAAAGGGTGGTCACTGAGCCCCGTGTACCTGGAGTGTGTCAGCAAAGAGGACGATGAGATTCTTCAAGTCTAACACCAGGCTGGGGTCGGAGCAGTAGGACTGGAAAAAAGGGGAAATATCAAACATAGGTTTAACTGCACCACATGGAAAAAAAACCCCTTGCCCTCAGCCCTCCTGTGTTATCACTGGGGTGATAATAAATGCACAGCCCCATGAGCAGCAGCTTTTATCCTCCAGCAGGGAAGGGAAGGCAGGATGATAAGGGTATCTCTCCTCCCACTGCTGCTCTCCAGGCTCTCCATGATGAACAAGGACCTTGGGAGCTCCAGAGATACCTGAAGTGTCTCTTAAGATTCCCCAGGAGCTGCTGGGGAAGTGAGAGGAGACGAGGCAAATCAACACACGGAGACAGCAGCCCCTCATTCAATATTCAGAGTGTTGTGTCTGATGGTAATGAAGCATCACCGAGCTCAGGCTGAGGGAAAACATCTGGATTTCAACAACACTCATGGCCACAGCTCCAATGCAAGGATTTATTGGGGGTCAGGACACTGGCGAAAACCCTAAAGACACAATTCAAGGGTATGACAGCACTGGGGTCTCCCCCCCCCCAAAGCCACCCCACGGTCCCCACGTGCTCCCTCTGGTCACTGCAAACGTCCCCGTGTTGAAATATGTGAAGTTTCAGAGCCTGACCAAATACAGAATCAGTGATGACAAGCTGGAAGGACAAACAGGTTTGAAAGGAACAGATTTAAAGCTCTCTGGAAAATCCAGGAGGAACGACTCCATTAATCAATGGGAAAGGCTGGAAGACACACGTTTTTCCAGCTCACTGTCCAAAAGGAGAGAGTCAGGAAAAAAGATGATGTCCCAAAGCTCTCAGAAGTGATAAAATACATCCCTGTCTGCAGTGAGGAAGAAAATCCAGGGATAAATTGGGTTGAATTTGGAAGAATCCAATCGGCCTCACCAAGGTGAGACCTTCCATCAAGTCCCAGGATGGGATGGACAGCGTTTGGGAGCTGGAGGGTGAACTCAGGGAAAATGGGGATGACCACAAAGTGGTGCGGAGAAATCATGGAATGTTTCATGATTACTGAAAAACCCTCTCCTGGCAGCCACTTCATGCATCATGTTTGGCATCACTTGAAACGACTTGTCACGGCAACAAGCGCCGTGGTTGGGCCTGGCTTACCCTCACGGTTCCACCTTGGAGAAAATCCCACTTAAAAAGAACACAAACACAGGTTTACAACCTAGTGGGGTGTTCAGCTCCGTGTTTTGGAACACAGGAGCTTTAGTGGAAGGAGGCAGCTTTCCAGGCAACACAACCACCATGTTGAATGGAGACACAGAACACTGGGAAGCTTCTGTGGTCCCTCATCCCAGTGAGCTCCAGGTCCAGATAAGAGTTGGGTTGGAAGGGATCTTCAAGACCAACTCATTTCACCTCCTGCCATGGGCAGGGACACCTCCCACTATCCCAGGTGGATCCAACCTGGCCTTGGACACTTCCAGGAATCCAGGGGCAGCCACAGCTTCTCTGGGAAACCTGTACCAGGGCCTCCCCACCCTCACAGCCAAGAATTCCTTCCCAATATCCCACCTAGTCCTGCCCTCTGGCAGTGGGAAGCCATTCCTCTGTGTCTTATCACTATGTGGAATATCCCTATGGATCATCTCCCTCTGCACAGTTAAGCTGAAATCACAGGCCTGTCAATGCACAACTGGAGGTGGTTTGGAATCAGCACCTTATGGTGTCTCCACACAGAAATTTTAGAGGTTTCTCAGCAAAGAAACTTTGGGTTTTCACCACGTTCCCCCAACTTTTTCAGGACAAATCAACTCCCTTTGCTGGTGCTCCTCAAAAATCATCAGTGAAATCAGGACTAAGAGTTGGACCCCATGAACCTCAGCATATCCTGGGATTCTGTCATTAATGACCTTCCATAAACATCTTTGGAAACTGTTGGGTCACTTCCAACTGGGATTTTGTGAAATAATGGCAGAAACCACTGTTTGCTCCTTCAAAATATTAAGTTTTAGAGGGGAAAAAAAACAAGCTGAGAGAGCTTTGTGGGAATGCGCTGCGTGTCTCCATGCTTTTTTCCTTAAAGAGGAGGGAAAACAAAGAATATTAATAATGGTTGGTTTTAAGGTGTTTCAAGTCATAGGGAAGCAACAGCTGAGGGATCCCAAGGCATTTCCTCACCGAGTGTGTCCGTAGGGCCGCGATGGTTTTGGACAAGGCCATTTCCCACAGCTCGTCCAGGTAGGCCCGATTGACCAGGCCCTGGGTGGTGTGCAGGATGTGATCCTCCACCACAAAAAACCTACAAAAAGAGGAGAAAACGGCACAAATTCCACGTCTGGAGAGACCAAACGACATCCCCTCCCAACCCCATGGCCAAGGGATACGCAGGATTTGGTGGGATGGGATTGGCAGGATCTGGGTGGAATTTAGGCTGCACTAAATGTTTTATTCACTCATTTTTAACTTTGAATCACTGGGTTGGGTTAAAATGAGTTAAAACACTTGTGGTGCCACTCTGGGGCTACACAAAGGTTGAATTTCCCTTCTTTGGGTTCTCCACATCGTTATTCCAATAAAATCCATGGACTGAACTCAGCTCTAGCCAGGAAAAATCCCATTAGAGCTGGGTAAGTGCAGGGAAAATGCTTGAACTGCAAGGAAAAATCTTTTATCTACAGGGGAAAAGGCTCTAAATGCAATGAAAAATACTTTAAGTACAGGGAAAAGTATTCTCACTGCACGGAAAATTGTTTAAATTGCAGGGAAAAATCTTTTGTCTACAGGGGAAAATGCTTCACCTGCAGGAAAAAATGTCTGAAGAACAGGGGAAAATGTTCTGATTGCAGGGAAAAATGTTTTATCTACAAGGAAAAATGCTTTAACTGCAGGGAAAAAAATATTTTATCTGTAAGGGAAAATGTTTTATCTACGAGGAAAAACGTTCTAACTGCAGGGGAAAAGTACTTTATCCAGAGGAAAAAATGCTTTAACTGCAGGGGAAATTATTTTAGGGACAGCGAAAAAAATGTTCTAACTGCAGGAAAAAGGCTTTCATTGCAGGGAAAAGTGTTTTATCTACAAGGAAAAATGCTTCAATTACAGGGGAAAAATGGTTTAAGTGCATGGAAAAATGTTTTAAGGAGTGTGAAAAGTGTTGGAACTGCAGGGGAAAATGCAGGAAAAACGTTTTAACTGCAGGAAAATATGTTTTAAGTGCAGGGAAAATGTTCTAACCATAGGAAAAAATGCTTTAACTGCAGGGAAAAAATGTTTAAACTGCAAGGAAATACCTTTAACTGCAGGGAAAAATGCTTTAAGTACAGGGAAAAATGCTCTTAATTGCAGGGGAAAACGCTTTAATTACAGGGAATATCCTCTCTCACACCCAGACACACCAAACCCTCCCAAGCATTTAAAGACCAGCAGGTCATTCCAAAATCTCACTTATCAAATAAAAAAGAAACTCTATTTATTTTTTTTTTTCAGGAATTGGATATTTTGAAGAGCAACCCAGCAAATCCCAGGTGTGTTTTGCCAGGGAACACAGAGCTGGGTGGGAGGTGAGCACTGTACTCGTGATGGGCTTAATTAGGTACTGAAATTATTGTCATTAGCTGAAGAAATGTGGAATTACACCCCAGTTTTGAGAGGTTTGCAGTTTTGGGGGAGCCTCCCCTTGGAGCTTGGGTGGGTTTGGAAGACTTTGGTCAAATTTGGGTGTTACAATAAAGAACAGAGGCTGGAAAATCACCTCCTTCACCAGCAAATGATCACAGAATAACTATTAAATACTCAGGGATAATTAAGGCAGAGGGCCTGATCCCCTCATTAGTGGGGCAAGTAGATGCACATAGTCCACAGAGGTTATTTACCCTCAAATTCCCAGAAATTCCCAGGCTGCTACAAGAGCTGGCAGGTCCCTCCACGCTCCCACCATTACACAGGGCTGTTAGAAAATCCACTTTACAACAACTTTAAAGACACAAACCATCCTTTCCCCCCCCCCCGATGTTTCGGCCTAAAGGACCATCCAAAACACTAACATTCCCTCCTCTCCTGACTTTTTTTGGGCTCCTCAGCAAACCAGCACACACAAATATTTAGGATACAAAAAAAGAACACCTACCCTACAATTTGATTAAAGTATTTCCTGTAGCCATCCAAGGTTTCGTGCTGCAACGGAGAGGGGACAAGGATTAAAACAAAGGTGGTCAAGTGGAACTGGGAATTTCAGGGATGTCCCACAGGGCAGGGATGGATGTACCATGTTGGAAGGAGGTTGGAGGACCAGCCGGGCTTGTTTTCTCCTCTGCTTCCTGTAGTAGCTCTCAAAGGTGTCTCGGGCCCCCTGGAAAAGAGAAAAGGTTCATTCCAGGAATCAGAATCATTAGAATTAAAGAGTTAAATGGAAATGTAACAACAAAGAATTGTTCAGGTTGGAAAAACCCTCTGGGATCATGGAATTCAAATGGCCGAGGCCACCATTGACCCATGTCCCCAGGTGCCACATCCACAGGGATTTGAAATCCCTCCAGAGATGGGAATCCAACACTGCCCTGGGCAGAGTTTTCCTGCAGGATTCAATTCAAATAATCAATTCAAATACAAGAGGATAAAGAGTTTTGCTCAAAACAACAAGTCAAAACACAACTGCTCAGGTATGAACTGATCTGTGCCTGACTTCCAGTGTCACTCCACAGGGGTGGGACACAGAGGGATGCAAAAGCTTCTTCCTGGATCACACCATGGATGCACCAGGTTTGTTTAACCAGGGGGGAAATAACACAAAGAATTCCAGTGTCAGCAAAACGAAAGATGGGACAAAAAACTCCAAATGGGAACAGAGGGATGCAAAGGCACAAATATCAGGGAATTCAAGGGCAGGTTGGACAGGGCTTGGAGCAACCTGGGAAAGTGGAAGGTGTCCCTGCCCATGGAAAAGGGTGGAACTGGATGGGATTTAAGGTCCCTTCCATCCCAAACCATCCTGGGACATTCCTCTACATGAGGTGACTCATCTTAAAACCTTGGCGAGCCTCTGGAGCATGGAGATGGGATACTGGGAAGAAATCCTTCCCTGTGAGGGTGGGGAGGCCCTGGCACAGATTTCCCAGAGAAGCTGTGGCTGCCCCATCCCTGGAAGTGTCCAAGGCCAGGTTGGATCCACCTGGGAGAGTGGAAGGTGTCCCTGCCCATGGCAGGGGGTGGCACTGGGTGACCTTTAAAGGTCCCTCCAACCCAATGAATTTCAGCAGAAGTTGCCCATGGGGTTACATTCATTTATGAGACGGGTCTATAGAGTTGGGAAAACTAAAATTCCCAGCTCGTTTTCTCCCAACTCTCCAGAGGAGAGCTGGTTATCCCAAAAGCCAAACACTCCACCTCCCCCGCGTGGGCATCACCCACCCCCCCCACACACACACACAGGGACCTGAACAACCCCAGAGGGGGTTGTTTTACCATCCAGGCTCCATCCCAGCATCCCACCCAGGCCCCAAATCCATGAGGATCCTCAAATGCCACGGAGCTGCTGGAACGTTCCGAGAGCCGCCCACCGCCCCCACCAGGGCTGTGGAAAACCTGGACGTTTCATCCCTGTCTGTTCCTCCCTCTCCCCCCACTCCACGCCCGCACTGTTTTCTGTCTGAAATTGGATTATAAACACTTCAGAGAAAGGGACAACGTCTCGCTTTGAACTGTTGGGAGCCAAAGTTTAAAAAAAAAAAAGAAGAGAACTCTCATTTAGAATTCACAAAACAAACAACACGCAACAACAAATATCACCTGAGCGAGGCACCAGCTGTCAACCTGCTCTACTACAGAAAATAAATTAATTACAAGGCAAACCTGATGGTAATTTAATGATTCTCCAGCTGTCCTGGCATTACACAACCAGGCTGCCTCAGGATGCCTTCAGCTCCCAGGCTCTTATGAAATGGCTGCAAAGAAGCCTTGAGGTGCCATTGCCTGACTTGCTCCTTGTCTTTTCCAGGCTGGAGCTCCAGGTTTAAGAGGAATCCAGCCCTGCTGAGGCACCCAGAGCTCTCCCACTTAGTCCTGCCCTTCCCAAATCCACCCCAAAAACCCTCTCCTTGCCACCATGCACCACAAAGATGATGCAGGTTTACAATGTGGATTTTGCCGGATTTTATGGTGGTTGAGCACAGGACCCTGATCCACACTGGGAATATCCATCCATCCCTGGCAAAAGGGACAAATCAGGTTAAGTATCAACTTGAGCCTGCAAGAAAATCGACATTTCAAGGAGGGTTTTAGAACTATCTGGGAACCAGTGTTTCCCTGTCATGTGTCTTCTCCATGCTCCCAAACATTGTTTCCCTCAGGAAAGGGAAGGATCACGAGCCAGGAATCAGGGATGCAGAATAATCCAGGTTAGAACACGCTGAACTTACAAGTCACTTGACATTTTAAGGAGGACTTTTAGAAACAGAAACTATCTGGGAAACCAGCGTTTCCCTCTCATGTGTCTTCTCCAAAGATG
Organism: Pitta sordida; assembly: GCA_013390025.1. Taxonomy (NCBI): domain Eukaryota; kingdom Metazoa; phylum Chordata; class Aves; order Passeriformes; family Pittidae; genus Pitta; species Pitta sordida. The sequence goes on along the minus strand of WEKX01027154.1, from coordinate 66,159 downwards.
TTCCCCTCAGGAAAGGGAAGGATCACAAGCCAGAAATCAGGGAACTACAGGTTAGATCCAGAACAATCCAGGTTAGACCAACTCCTTCTCTTCTCCAGGGGAACATTCCCAGCTCTCCCAGCCTGGCTCCAGAGCAGAGGGGCTCCAGCCCTGCAGCATCTCCGGGGCCTCCTCTGGACTCACTCCAAGTTCTCATCCACCCCAGCCAGTGGCTTTAACCGTGGCAGAAGTGAAGGAACAGCAAAGACCTTTGAAACCATTCCCCAACAAATCACTGAATCCCATTCACATCTTAGCTTCCCCAAAATTTATGGCCCAGAGACCTGCCAGTGTGCCCAAAACCATCCCCATCCCACTCCACTGTTCCATGTGTTTTCCTTCTTGAGCCTTTTCTGACTGTCCCAGAATTCAGGGACTCTCTCAGGAGAGGTCCCTCTAACAAAAAAACCCCCTCTACTCAAAACGTCCATATTCCCATATTTCTTGCTCACAGTTTCATCCTTTTCTCTTGAATTCATTCCTCCACCACCTCCCCCTGATCATTGCTCAGGATATTTTGTTTTTAAAGCCTAAAAAATAGAAAATATTTCTTCCTCTTGGTGGCAGCTTGAGCTTCGACCACCCAGTTTCCCACATTTGATCTATTAAAGACCATTCAACTTCTCAGGTCTTCAGACCATCTATTACTCCTCTGTCTTCCATGTTTTACTGCTGTTTTCCTCTGGATTAAAAAAAAACAAACAAAAAACCACATAAACCACACTCCAAAAAAGTGCCCAGAAGTGACCAGGAAACTCCTTGTTTTATAAATTATTCCTCTTGAAACTCCAGGTAATATTTTTATTTTAATGCCGTTCTCCTCTCACAGACCAAGTTACAAGTGACAGGAGAAAAAGGAAACGGCCCCAAGTTGTGCCCAGGGAGGTTTAGGTTGGATATCAAGGCAAAATCCCTTCCTGGAAAGGGTTGTCCATCCCTGGCAGTGGCAGATCCTCATCCCTGGAGGAATTAAACCCCTGTGGATGTGGCACTTGGGGACATGATCAGTGGTGGCCCTGGCAGTGCTGAGGGAATAGTTGGACTTGATGATCTTAAACCACTTTTCCAACTTAAATGATTCCATAAAATCAAGCCTTGGTGGTGTGAAGAGGAGAAGGAGGTTCCTTTCCCACCCCCTTTCCCAGGTAAAACAGGAGAGAATCCCAAAAAACTAAAACCAGCAGCTGCAAAAAACCCAAAACGCTTCACAATTCTGAGCAAACTGAGCTGTGGAGGAAAACAGGCTCCAAGTTTTATTCCCTTATCCCCTAATTAAAATGCCCAATAAAATGGGAATTTCGGATCCAGAACACGCAAATAACAATATTTGGGATTGCCAAATTCCTCCTTATTTGGCAGCAGAAATACAACTTGTGTACCTCAAGTCATTTACTCCCTGGATAACTCACAACTCCAATAACCCACCATTCCCATGGGATACTCTTGGATGAGCCACCTCAAACCTTTTGTACTTCCAACATTGTTAGTCTGGGCCCTAAAAATTAGTGAATCATCAGAGTTGTCACATTAAAGTTTCATTCCCATCACAGTAAAGAAATAAGGATATGATCATCTGCTATGAGAATATCTGGGGATTGGATTCTCCTTGGAAAAAAACAAAATTGTGATTAATTTATCAATGATACATTGACACCAGTGGAATACACACAGAGAATGCACAGGAATAGCCCAGATTCCCTCAAACAGCCCAATTTCACACCCCCTGGATGAGGTTTTTGCACCCCCTGATCCACAGACACACCAATGACATCGCTGACACTCTGGTTTAAGCAAAAAAGGGATTAACTGGGCTTTAATTCCTTCTCTGTGGGAATCTTCGTCCCACTGCACATCTGGATTTTTTAATTTATCAGCAATATTCCAAATCATGGAATGGTTTGGGTTGGGAGGGACCTTCAGGACTACCCAGCTCCACCCCTTGCCATGGGCAGGGACACCTTCCACTCTCCCAGGTTGCTCCAAGCCCTGTCCAACATGAGCAGATGAAATCCAATCAGGAAAAATGCCAAGGATTCCACATGGAAACCCCTGAACTCCTTGCCATGACACTGACTGAACTCCCAGAGCTTTGGGAGCGGATGAAGACGGGAAGTTTTGGTGGACAGCAAGTTTTCCCCAAGTGAGAACAGTCAAGGAGCAAAAAGAGTTCCCAAAGGTGTTTTGGGATCTCCATCCTCAGGAACTTCCAAGAAAAAAAGACTGGATAAAGCCCTGAGGAACTGACCTCACAATTCTGAACAGAAAGCTGGGCTAGTGACTTCCTGAGGTCCCTTCTCACCTTTCCCACCTTCAATCCTGGGAGAACACACTTCACAAACAGACCACACAGAGATTTTGGGGCCTCTGGGGTTTTTATATTTGATTTTTTGGGGGCTCTAAATGTCCTGGTCACCAGCGGACACCTTCCACTCTCCCTCTGGGAGAAGGAAAGGCCAGATCTGGGGCCAGCAGTGCCATTTCAGGGGGTTTGGAGGCACAGTTTGGCCGATTTCAGTCTCATTCCAACAAGGAAAGAGTTTATTCCTTCCCCTCCCCTGTGTCAGGAGCAGAGCCCTGTGCTGTGTCACCCTCACCTGTCCCCAACTGGCCCCTATTCCAGTGTTTCATTTTAATTTGCCTACAGGTGCCAAACAACACTTGGCATCGTATCCACGCCAAAAAGTCACTCCATCAAACCTGGATCCCACTCCTGCTCCCCCTCACAACCTCAGGGTTTCACAGACATGCCCCAAGCTCTGACCCCTTCCTCGATGGCTCAACAGCTCAGAGCAGCAGCTGGGACAGGCCAGGCCTTGTCAAAAGCAGCACAGAAGCTTTAAAATCCCCCAAACTATCATTTTTTACACCAAAAATTAGCTGAAACCAGCTAATTAAGGAGAGATGATTGCTCTAGAATCTCAGAGTAGGCCGAGTTGGAAGGGGACCCACCAGGATCATCCACAGTCCAACCCTCAGCCATGCACAGGACATCCCCACAAATCCCACCCTGTGCCTGGGAGCGTTGTCCAGACACTCCTGGAGCTCAGACAGGTTTTTTCCAGCACTTAAACAAACCAACAGGAGCTCGTGCGCCGCGGGCTGCCAAGAAAACGAGCAAGGAAAATAAGTTCAACATGCCCTGAAGATCCCTGCAGATAAGAGAACACCAGTAGCCACTAATGAAACACAAAGGAGTCCGACTCCTGAGCAGATGCTTAGCTTGGAAAGCGTAAATATTCCCAAATAATATCCCATGGATGCACACGCAGGTGCTCAGCACGAAAAAAGGGATCAAAAAGGAGGCTCCTGCTCTGGGGAACTGTTTGTTGACTGTAAACACCCCCTCGATACCGAAAACAAAGAGATAAAGGGAAGCAGAGAAGTGCGTGGGGGGAAGAGAGAGCGGGCAGGGAAGAGCTGATTCTGAGGTGAGTCTCTCCCTCAGAGCTCTGCATCCCTGCACGGAATCCCAAGATGTGCCGAGTTGGAAGGGACCCACAAGGATCATCGAGTCCAACTTCCAAGTAACTCCCGCCCAGGGATGGANGAGTACAGGGGAAGGAGAACTTCCCTGGTCCGACTGCCCACACTGTTCCTGATCCAGGCCAGGATGCCATTGGCCCTCTGAGCCCCCTGGGCACGCTGCTGGCTCAGATTGACTTTTCTGTCAACCATTTCTCCCAAATCCCTTCTCCGTTCCACCACTCTCCAGCCACTCATCCCCCAGCCAACAACGATGCATGAGGTTGTTGCGTCCAAAGTGAAGAACTGCGGAGGAGCTGCCACTTGTTCTGGACTCCTGCAACAGCTCCTGGCACAGCTTTGCCCTGGCCATGAAATAGTTAACTAGGAGCAAAATAGGGAAGATTTCCCCCTTTTCCCCCCCTTTCTCCAAGGCAGAACCCAACACCTCCTCCCTCAAAGGAGCAGAGCTCCTTCCTCCCAGAAAATAAGGCCATTACCGGGTGCCGGTGCTGGAGCCGGCGGCGCAGCATTGTCCCCAAGCCCTGCCTATAGGAAGCAATATCTATTTTCCATTTAGACGAGGGGCAAAGCCTTTAATTTCACCCTCCTGGCTGCAGCTGGAGTTGCCTTTTAACTGCTTGGCCACAGGAGTGAAGACAGTTTTATATGGAAGAAAATGCTGCAAAGGCCACTTTAATACGGTCGCCGGTGAAAAGGGGAGAAGCTTTTCCAAGGGCCCGGTAATGAGGGGCAGCGGGATATTACACTTCACCATATGGCTAATTGGCACAGCAGGTCAGCTGCTTCACTTGGTTGGGTTTGTTTTTTTTAAGGAGAGGCCTATAGATTAAACCTCAGTAAAACAAAACCCCCGCTCAGAAAAAAAAACCCCAATCACAAATAAAGCGTGAGCAGGAGATGCCCTCTAATGTCAGAGCCCGGCAGCACATCCAGGGAGGGCTAAAAATAATAAACCTGGGAGGTGAGGTTGGGATAAAGGGTGATGCTAGGGGGATTCTGCTGCTTGGGTTTCACCCCACACCTGGCACAGGTGCCCCTCGTGCTGAGGTGAGAGGCTTATTGGCCACGGCCATCCGTGTTTGTCTTGGCGCGTCCTCGGAGCCGCGACCCTGGAATGACCCACGAAGCCACTCCCTGGCCCTGGCCGGTGGTTCCCAACAAATCTGGAGGGGAAAGATTGGGGAGCAGGCGTTGAAAGAGGGTAAACAGGCTCATTAATTAACGAGTGTGGCTTTGGGAAGCCCCTCCTGCTCTACCAAGTGTTGATTTATTAAATATCTCCATGAACGGCCTTTCTGAGCAGTCGGGACCTTTCAGGGAGTCACCAACCCCTTCTAATAAAGCTTTAATTGACTTCTGCTTTGCACAAACGCTGACCTGGTCTGACAAACATGTCACCCACCGTCACCACATGACAACCACGGGGTCACACCACATGGTATCCGGGGACAGAGCAGTTTGTTGGGAAAGAACTGGGAGGGAAGCTTGGAAACGCTCTTCATCCTTAGGGGTGCAAGGAGCACCTTGTAACTGGAGACTCTGCTGGACAAATGCAGTGGATCCCATGGCCATTTTTAGACTAATTCCACGGAATCCCACAATCATCTTAGTTGGAAAAGCCCTCCAAGATCATCCAGTCCAACCCTTACCCCAGCACTGCCAAGGCCACCCCTGACCCATGTCCCCACGTGCCACATCCACAGGGATTATAAATCCCTCCAGGGATGGGGATCCATCACTGCCCTGGACAGCCTGTGCCAATGCCTGATCAACCCTTTCCATGAAAAAATTTTCCCTGATATCCAATTTAATCTTCCCCTGGCACAACTTGAGGCTGTTCCCTCTTGTCCTGTCCCTTGTTCCCCAGGAGAAGAGACCAACATTCACCATTTGCTCATCCAGGTCTCTCCCTGTCCAGGTCAGGCTCCTGCACGGAGCAAAGACACTTCAGCTGCAAGGAAAGTCTCTGTCTGGAGGAATAAACCTCCACAAGCCCAACACAGGGAATTCTAGTGAAACACAGGGATCTTCAGGCCGAAGGAAGTTCTCCTGAGGTGACAGACCAGCAGCCATGGCAAATCTTTCAACTAATCCAAGATGGGAATTCCACTTCAAGCACATTAAGAGGTTTGAATGGCAACCAGAAACGTGCTTTCTTTTGCTGAATAAACACTGAACACGTGGCCAAGCTCCCAAACAGCACCTTCAGATCAAATTGCCCCTCAATATCCAAAAGAGGGATTTTCATCCAGAAGGAACATAAAAGCTCCAATACTTCACAGTATTTCCATGGGGGGACTTCTGGGATCTTGAATCCTTTCCCTTTTTAACAGGCAAGGAAGGAGAAGGGCTCCAAAGCTGGCGCTGCTGGGCCTGACAAATGACGCGGAGCTGGGAGAGGCGAGGAGGACATTAAACTTCCCTGGGGTGACAGCTGGATCCTTCCCAGCTCCTCGGAGCTCACGCTGCCCCAAAGGGCTGCAGAGCACAAATCTCCTCCCGTGATTAACAGTCCAAAGTTTATCTCCCAGTGGCAGCAGAAGATTCGAGGTCTGTTGGTCCCCCCAGGGTTGGCGACACAGACAAGGAGCCGAACACAAACTTGGTGTTCCATGTTCTTCATGGCTTTGGTTTTGTTGGCAGGTGACAAAATACATCAAGAACCAGTGAATGTTTCTGAAAGGTGTGGCAATGACCTGGATCCAAATCCAGCCCTTCTGCTGGGCTTCCCGGTGTTTAATGGAGTAATTCCTGTCCCTGCTCCAAGGACAGATTCAGGAGACCTTCTCCTGCCACGAAAAGGTTTTTGCACATCACCCTCATTTCTGCTCTTAACTTCCCAGCCACCTGCACACACATCCTGAGATCTGATCCACCTGCTCACACCCTGAACGAGCCCATCTTCTCCCAGATATCCCCATGGACATGAGCTGATCCATGTTGGATCATAAACCAACTTGAGGCCAAGGCAATGAGCTCCTGGGCTGTTTTGGGGAAGGCTGAACCTGTCAGATATTGAAGTGAAAGAAAAGTTTGTCCCATAGTTATCTGAGCTGAATGAGTCCCTAACACCGCAGAAGCGAAAAGATTCTCAAGGAAAGGGATATTGATCCCAGGAAAAAGATCCTAAAAGAATTATAGCACCTTTTTTATACCTAAAGGGGCTCCAGGAGAACTGGAGAGGGATTTGGGACAAGGGATGGAGGGACAGGATACAGGGACTGGCTTCCCACTGCCAGAGGAGGGGGAGAGATGGGAGATTGGGATGGAATTGCTGGCTGGGAGGGTGGGGAGGGGCTGGGATGGAATTCCCAGAGAAGCTGTGGCTGTCCCATCCCTGGAAGCGTCCAAGGCCAGGTTGGATCCACCTGGGATAGTTGGAGGTGTCCCTGCCCATGGCAGGCGGTGGAACAAGATGGGCTGTCAGGTCCCTTCCAACCCAAACCACTCCATGACTTCATGATTAAACATTGCCTTGGCACTTCCCATCATACATGGATCACACATGTACAGCCTTCNACCCAAACCATTCCATGACTTCATGATTAAACATTCCCTTGGCACTTCTCAGCCTTCCCATCGCCCTGATAACCAGATTCAGGGATCATACATGGATCACACACGTCCAGCTTTGTCAGCTTCCCCAGCCCTGCCTCTGAAATGGGAATAACGACTTCTTCACCCCACAGATACAATTTGTGGGTGAACATTTTCACATGGAAGAATTCCCAACAACTCAGAGCAACACAAGGCCAACGTTCTGGAGCTTCTCTCCCACATCACCATCATCATCATCCCCCAAACACACCTTGACCCAGCAGCGCGGGATCCAAGGTGCACACAGGAAACACCCTTCCAATGCCTTCCCAAGAGCCCCAGGAGAGCTCAGAGTCGAATATTCCGAGCAGAAACCCTTCCTACAGAGCCAACCCTGGGGTTTGGAGCTCCCAGCTCCATGTCGGAGCTGGAGGACCCGCACCGGGAAACGCTCCGAAGAAATCCCGGCACGCTCAAACAATGGGATATTTGTCAAAGTGCAGCCTGATCACCAGCAATCATCTGTTTCTCATAACTGCGTTTGACCTGAGCTGCATTGAGGGAACAAGTAGCCTGTGTTTCCCATTGTGGAAAACACGGCTCCCTTCTCCAGCCCCCCCCACCCCGCCTCCTCCCTCCTCCTGCAAAGTTACAAAGCGACGATGTCGACAGATATTCCCTCATTATCCACAGCAGCAGCAGCTAAACAATTCCAGCTTGGATTTCTGGCCATCTCCTCCCGTTCCAGGTGACCTGCAAGGTTAAGCACCCCCCTGGATGTGCCTTTTTTCTCTCCATCCACACACCCAACACTTCCCAGCGTAAAAACGAGCAGAGCCGCTTCCCAACCACGTGCTTTGGTTGAGGGGCTTTTTTTCCCCCCCTCCTCATAATATATTTAAAATTCATTAAAACTTTATCATGAATGAGCTGCAGGGGGAAAACAAAGATATCCAGGACAAGCCCACAGGGTCTTCCAGGCGAGGCCACTGTGTGTGAAATCTCTGGGAGGCGACGGGGAGGAGAAGACTCGTTCTCCTGGCTCGGGAAGGAAGGAAGCGCTGGAATTCGGTCACAAGCTTTGTAAGGAAGGACACATCCCCAGCAGCTAATCAGCTCCTGTCAGGGCTCCCATCAATTAGGGGAGGGAAAAATAACCTCAGCTCAAGGCAGAATGAGTCCTTGAGGGAGATGAAGGACAAGTCCAGGGGGAGGAAGAGGAGAAGAAGGATAGGACACAAAATGTAAGGGGAAGAACCCAACCTGCACCAAATCTCATGCTTTAGTACTGGGTGCTTTAAGCTGTGTCTCCTCCCAGACCTAAAAAATCACTGACAGACAGAGCTTTGCATTAATTGCAGACACACAAGGGAGAGAAACATCCCAAAACGAGGATATTTCCGTGAGGAGACGGTGCTGCAGATGATTTGAGCTCAAAGCTCTTTGTTCTTCCCCCTCCCTGAATCCAAGAACACGCACGGGATGGAGCAGACAAGGAGCAAAACCCACACCCCCCACCCCGTTCCAGCTGACAAAAGCAGCTCCCTCCTCCGACTCTGGGGGAAAATGTTTGGGTTGGAAAACTGCATTTGCATATTTTGTGATTTTGTTCTGCCACGGCAGACCGTGGGGAGCACCGAAACACAAAAACAAGAGAAACTAATTAACAAACGTCCTGCTCCAAGGGCTGCCAAGGAGCAGCACATCCAGGGTTGGATACACCCTCCCTCCCAGGAAAGAGGTTGTGTCCTAGCAGCCCTTTTCCATGACTGGCAACTTGGGGTTCGCTCATTTTTGAGGTGATAATCCACAGAAATATGCAATTCCATACAAAGAAATGCTGCAGGGTCCACAGGGTTTCCACATCCCACATGTGGAAAACACTCAATCCCAATCCCAGTGCCTAGGGTGGCACTGGGAGGGTGATGGTCACTGACTGGACTCTAGAAGGGACGTGGCATCCAGAGGGACCTGGACAGGCTGGAAAGGTGGGACTGGGTGAACTCAAAAAGTTCAAATAAATCAAATGCAAAGTCCTGCACCTGGGTCAGGGCAATCCCAGGATGGGAGAATGGATGGAGAGTTGCTCTGAGGAGAAGGAATCAGTTTTGGGGGAGGAGAAGTTCCACATGCCCAGCCCAGAACCCCCCGTGCCCTAGGCTGATCCCACAGGGAATTCTGCCCAAGCTCTGCCCCCTCAGGTGAGACCCCACCTGCAGAGCTGCTCCAGCTCTGGGAACAACAGCACAAGGAGCTGGAGCTGCTGCAGAGAGTCCAGAGGAGGTCCCGGAGATGCTGCAGGGCTGGAGCCCCTCTGCTCTGGAGCCAGGCTGGGAGAGCTGGGAATGTTCCCCTGGAGAAGAGAAGGATCCAGGGAGAGCTTGGAGCCCCTGGCAGAGCCTAAAGGGGCTCCAGGAGAGCTGGAGAGGGACTGGGGACAAGGGATGGAGGGACAGGACACAGGGAATGGCATTAGAGTGGGAAAGGGGAGATTTCGATGGGATATTGTGAAGGAATTCCTGTCTGTGAGGGTGGGGAGGCCCTGGCACAGGTTTCCCAGAGAAGCTGTGGCTGCCCCTGGATCCCTGGAACTGTCCAAGGCCAGGTTGGATCCACCTGGGATAGTGGGAGGTGTCCCTGCAGTCCAAGTCCTGGGCAGACGTGTGTTTACACAGAATGAACCTCTGGATCAGGCAATCAGACTCACAGGATCCTTTAGGCTGGAAAAGACCCCCAAGACCCTGATTTCTTCCTAATATCTCCCTCCACATTCTCATCCCAAACTGCCCCCACTTGTCAAGTCTTTGCTGCTCTAAATCCCATAAAACAGATGATTTGGAGACCCTTCCCTGCTTCCAGGAGCTGGACGTGCCAGACCCACACGGCAACTCCCCTGTACCCACTGGCAGAACGTTCCTCCCAGCACGTCCCTCCCTGAGGAACGAGAGCAAAACCTGCAAAAAAGCCTAAACCCAAGGATTTATGACATGTTTTAAACAGACTTCAAGGCTGGGAGAAAAATAAAGGCCCAGAGCAAAGTCAGACGTGATCCAGAGGGATCCATTAGCAGCCAGAGCCCGGAGCGAGGGTCTCTGTGGGCACCGGGGCTGTGTGGGAGGGGGGCACTGGGGGAGCAGGGACTGCCCCATGAGCCAGTTCCAGATGGTTCTATGGTTGTCCTGGGTGCCCCTTTGTGACGTGGAGGTTGTGCCCTGCTCAGAGTCCATTGCAATCCCAGGGGATTTCAGGGGCGCAGAGCCCCGGGATGCTGCTCCCCAGAGGAGTCCCCACACAGGAGGGAGCAGTTCCCAGGATCTGCCCGTGGCACAGGATAAGGGAGATGGCGGAGAAGGTGAATCCCAGCCCTCAGCCCATCGGGGCAAACCAGAAGCAGCAGAGAAGGGTGAGGGATGGGGCAAGGAGGGAGATGGGAGGTGGGATGGGGACACATGGAGCTGCCCAGGGAACGTGGATGGGCTGGAGCTGGGCCTCCATCCCACGGCCCCTGCCCATGGCGGGGACTCAGGGAACCACAGGGAACCACAGATGGGACACAGGGAATCATAGGTGGGACACGAGCAGGCACAGGTGGGACACAGGGGGCTCCTGCAGGGGAACCAGAGCCAGATCTCACCCCTCCGTGGGATCAGGCTGTCGTGGGTGCCCAGCCCAGATTGCTCTGGGGACACTGGGAGCCATCACACAGATGCAGAGAGACAGGACCCATCATCTTCCCAATCCCAACCCCAGACCCAATCCCAATCCAGGGAGGTGGGAACGAGGGCCACAATCTCTCAGCCTCTCTCCTCCACCTCCCGAGCAGGTGTTCAGGTCCTACCTGAGGCTGGCACAGGAGGCGCCAGCCCAGGTGCCAGCAGGAGCCCAGGCCACGGCTGAAGCCACCACCAGCCTGCAGACACCTCCTGTGACAGCCACCAGGAGCCAGGGAACGACCTCCAGCCCCCACCCGCCCGCCTCCAGCATCCGGAGCATCTGGGGGAGCTCGGGCCCAGCCACGGCAGCGCAGAGCCCGGGGACACCCCCGAGGCAGGAGGGGCTCAGGGGGGCCCCGCTGACGGCAGCCAACCTGAGGCAGCTGGGCCGGATCTCCAGCCACCAGAGGGTGATGGAGTGGCTGGAAGCCAACTTCCAGAACAGACACGAGGAAGAGTCGGGAGATGAAGAGCAAGAATCAAAGACTCAACAAAGTAAATAGGTTGGAAAAGACCTCTGGGGTCATGGAGTCTGTCCTATGAGCAAACACGTGTCACCCAGTGCCATGTCCAGTCTTAAACATCTCCAGGGATGGGGACTCCACCTCCCTGGGCAGCCCCTTCCAATGTCTAATCCCTCTTCCTGTGACAAAATTCCTCCTGGTGCCCAACCTAAACCTCCCCTGGCACAGCTTGAGGCTGCTGTCACCAGCACCCTCAGGTCCTTTTCTGCTGGGGCAACTTCCCAGCCACTCCACCCCTGCCTGGAGCATTCCTGGGGTTGTTGAGGCCAAAGTGTAGGACTCACACCTTGGTCCTGCACTTTGACCCTCACACCATTGGCCTTGGCACATGGACCCAGCCTGTCCAGATCCCAGATTCCTACGCTCCAGAACAACACTCCCACCCAACTTGGCGTCATCTACAAATTTACTAAGGAGAGACTTAGGAAAAGATGTCCCAGGGGGAAGCCAAGAGACACCAAGAGCGGTGCCAAGGGCAGGGTTTGTCCTGATCAAAGACCTCATAAAGCAAGAGATTTCCCAGCTGGAAGAACTCATTGACCAAGGGCTATGCCAGGGAAAAGCCAACAGATACCAAAAGCTGAGCCAAGGGCAAACCAAAGACACCAAGAGCCGTGCCAAGGGCAACTCAATGGATCCATCCCAGTGGGAATAATACACCAACCAAGAGATGTCTCAGTGGGAACACCACATTGCTCACATCTCCTGGCCCAGTGGCTCTCTTGGACACACTCCCCACACAACAGCCCCTCCCGCTCCAGGTCGGCACTCTGGGCTCTGTGCAGATTGTTCTGGTGCCCCAGGATGGTGGGACAAACACAGGATCAGTGTCCTTGATGCCCATCCTTGCCCAACTCGGCCTCCAGGGCCTTCCCCACAGCCACAGCTGCTCTCCAGAGCCCTGGCACTGACCCCACCAGCCCCAGTGCCTGGAGTCTCTGGCAGCTCATTCCTCCACCCTAGGCTGTGCCCATGGGCCACGGCATCACCCCTGTCACTCCTGGGGTTCATTAGAGACACTCAACATTCCACAGGAGTTAATCAAAGGCTCCCCTTCCCCATCCACCTCCCTGCAGCTCATGGGGAGGACCAGTTTCCATGTCATCCCCACATCCCAGCGGCTCTGCTGTTCAGAGGGACCTGGGCTGGCTGGAGAAACGGCCCAACAGGAACCCCATGAAGTTCATGGAACACCAAATCCTGGCCCCAGGCACCACGGCGGGAAGGAGCTTGGCAGGAAAGGACCTGGGGGTTCTGGTGGCCCCCAAGGTGACCGTGAGCCAGCGCAGTGTCACTGAGGCAAAGAGGACACTGAGCACTGGCAGCAGAATGAAGGAGGGGTCAGTAAATAGATCAGTAAATATCCTTTCCCTCTGCTCTGCACTGGTGAGACACAGATGGATCCAGGTCTGGGGTCACCACCACAACAATCCCACGAGGACATTGAGGGGTGGGAGAACCTGACACAGGGAAGGAGACCTGGGATTGCTCATCCTGGGGAAGAGAAGGCTCTGAGGGACCTTCCCAATACGTACAAGCATCCAATGAGGGAAGCAAAGAAAGCTGAGCCACAGGAACCTGGAGACAGGACAAACTGAGATCCAGGAATTTTCATAAAACATCTTTTCATTGTGAGGGTCATTGAGCCCTAGAACGGGCTGCCCAGGGAAGCTGTGGAGCTCCATCCCAGCTGGACACGGACCTGAACTGCTCTGTGGAAAGATCCCTTCCCACTTTTGTCTGTGATTCTGTGAAGGAGGAGACAACACCACCCTCCCTAGAGAGCAATAAAACATAATGTGCACCCACAGTTATCATGGAACCGTGGAATGGGTTAGGTTGGAAGGAACCTTGAAGACCATCTACTTCCAACCTGGCCTGGAGGGTCTAGAGACAAAAACATGATGAACCTTCCCATCCAGCACCTGTAGAAAACATGTTCTGTGGCACCTCCACGTTATTGCTACAATAAAGAGTTTGTTACACAGACCCACCCATGTCTTTTGGTTAAGATTTGAAACCATTACAAGATGGAACAGGAGCAGCTTTTCAGACTCTTGTTTTTCCTAACAAGTTCTTATCCCGAAGGATTTCATGGTGTTTTCGACAGCACAACAACAACCACGGCTGGGGCAACATGAGCTGGAGGTTGGAAAGGCAGGAGGGGAAGATTTAAAGGCAAAGAGACAAACCCCTGCTCTCAAAACAGCCCTTGTGGGCTGCTCGGTGTCTCTGAGGGGATGATTAAGCCTCCACATGAAGGAGAAACCAGAAGATCACAAGTCACCCAGACCTCCAGGTACCAGCTCCAAACCATGAAAGAGATGAGAGCCCTTTCTCCACAGCCAAACCTCCCATTCCGAGGGATCCAGGAGCGCAGAGCCAAGGGAAAAAACCTCTCTGAGGGCAACATGAGTGTGTTGCACATACCCCTGGTTTTGTGTACAGCAATTACTAACCCCCTGAATCAGAGCTCTTCCATAAAATACGACCCTGAAACCATGTTTTTTGGGGGGGGGTGGGGGGTGGGATCACTGGTGGGCTGAGCTTCTCATCCTCCCACTGCTCCACCACGGCGCTCCTGGAATGCGACGGGAGCGTTTGTTCCTCGCACAACAACTGCCTCGTTTCCACATTTTCCTGAACAAAGGACTGAAACAGGGGGAATATGCGTCAGAAGCCCGTCCTGGACGTTGCTCAGCCTTTTTCCTGCGCAAATATTTGTAAACAGGTCGAGAATTAATGTCCAGCCGACCCGAGACCCTTCATAAAAGAGGGGGATTTATGGAAAAACAGGATGGAAATCATTTCCCAGCTCCAGTGCTTATAGGTCTTTAGGATGAGAAACAACATAGAGGAAAACAGGAACTGCAGCTGGGCTCCAACCCGCTCTCGGAGATGTGTAAAACACGGTGGGCTGGGATTTTTACAGCCCCTTCCTCCCCCACAAACACCCTCTCGCAAAATAAAATAAACCAAAATAAAATAAAACACAGAGTTTCTGGTCAGCACATGACAAATCCCCCGGGGTTAATTCAAGGCTGAAACACAAGGAGAGGTTCTCCAACGCAGATCGTTCAACAGAGCTCGTGACAAAGGAGCTTCTGGGGCGGGGGGGGCTCAGTCTGGAGAAAAGAAGGCTCAGGGGGCACCTGGAATTTTCCCCACTCCCTGACAGGAGGGGAAAACTGGAGGGTCAGGGGAGGTTTAGGTTGGATATGGTGGAAAATTCCTCATGGAAAGGGTTGTCCATCCCTGGCCCAGCTGCCCAGGGCAGTGGTAGATCCCCATCCCTGGGGGGATTTCAAATCCCTGTGGATCCGGCACTTGGGGACATGGGTCAGTGGTGGCCTTGGCAGTGCTTTTCCCAGCCTCAACTCCATGATTCCAGGATTTCAAAGCCTTTTAAGGTCCCCCTCTTACACATCCTCTATTTACACCCAGTTTGAAGCCCAGGGTGATAGAAACCTCAAGAGGACAAGGTAAGGCAGGGATAGAACATTCTCACAACTTTCCTTCCATCCATACCTTATTACTTTTATTTTTCCATGATTTCCCCAGCAGGAGCCTGGAGATAATTCCACTAAGGACAAGACTCAATTCTAAGAGGGTCCCTCTTCTTCCAATTTTGGAGATAATCATGAAAAACTGGAACTGGTTCACCAGGGCCAAATCTGGGTCTAGTGTCACATCACATCACCTTTTAAATGTCACCTCTGAAGCAACACTAAAGAGCCATTTCTTCATTTTTAGGAGCAAAAATAAGTCCTAAAAATTGAATATCATCATCAGCCCCCTGGAACTGTGTCAGTTGTGATGCAGCTGCAATAAAACAGGGTTTAAAAGTGTGATGTAGAAGAGCTACACCAAAAAGAGAGGCAGGAGAAATAATGCAAAAAATAGGAATATAAATTAATGTAACAGGAAAAGAATTATAGTAAAGGGAGTCAAAAAGGACAGTCTCCAAAATGCTCAACATTTCACTGGATGTGGCACTGAAATCCCTGATAAAACTTAAAATTAACACATTTATTGCAAGGTTGGGCCAAAGTCCCCCATGAGTCTGTTCCACCCTAAATTAGGTGTTTCTAATTAAGTGGAATTAGATGATCTTTAAGACCAAACCCATTCCATGGTCGTTACAAATCCACAACCAGAGGATGAGAAAAAAGGGTGGGAATGCTTGTTCAAGATTCCCCTTTCCATTAAACCGAGTTTTACCTCAGAAAACTCAAAGCTCTCCAGGGAAATTCCTTGCAGATCGTTTCACTTCCGCCTCTATCACTTGTTATTTTTGAGATATCCCCACTCCCGGACACCACCACGGAGTTTTCCGGGTGTTTTCCAAACATTCCTGGGACTCTGACGAGCCCCAACGGCCGGAAAACAGAGCAAATCTCAGGGAGAGCCTTCCCACGCTTCCCACCACAAGTATTGGTGCTGGAATTCTGCACCACAACGAGGTGAACACCTCCTAACACAACCAGTGCTGAGGAACTTGGAGATCCCTGGATCCAATGATGCCACAGTAGATAAAAATCCATAAAATTCCATTAAAAAGAGACATCAAAATAAGCAGGAAAAGGTCAATGTTGCAATAAAGGCTGAAAAAATTGACCTGAGGAACTCCAGCACTTCCAACCTCATTTCAGTCCCTGGGAAGTCATGAGCTGAGTCTTCTTGGGACACATTTCTAGCAAAATGGAGTAAAAGGGGGTTGGGGGAAACCAGGAATATTTAATCCCGGAAGTTCTGTTGATGATTTGATGGCACAACGGGATTTATAGATGAAGGGTGTCACAGAAGCACAGAATATTCTGGGTTGGAAGGGAAGACACACAAGGATCATTGAGTCCAACTCGATGTCACTGAGCTCAGCCAGGCTTTTAACACGATTTTCAACAATAGGTACTCCTGTTCCTAAATTGGGATGAGTGATCAGTTGGATGGGTTAATAATTAGTGAAATCATCAGGTCCAGAGGGTCAGGATTAACGAGTTGTACCCCAAAGGGAGCTGGGAACAAGTGGGAACCAGCAAGGGGGTCTGTCCTGTCCCTTAACATCGGGATCAGAGCATCTCATGGGCTCTGGAGGTGACACCAAACTGGGGGAAAAGTCATGGAAGGCTGGAAAAGCCCCCATTGATCATTAAGTTTAACCCCTCCCCAGCACTGCCAAGGCCACCACTGCCCCATGTCCCCAAGTGCCACATCCACAGGGATTTGAAATCCCTCCAGGGATGGGGATCCACCACTGCCCTGGGCAGCTGGGCCAGGGATGGACAACCCTTTCCATGAAGGAATTTTCCACAATATCCAACCTGTTCCCTCTCCTCCTGTCCCTTGTCCCCAGAGCCTGCCCCCCCCCCAGCTACCCCCTCCTGTCAGGGAATGGAGAGAATTCCAGGTGCCCCCTGAGCCTCCTTTTCTCCAGGCTGAGCCCCCCCAGCTCCCTCAGCCACTCCTGGTGCTCCAGCCCCTTCCCCAGCTCCGTTCCCTTCCCTGGACACGCTCCAGCCCCTCAATGTCTCTCTTGGCTGAGGGGCCCAGAAGTGCCCCCAGCACTGGAGGTGCCTCAGCAGAGCCAGCACAGGGGACACACTCCAGGGCAGGGCCACCACCCTCCAACCCACGGCAGGAACGGGCTGACAGGACCCTGATGAAGACAACTAAGGAAAAATGCCAAGTCCTGCACCTGGGAAGGAAGAAATCTCTTGCCACCAACAGCGAGTGGGGATGGTGTGCCTGGGGAGCAGCTCTGTGGAGAAGGGCCCAAGAGCCTTGGCAGCCGCGGAACTGAAGGCGCGCCAGCCGCCAGCCCTGGCAGCAGAGGCGGCCAAAGCCTCCCGAGCTGCAGGAGCAGAGCCAGCAGAGCCAGGGAAGCGATTATCCCCCTTCTCCCCAGTGCTCCGCAGGGCTGCATCTGCGCCATGCACCCAGGTTTGGGGCCTCCCAAATCCAGGGAAAACACGGATAAGGCGGAGGGAATTCACTGGAGGCCACCAAGAGGGTTGGGGATGGAGCGTCTGCCCCTCGCAGGGAGGTCAGTGGAGCTGGAATTGCTCCAGGGGCACCTGACAATCACATTCCACACCTGCCAGGAGGGCAGGGAGCAGGACAAGCTGGGCTCAGAGTTTTTGCCCCCTTGGTCCTCAGAGGTTTTCAAGACCAAACCGGATAAGGCACTGGTCTGATCCCAGAGATGTTCCTGCTTCCACAGAATCCCAGAATGGTTGGATTGAAAGGGACCTTAAAGCCCATCGCATCCCACCCCTTGCCACGGGCAGGGACACCTTCCACTGTCCCAGGTGACTCCAACCTGGCCTTGGACACTTCCAGGGACCCAGGGGCAGCCACAGCTTCTCTGCCTCCCCACCCTCCTAGCCAAGAATTCACCCCCAATATCCCACCTACTTTCAGTTTAAAGCCAATTCAGCAGGAGGCTGGACCAGAGACCCCCTGAGCTCCCCCTTCCACAGGGAACAATCTGATAAAACACTCAACAGACACATCATATTTCCCCTGGTCCCCTCCAACAGAGTTGGACTGGGATTCACTGAATCAGGGCAAAAAAATCAGCCTTAAATCCAAAAACTTCAATCAGGACATTTCCAATGAATCAATGACTGTGCCAACCCCTGGGACAGCTCAGTCCTGTCCCCGACCTCAGGTGACAAGAAGTCTGCATCCGGGCTATTGTAGTAAAACCTCCCTGCGTTGGGGTTTTCTGGGGTTTGGGGTTTTTTTTTACTATTATTTATTTTTTCCCCTCCCTCCCCCCTCTCCACGTCTGTTTTCCGAGCCGAATATTTTAAGCCTCGAGCCTGCCCGCGATCATATCTGCCCCCAGCTTTCGCCCCCAACACTGATTCCTTCGCCGCTTCTTTGATCGGAGCCAAGTGCTTTTCCTCCCGGGTAATAAGGTCAGCGGGTTAAAAGAGCAAGATGACAATTACAAAAAAGTTCAATCTCTTGCCACTCCAGACAGACGCGGTGCCCGGGCTCCATTAGCACGTAGAGCGGGGTGGTTATCACAGGTCACTGACACCGGGCCGGCTCTAATGGCTTTTCCTGTGTCCTTATCAATGCGCTGCACAAAGTGGCTCACCCGGAGCCTTCCCCTATGATCTCAGAGCTGTGTTTATTGCTATCTAACCCCACCAGGCACCGCTGGGGCAGCCAAGTCAGCAGACGCTGAGATATCCCAGGACACGGCGGTGGGACAATCTGCAAAGTGTCTTGAGATGGGCGAGAAGTTACCAGAGAACTCGGGGAAGAAGGGAATTTTTTCCACTGCCCCTCCCGTCCTCCTCCTCCACCTCCTCCTCTTTTAATAAATAGCTTTTTCGAGTTCTCAAGGACACTTTTTGGGGGTTTTAGTGGTTGTTTTTTTTTTTACTTTACAACCCTGCTCTCCAAACTGGGAAGAGAACCACAGACTTTCCACGGTGGGGTTTGTGTTTCAGTATCAGATAAAAAAGGAACGACCAGCAGTTGCAAAGAGAAAAAAGGCCCGTTTTCATATGAAAACCAGGGTTGGGTAGTCTTATTATTTGAATTGTGGTTCCTAATAAGAGCCTTTCTCATCCCTTGAAAGGAAGAACGTCAGTTGTTTTGCCCCTTTAGCAAAAGAACAAATATTTTCAGTGGGATGCTGGAGCCCCTCCGAGAGGTGGGAAGAGGGAAGGAGCCACCAGGGACGAACAGCTGAGCCCTAACCCTGCCAAGCCCTTACCCCACAGGGGCACAAAAAGGAGGATTCAAGCAGGCAACACACTCGCTATCACACTTCTAAGAGGAATTAAAACAAAAAGAAAAGGAGGGCTGAGAGGAGAACGACGACCCGCCACCAGATTTGCGGCATCTCCCACTTCAAATGGAATCTGGTTTGGTGACTCCATCAATTCACCTCCGGTCCCTGAGCAGCTTCTGCGACAAAACATAGCAAATTTCACTGATACGCCAAAATAAAACCTTGTTTCTCCTCCCAAGGCTGTGCTGGCTCTGCACAGAGAGCCAGAAAATACGTCCTTCCCTAAAAATGTTCCAGGTGGATACAGATTATCCACGCTGCCTGTACTTCAGTAGGAAAGTTTGAAGATATTCCTACTTGGGTTGCTTTGAGTAAAGTTGGGAGAGAGTTTTTTATTATTTATTGTAATTTTCTTTTACCTTTTTAATGTATTTTGTTCATCAAAGCAGCTCAAGGGTTACAGAGGTTTGGGGGAGAAGATAAAAATGTCAGTGGTGAGATACGGCAAATTTATAGTAAATCCCTGTCAACTGCTATTTATCTAAATTATCCAGCTCTGGGATTCTCCAGAAATCCTTCAGCAGCTCAGAGGCAGCTCCAGTTTTAAGTCTGTTTTTACATCAGATTCTGGTTGGTTGTTGTTTTTTTTTCTTTTTGGACACTTGTTCTTTACCCTAAAATGACCCCTTTGTAGCTCGGATCAAAGAGCTGGGAGTGCCAATACCAGTGTCTTCATGAACATGTTAAGAACCTCAAAGTAATTGGTAACCAATTAGCATAAAGCTCAAAAAAAAAAAACCCACCCCGCTACAGCAAACCCTAAATGAGCATTAACAGGCACCAGAACTGGCTGGAGAAGGAGTTTTAAGTGACTTAAATCACCTTTGAGGAGACTGGTTTTGGGAGCTCGCTGTTCAGCCCACTCTGCCTTTCTTTTTTTGGCTTTTTTTCCCCATTCCTTTCTGCTTCCCCTTCACTCCTTTGCTTTTCTGCCTCGTTGGAGCTGACGGGAAACATGAAACAAAAAACTGCTTTTCATTTTGTGTTATGTAAAGCAAAAGCAATTCCATGTCTTGGCCTTGAAATCCAAGGCACCCAACAGCTGTTCTGATGCTCCAGCAGATAAACCATCTGGCCCAAACCTCACCTTTCCTAATTTATTTTGGATATCCATCAAAGCAACTCGAGCATTACACAGACTTTGGTCGAAGACCAACATAAAAGATAAAGCCGTCAATGGCAGAACGGCTTCGCTGCAATATTCTGGTTTCTTCTTTATGTAATAATATTGTTACCATTTCTCAACGGGCTCCTCTCCCGGGGAGCAAACAAGAGTTGATCCCGAGCGCGCTGCAGGTGAATGTCCTCGCATAGCACAGCGCTACAGAAACCCAGCTGGCTCTAGTGCTGGGATGAGGCCTTGGCCAACTTGATTTAAGGAAGATCACAGAATCATAGAATTAGTGAGCTTGGAAAAGACCAGAGAGATCATCAAGTCCAACCTATCACCTGTTCCCTGACCTGTTGTCACCCTGCTACCAACACCCATCCTACCAATAACACACTACCCTGATATCCAGGTCATGCTGCCAAGGACATCATCCAACCTTTTCTTAAACACCTCCAGGGACGGTGACTCCACCACCTCCCTGGGCAGCCCATTCCACTGAGGGATCACCCTCTCTGGGAATAAGTTCCTCCTAATGTCCAGTCTAAACCTCCCCTGGTGTACTTAAAGGCCATGTCCTCTTGTTCTGGTGTCGTCAGCCTGAGAGAAGAGATTCACACCCACCCGACTGCAACCTCCCCTCAGAGAGTTGTCACCAGCACTGAGGTCACCTCTGAGCCTCCTCTTCTCCAGGCTGAACAACCCCAGTATTGAAAAGGTTTCTTTTTTGGCCTAAGAAACAATGAAAGAGGAACATTGTCCAGCAGTGTCCCCAGCCCTGGCAGGTGCCAGAAGTCCCTCCCAGATTTGCCACCTGTCTTTATACCCATTCCTCATGCATATGGAAATTACTCCATGACTATGGATCCCTTCACCGTTATATCACAAATTTACACCTTGCCATAAGCTTTCGACCAATCCCCTCCAATGTCTCACATTCTTTTCCCCTTGTTTTGACTAAAATCCTCTTTAGTTTACCATTCAGGACTGCAGAACAAGGATTTTCATCTTTAATATTCAGTCTTAATTTTCAGGCCAATTGTATGAGTTTCAAATCTACCAATCGTTCTAAAATCCTTCTAAAATTCACTAAAATTTCACTATTTCACTAAAATCCCTATATCTCTAAGCTTCTACCTAACTCACTAAAATCCATATTTCTCTGAGTCCTCAAATCAAACTCACCAAGGGCACCCTGGGATTACATGTCCTGGATTTGCTGTCAGACCCTACGCTCCTTAAACCTTTCCTGGAATCATGGAATGGGTTGGGTTGGATCATCCACCACGGCCAGGGACACCTTCCACTAGTCCAAGTCCCGTCCAACCAGGAACACTTTCACTTCAACACGACATTCCTGGCATTCACCAAACCACCACATCCGTGTTTGGCTTTGTTCCAGCCAGTTCTGGGGACATGGACACAAATCATCTGAGCAAAGGTGGTGCTGAAAACAGGGATAACTCAAGAGAATCAACACACAAATCCACCCATGGGATGTTTTATTCCACACATTTGTAGGGACACAAACCCAAATCATTTGAGAAAAGCAGGAGTTGCTCACAGGGAAACCTGAAGTGAAATAATAGAAAAATCCACTCCTGGGATGTTTTACTCCAGGTGGTTTTAGGGACACAAACCCAAGTCACCTGAGCAAGCAAACCCAAATAATTTGAGGAGGTGAAAACAGGGATATCCCAAGTGAAACAAGACACAAGTCAACTCCTGGGATGTTTTACACGGGACACAGACCCACCTGAGCAAACAGGAGTTGCACACAGGGAAAACTCAAGTGAACTAATATAAAAATCCACTCCTGGGATATTTTATTCCAGGCAGTTTTAGGGACATAAACCCAAATCATCTGAGCAAAGCAGGAGCTGAAAACAGGGACAACCCAAGTGAACCAACACACAAATCCACCACTGGGACGTTTCATTCCAGACACCTGTAGGGACATAAACCCATCAGAGGAAACAGGAGTTGCACACAGGGAAAACTCAAGTGAAATAACACAGAAATACACCCCTGGGATATTTTATTCCAGGTAGTTTTAGGGACATAAACCCAAACCATTTCAGCAAGCAAACCCGAATAATTTGAGGAGGTGAAAACCGGGATATCCCAAGTGAAACAAGACACAAATTCACTCCTGGGATGTTTCATTCCAGACACTTGTAGGGACACAGACCCAAATGATCTGAGCAAAGCAGGAGCTGAAAGCAGGGATAACTCAAGTGAACCAACACACAAATCCACTCCTGAGATGTTTTATTCCAGATATTTTTAGGGACACAGACTCAAACAATCTGAGCCAAGCAGGAGGTGAAAACAGGGATATCCCAAGTGAAATAACACACAAATCTCATCCTGGGAGATTTTATTCCAGGCACTTTTAGGGACACAAACCCAAATCATCTGAGCAAAGTAGGAGTCGCTCACAGGGACAACCCAAGTGAACCAACACACAGATCCACTCCCGGGCTGTTTTTCTGGATATCTACAGATATCCCAAGCCTCCCCTCCGCCCATCTCTTCCTCGAGACACCCTGGTTTCTCCCACGTTAAAAAAAGGAACGGGGATGAATAGTCCCATAAAGAATCGCGGCAGATCCCGGAGCCGCCGCCACCACCGCGCCAAGGTCCGGCTCTCAATTAACCCCCGCCTGCCCTTCCTTCACTTTCTTTCCCCCTCCTCTGCCCTTCCTGCTAAAGTTCAGCGTTTCCTGGAAAAGTCTCGCTGCTTGTTTGATATTGTACTTCGCCTTGGTTGCTGAAGGAAGGATTTACAGGTGCCTGGCCCCCTCTGGAAGACCATGACCGTGGGGTGACCTCCCGGTACAATATGTGAACTCCTGCCCTGCTGATAAGGCTGCCAGATATGAGTAGGATTTTTCAAATAATCCTTTGGGAATTTATAAGCAGCACAGCCATAAAACCGAGGTGACTGGAAGGTCGATTTCACTAAAAATAATAAATATCCCGATGTTTATTCAACGTGGGCCTTTTTAACTGCGGGCCAAGCGTTGAGATAACGCTATTGTAAATGACAAATATTAGGATTTTTTTTGGTAACTATTACATTATGATCCTTCCGTCTGACACTGATGTGGCCGTTTCCCTCGATGCTCGCAGGGTCCCTGACATTGTTCAGCCCAAGTTGGGCCTGGAAAAACCAGGGCAGGATTCAATCACAGGTCAGGAAAAGGGCAGTTTTCTCCTCGGGAGCCACGGGAGCCTTTTCCTCGTGGCTCCCGTCTCACTGACACACTTTCTGCTCTTGGGGTTTCCTCTTTATTGGGGCTTTGGGCTGTGGTAAGAGAGGGACTGATGGGAGGATTGAAGGATTGAGGGATCTCAGCTCAGGACGGGGACAGAGGGCATCGAACCCCTGCTCCAGGCTAAACCTCCCCATGGAATCATTTGTGCTGGAAAAGCTCTGAAATCACAGAGTCCAACTAACCCCATGTCCCCAAGTGCCACATCCACAGGGATCTGAAATCCCTCCAGGGATGGGGATCCACCACTGCCCTGGGCAGCTGGGCCAATGCCTGATCAACCCTTTCACAGGTCCACAGGTTATTCCGAGTTGGAAGGGACCCTCAGGATCATCTAGTCCAACTCCCCACCAACTAGACCATGTCACTGAGCTCTCCATGAAGAGATTTTCCCAATATCCAACCCAAAACCTCCCCTGGTGCTACTCTGAGGCTGTTTCCTCTTGTCCTGTCCCTTGTGAGTTGTGAGAGGAGCCTCAACCCCACCTGGCTCCACCATCCCGATGAAAAAGTAAAGCAACAAGTTCAAAAAAACCCCAAAACAAAACCCACCAACAAAAGCCAAGTGTAGAAACACAACCACTTGAAATGTGAAACATTCCATCTGCCACCAGAAGCTCTTCATCCTCCTGATCACATCCTTAGTTAGGTACAAACACCCCAATAAACCCACACCCTGAGGCCCCCGAGCTGCTCCAAGAGGATCCCTGACCCTGTTTCCATCCTCCATATTTTCCTCTAAACAAAAAGTGACACTTGGAAAGCCACAGCTCTTTCCAGAGCACTTGGAATCTCCAATTAACAAACCCCCTCACAGGAGGAGGAGGAGTTTTATCCAACACAAACACAAGCAACACATTTGGGGGAGGGTGAACTTTCCCATCCCGATAGAAAAATCCCGGCGGCGCAGCCAAACGACGGAATTATTACCAGATGAAGGCACAAAGAGATTATTTTCTAGAAATGGCGATTTTTTTAATATTTTTTTTCCTCTTCAGGATAATTCTTTTCCTTCAGCAAAATTCTCTACGTTTCTCTAGGGTTTGATCTGCCCCTCTTTGTTAATTAATAATTAACTAATCATGTGCTCAGGATGCCCAGGAGCTCTCTTGAAGAGGTCCCAATGACTTGATGGAGCTCAGAGGAACAATTTTTAGCCAAAAAACCCGAACCCTGGCGTGGAATAATTTCATTTTGACTGTATTTTTCCTGAGACGTGGAATAATTTCATTTTGACCATGTTTTTCCCTCAGGAATCTGGATTTGGTGGGAGGGGACAAATCTGCTCCTCTAAAATGTTGGAAGGGTGGAAAAGTTCTTCTGAGTGCAGCAAATTTCTCATTTCAAAGCAATTCCCCCTCAAAGCTCCTCTGTTTCACTGAATAATGAAGATGTTGTGGCAAAAGATGGATTTTTGGAGGGAAACTACATCATGGAATCAGAGAATCGAACCAATCCCCCCCCCCAAATTCCTCTGAATAATGAAGATATTGTGGCCAAAGATTGATTTTTGGAAGAAAATTATGCCAAAGAATCATCAAATCGAACCAATTCCCCCCCAAAACTCCTTTATTTCACTAAATAATGAAAATATCGTGGACAGGGAATAATTCTTGGAGAAAAACTGTATCATGGAAACAAAAAACTGACCCCAAACCCATTTATTTCACTGAATTATGAAGATATTCATCAAAGATGAATTTTTGGAGGAAAATTATGCCAAAAAATCATAAAATCAAACCAATTCCTCCCCAAAACTCCTTTAGTTCACTAAGTAACAAAGATCCTCTTTGCCAAAGAATAATTCTTGGAGGAATATCATGGAATCAGAGAATCAAATCAATTCCACCCCAAAATTCCTCTGAATAACGAAGATAATGTGCACAAAGATGAATTCTTGAGAGGAAAATTAGACAATTAAAAAATACATTTATTTAAAAATCAGGATTTGGGATAAATGGAGAAAATATTTCTGTGTTCTGAATGGAGTAATTCTGGGTTTTACCCAAATCCAGCCATTCTTGGCCTGGTTTTTACTTCATTTTCTAACCAGAAATTATAAATAATAATGATTTTACCCCCCTTTTCACCTTCCTCACGCCACGAGTGACTCACCAGGACAGAATAGATGTGCAGGCATCGATAAACTGGGGAGAAATCCACCAAATCCTGGGCTCCAGGAACCTGGAAAACGGCAGGAAAAGAGTGTGAAATACGTCAAATTACCATAAAAAATTATAGGTAATAATATAAATTATAACAAATTATAGGTATAATATAAAATGACAGGTAATCCCCCCAAAAATCACTTATTAATAAGTGCAAATGCAAAAAATATAAACGTATAAATTGCATACATTTTATATATATATATATTTAATGTAATAAAAAATATAAGTGCATGTGCAACTGTAAAAAATAATCATATATTAATAAATGCTACTTTAAAAATCACATCAAGGGTAACTATTAAAAATTAATATATTAAGTTAAGTGTCATGCCAAAAAATCTCCTTTAGGTAAGAGCAACTCTAAAAANATGGAGTAATTCTGGGTTTTACCCAAATTCAGCCATTCCTGGTTTGGTTTTTACTTCATTTTCCAGCCAGAAATGCTAAATAAATATAAAATGATAATAACTTTAAAAAAATCCCATTTAGGTAAAGACGACTCTAAAAAATATATCTATATAAACAATTTTTACTCTAAAAAATCATGTTTACATAAGGACAACTTTAAAAAAAAATATATATAGATAAAAGTCATTCTGAAATATCCCATCTAGGTAATTGTAACTCTGAACCACAAATATATCAATAAGTGTCACTCCAAAAAATCACATTTAGGTGAGTGTAACTCCAAAAAAAATAACATAAATGTGACAATCCAAAATATGAAATATAGGTGAGAGTCACTCCAACCTGAGCAGATTTAACAAAGTGATACCAACATTTTTGGTGTATAATCATTAGGTTGACTATTAATATCCCCCCATGTCTGACTATATTTGAATTTTTAAATACATTTAAAGCTGTTCTTGCTCCATTTCCAATCCCACCGCAGGGATTTAAACAGTCCCACTGTCCTGGTCCTTATGCAACAAAAAATGGGGGGAAAAACCAAACCCAACCCAACTTCTTTAGATTTCCAATTCAATTCGTACAAACTGTTATTTTATTTTGGTTTTTTCCTTCTTTTTTATTTTTTTCCCCTTAAAGAAGAGATGCCACAGAGGCTCCACCACCTCTCAACAACCCCCCGAGTTGGGGACGAGGAGGAGGATTTTTCAAGGGTGGGATGGAAGGGAGGGAAGAAGAGGAGTGGGGGGGGAGAAGAAAAGGCAAGATCAGAGGAGAAATTTGCATCCAAGAAAACTCAACTCGTGTCCTCTAGAAATGTTGGAGCCAACACAGAATGAAAATTTGTTGGCTGAGGCATAAAGCTCAAGGTTCTGTCCTTCTTCCCCCCCCCAAAAAAGATCCAGAGGGGAGGGGTGTGTTCTGTTGACATGTGGGGGGGAAAAAAAGGGGGAGAAAGATGAAAGGGCTCGATGGACAGGCCTTGGAAACGTGTTTATTTTCTAGAGTTGCAATTATCCTCCGGAGGTGGGATGAAGAAAGAGACATTCCCGGCTCCTGGGGAGGGTTTGCTGCCCAAAGTGCCCTGGGGTGAGGGTCCTCCTCAGCCCAAGAGGGAGGGCACAGCTCTGGGATGGGAAAACATGAGGAGGGACTGGGAATTAAACTCGTGTGGAAGTGGGATTGGAGTTGGAGAATCTCCTCTGGGCAAAGGAACTCAAGGCTCATGGAAAGGGTTGTCCAGCTACCCAGGGCAGGGGTGGATCCTCATCCCTGGAGGGATCTAAAATCCTTGTGGATGTGGCACTTGGGGACATGGGTTATGCCACTCCTTGGCAGTGCTGAGGATTTTCTCCAAGCATAAAGGATTTGGGATTCTGGGATCAGCAGGGGAACCCCCCTGCAGTGGATTTCTGCAGGAGGCAACACTGGGTTGTTTCTTGTTGCTTCCCAGAGAAGCTGTGGCTGCCCCTGGATCCCTGGAAGTGTCCAAGGCCAGGTTGGATCCACCTGGGACAGTGAGAGGTGTCCCTGCCCATGGCAGGAGGTGGAATGAGATGATCTTTAAGGTCCCTCCCAGCCCAAACCCATGTGGGATTCTCTGTACCGAGGACAGGGAGCCAGGAACAGACACCCCAACTCCCACCAGCAGCTTCTGCACCTTTTATAGGACTTCATGTGACAACTGCAAACACGAGGCAGCACTTTTATGACATTAATACCAATTTTATCAGCCCTCCCAGGCCTCCTAAACTCCCTAAACAGCTGCCAAATCCACATTTCAGCCGCTCCCTGGACTCCTCAGGACACCGTTTGGCCTCGCTGCCATTGGGATCCATTGGCCTCCAGTTGGCGAAACTGCTCAACACTTCTGGCTCCAAAACTCCCCGATTGTGAAACTCTTGGGAGATCCCTGGAGGAGACAGGGAAGCACCAGCAGCCACTTGCAGTGACCTCCAGCTGTGTGGGGAGCTGGACAGGCCCCGAGTCCCCTCCCTGTGTTCCAGAGGGAGGAGGAATCTGTCACCCCTTCCCACCACCATCAAAGCAGGCCTCGCTCTCCAGGGAATTTCGACTCGGGGTCAAACAGGACACTGAGCTGAACACGGTCCACGGAGAAATATTTCTGATAAAGATTTGAGAAATCGGGATATTGCCAAAAAAAAAGAAAAGCCAAGTTTCCTCCCCCTCCTAAGAAATGTTTTCAAAGCAACTGCCAACGTTTTCAGAGCCTCTGATCTTCTGTGAGAACTTTTAAGCCCACACACACAAGCTCCTGAAAAAAATCTGCTGGGGCTGTCCTGCAGAGCCCTCATCTCCGAGCCATTAACGGCTTTTAAATTCCTAATCAATTTAATATTCCTGATTTAAGATTCCTCATCGAGGAACTGCATTATCAGACGTGGAAGGTCAAGCCTGGAGCACCACAAAGTTGTGGGAAATAAAGTCAAGCCCCCAAAAATTGTGCTGGGATTTTAAGCAGGGTATAAGGATAAACATAATATAAGTAATAATGTAAGAATAATTTAAGTGTAAATATATTGTAATTAAAAAACAGATGACGACGCCCACACATCCAGGATATTGGGAAGGAATTCCTGGCTGGGAGGGTGGGGAGGGACTGGGACACAATTCCCAGAGAAGCTGTGGCTGCCCCTGGATCCCTGGAAGTGTCCAAGGCCAGGTTGGATCGCCCTGGGATGGTGGGAGGTGTCCCTGTCCATGACAGGGCGTGGCACTGGGTGGGATTTAAGGCGCTTTCCAACCCAAATCCCTCTGATCCTCTGGAATTCTCTCCGTGGCTGGTTTAACACACGGCACAATTTACCACGTCCAGCACTCACAGATTTAGATCTTTAACTATATTTAGATACTCAGACATATCTAAAAACTCAGGTTTAGCCCATCCCCTGTAGCAGTGACTTGACTTTCTGAGCCCAAGCTGCACCGCCAGTGTTCAAAACAATAAATAAATCCTCGATTTTTGAGACTTGAAGGGGACACGAGACCTTGGACCACCCCAACACCAGCACTGATTTCTCCCCTGACATCTCCCCTTCAGCCTAAACATTTTTTTTTCTTTTTTATGCCTTTCCATTTGCAGAACAAAGAATTTATTCATCTTGTCCAAAACGTCCCAGCCCACAAAACATCAGCTTCCCGAATCTCATTCCCAAATCTTGTACCGGGCACGTTCCAGGAACCGGGAGCAGGGGGAGACCTGTCAGTCTCTGTAAACACCAAACTCCCTCTTTTCTGCAAGAACTCGTGGCTTAAACACTTCCTGAAGCACATTTAACCCATGGGAGCCAAGATTTTAATGGGAATGTTTGACTGAGATGCCAATGGACTCAAGGCTGGCCCAGAGTTAAGGGATGTTCTGGTCTGGATTTGGATAATTTGGGATACAAGGGTTGGAGTCTCTGATCCCTGGTAGTTCCGGGGTTTAAACAGGACACAAGCACAGATGTATTTTTCCCTGAGTGGAGGGAAAAACCTCCAAACTGAAACAGCAGGAATTCAGGGAAATGTAAACTCGGGAATTTAGGGACCATCTCCATGAGGTCCATGGGTGAGCCGGGGCTGGAACACAAGATACACAACACAAAACCCAGACGGGCACAGCTCTAGGGGATGACACAGAGCAGGGTGGGGGGGTGGGGAGGTGTCTTCATGGGGGACACATTCCAAGAAGGATTCGTTCACCTCATGGGATAAAACTCAGCTGCTGCCAGAAGTGTTGGCTCAGCATCATCCAGCTCTGGAGTCCTGAGGACAGGAAGGACACGGAGCTGTTGGATCAAGTTCATGGGAAGCCACAGAGATGCTGCAGGGCTGGAGCCCCTCTGCTCTAGAGCCAGGCTGGGAGAGCTGGGAATGATCCCCTGGAGAAGAGAAGGATCCAGGGAGAGCTTGGAG
>WEKX01027154.1:0-36061 GCA_013390025.1 Pitta sordida | reverse complement strand
GCTTTTAAATTCCTAATCAATTTAATATTCCTGATTTAAGATTCCTCATCGAGGAACTGCATTATTAGACGTGGAAGGTCAAGCCTGGAGCACCACAAAGTTGTGGGAAATAAAGTCAAGCCCCCAAAAATTGTGCTGGGATTTTAAGCAGGGTATAAGTATAAATGTAATATAAGTAATAATGTAAGAATAATTTAAGTGTAAATATATTGTAATTAAAAAACAGATGACGACGCCCACACATCCAGGATATTGGGAAGGAATTCCTGGCTGGGAGGGTGGGGAGGGACTGGGACACAATTCCCAGAGAAGCTGTGGCTGCCCCTGGATCCCTGGAAGTGTCCAAGGCCAGGCTGGATCGCCCTGGGATGGTGGGAGGTGTCCCTGTCCATGACAGGGGGTGGCACTGGGTGGGATTTAAGGTGCTTTCCAACCCAAATCCCTCTGATCCTCTGGAATTCTCTCCGTGGCTGGTTTAACACACGGCACAATTTACCACGTCCAGCACTCACAGATTTAGATCTTTAACTATATTTAGATACTCAGACATATCTAAAAACTCAGGTTTAGCCCATCCCCTGTAGCAGTGACTTGACTTTCTGAGCCCAAGCTGCACCGCCAGTGTTCAAAACAATAAATAAATCCTCGACTTTTGAGACTTGAAGGGGACACGAGACCTTGGACCACCCCAACACCAGCACTGATTTCTCCCCTGACATCTCCCCTTCAGCCTAAACATTTTTTTTTCTTTTTTATGCCTTTCCATTTGCAGAACAAAGAATTTATTCATCTTGTCCAAAACGTCCCAGCCCACAAAACATCAGCTTCCCGAATCTCATTCCCAAATCTTGTACCGGGCACGTTCCAGGAACCGGGAGCAGGGGGAGACCTGTCAGTCTCTGTAAACACCAAACTCCCTCTTTTCTGCAAGAACTCGTGGCTTAAACACTTCCTGAAGCACATTTAACCCATGGGAGCCAAGATTTTAATGGGAATGTTTGACTGAGATGCCAATGGACTCAAGGCTGGCCCAGAGTTAAGGGATGTTCTGGTCTGGATTTGGATAATTTGGGATACAAGGGTTGGAGTCTCTGATCCCTGGTAGTTCCGGGGTTTAAACAGGACACAAGCACAGATGTATTTTTCCCTGAGTGGAGGGAAAAACCTCCAAACTGAAACAGCAGGAATTCAGGGAAATGTAAACTCGGGAATTTAGGGACCATCTCCATGAGGTCCATGGGTGAGCCGGGGCTGGAACACAAGATACACAACACAAAACCCAGACGGGCACAGCTCTAGGGGATGACACAGAGCAGGGTGGGGGGGTGGGGAGGTGTCTTCATGGGGGACACATTCCAAGAAGGATTCGTTCACCTCATGGGATAAAACTCAGCTGCTGCCAGAAGTGTTGGCTCAGCATCATCCAGCTCTGGAGTCCTGAGGACAGGAAGGACACGGAGCTGTTGGATCAAGTTCACGGGAAGCCACAGAGATGCTGCAGGGCTGGAGCCCCTCTGCTCTAGAGCCAGGCTGGGAGAGCTGGGAATGATCCCCTGGAGAAGAGAAGGATCCAGGGAGAGCCTGGAGAACATTCCAGAGCCTAAAGTGGGTCCAGGAGAGCTGGAGAGGGACTGGGGACAAGGGATGGAGGGACAGGACACAGGGAATGGCTTTCCAGTGGGTTAGACTTGAGATTGTTAAGGAATTCCTGGCTGGGAGGATTGTGAGGGGCTGGGATAGAATTCCCAGAGAAGCTGTGGCTGCCCCTGGATCCGTGGAAGTGTCCAAGGCCAGGTTGGATCCACCTGGGATAGCGGGAGGTGTCCTTGCTGTACATTTGTCACATCTTGTGTGGTCTTGGAATCCTTTGAGTGTCCTGGTGTTTGCATGGATTAATCCTAGGGGAAAAAAAATTCCTGTATTCCCAGTGAGGAGATGTTTGGGATACTGAGCATTGGAATTGTCCAGAGGATCCTGCAGACTGTTAGAGACAACAGCTCGCTCTGGAAGCACAGGGGGGGTTCCCAGTGTCCAAGGTGTTTGTGGCACAACCACAAGTGGAAGCAAACAAAAGGTGGTGGCTGGTGGCACCCAATGAATCCATTCACCAGGGAAAGCCAAAAGCCCTCCCCGGGGTCCTGCTCCAGCTCCCAAAACTCCCTAAGGAATCTCTTACACTCAGAGGATTTGCAACTTAACCCTAGAGCCAGGTCAAGCTGAAGGAATGCCAGACACGAGGAATCCCATCTCCACCTCACACCTGTCAAAGTCCTGAGGGCCAAACTCCTTCTCCAAAGCGAAAACTGTCTGGAATGTGGTGGTTTGTCCCTCAAAGGCAGTTGAGAGGCTGTTTTCATGAGGGGTGATGTCCTGCCTTAGAAAATTCCCTACAAAGCAGCACCAACCAGACCCAGCCACTTCCCAGACACCTGCCCAGTGTGTTCTGGGGACAAGATGGACAACACCAGTGGGTTTGTCCTGCTGGACTCAACACCAGCACAGAAGACAAGCTGCTGACAACGAGAGGAATCTGGAGGAGCTTTGTAGTTCTCCGGGTGTTTGTTACTACAAAGGGAACAGCTGGCACCGACTGGACGGACTGGGAGCTCCTCACTGTGAAATGCAAATTCTCCTTCAGCGACTGGACATTCACAAAACCCCAAGGAGAGCCCTCTCCCAGCTCATTTTCCAGCTGTCCCCAGTCCCTTGCAGGGGGAGCTCCCACCTCGGGGAGCCATCTGTACTCCACTGGGAAAAGGCTGGACCGTCATGACTCCGAAGTGGACAATGCAGATGGAGCTTTGTCCTCTGGTGCTGGCAGAGCTCTCTCATGCTCCTCCAAGGGCAGAATCATCTCCACTGGAATCAAGAGCAGAAGCCAAACCCCTTCTGCTTCTTCTTCCCTTTCAAAGCTTTTCCTGGAAATTTTGCTGCAGGGATGGATTGCTCCATGTGGGCGAGGAACATTTCATCCAGCCTAGGTGGGGAACTCCACAGCACAGCCTCTGAAGGGCTTCAGAGAATTCTTAAGGGGGGAAAATGACATTTGCCCCACTTGTTCCAGCCTATGCACCAGGACCAGGAGCTCTCCTGCCTCAACTTAAATCAGGACCACCCAGGACCGTCCTGTTTTCAATTCCAACGTTTCCTTGGTGGTAGAACTCCATAGTTCCTTGATCATTAGGAATGGTATGGAGAAAGGGCTCCCAGCAGAAGATGAAAACTGAGGAATGACTGCAGCAGCTCTGAAAAGTGATAAATGATTTATCTCCCGGTGAGTTGGTTTTCCCTTTTCCTCATTAAATTGTCTTCACCTCGACCCACACGTTTTCACAGAATCACAGAATATTTTTTACTTTTGACTTTCAAATCGTCCCCTCCAAGGGGGTGGAAGGTGAGGAAGCAACTGGCCGGGGGGTTAATCACTGGCTGGGGTCAACTCAGTTCACACAACGTTCCTTCAGATCTGGGATCACCAAATGATTTAGGCTGGAAAAGCCTTTGGAGATAATCGAGTACAACCCCTCCCCAGCACAGCCAAGGCCACCACTGCCCCATGTCCCCAAGTGCCACATCCACAGGGATGTGAAATCCCTCCAGGCATGGGGATCCACCACTGCCCTGGGCAGCTGGGCCAGGGATGGAGAACCCTTTTCAGGAAGGGATTTTCCACAATATCCAACCTAAACCGCCCCTGGCCCAGCCTGAGGCCGTTCCCTCTCCTCCTGTCCCTTATCCCCTGGCAGCAGAGCCCAACCCCCGCTAGCTCCCCCCTCCTGTCAGGGACTGGAGAGAATTCCAGGTGCCCCCTGAGCCTCCTTTTCTCCAGGCTGAGCCCCCCCAGCTCCCTCAGCCGCTCCTGGTGCTCCAGCCCCTTCCCCAGCTCCGTTCCCTTCTCTGGACACGCTCCAGCCCCTCAGTGTCTCTCTTGTCCTGAGAATCCCAAAACCTTAATGGCTCTATTTCCACTGGAGGGATCCATTCGTACTTATAAATAAATAACCTCCATTCCAAAATGGAAAAATCCCCAGGAGGCAGGAACACGGGGAACTCAAAGCTCTTCAGGAACCCAAACCTTCCCCTTCCCCCTGAGGCAAGGCTGGGAAACGGGGCAGAGGAGTCTCCAGGAGCCCATCCCGGTGATCCCAGGGGGATACCGGGGCTGCGCTTCATCACCACGGACAGCGGCCACCAGGAGTGAACCCTCCTGCCCTGTCCACCCTCTGCAGGGTCACCCCTCCTGTGACATCACCGACATCTCACCAGCCTGGATTTAATCCCACCCAGGGATGGGATTTCACCTGCCTCGGGATGGGGTAGAACCACGGAATCATGGAATGGTTTGGGCTGGGAGGGGCCTTGAAGACCATTTAGTTCCATCCCCTGCCGTGGGCAGGGACACCTTCCACTATCCCACGTGGATCCAACCTGGCCTTGGACACTTCCAGGGATCCAGGGGCAGCCACAGCTTCTCTGCCCAACCTGTGCCAGGGCCTCCCCACCCTCCCAGCCAGGAATTCCTTCCCAATATCCCATCAGAATCTCCTCCCCTTTCCCAGTCTAAAGCCATTCCCTGTGTCCTGTCCCAACGGCCACCCAGTTCAGTTTCAGGTTGCACCTGAAATTCTCATTTTCCTGACTTAAAAACTTCATCAAGAAGAGAAAAAACACTCAGAGTGGCAGATACGACTTGCCAGGAGACCCAGAGCAAGGCTGAAACCCAAGACAGGATGAGCACCTCAAAAAGCTGAACACCCCCTCTCCTGCACTCCAGGTCTGTATCTCCCAGCTGCCTTTCCTGAACCACAGGAAATCCATCAGAATTCCAAAATGTCCCACCCTGCACAGGTTGGAAAGAAGCACCAACACTCTCACAGGTTATGGTTTGTGGTCACCAAACCCAACGGAGCTCAGAGGAATCAGCAGCAGAAAGGGAGGCAAAGAAGGGAACAAACACATCAAGGAATTACAACTTCATTTAAAAACTTCCACCCTGACAATCCTTTTCAGCCCAAGGAATGTTTCTGCCACCCAGACAAACATCCCAAAGAAAAGGCTCTGGGATGTTCAGGTCTCACTCCTTGGCCTCTCTGCTCAGCCTGACATCGAGAAAAGGGATAACAGTGCAAAATAACCTCATTTTGAAACGTTCTACAGCCTGTTCTGAACCTGAGAGACTCCAACACCGTTTGAGACAACCCCCAGCCCGCCCAGGCTCCCTGCTTTGGTGTTGTACAGTTACCTCTTCATCCTCATCCTCATCTTCAACATCCAGGATTCCCGAATCTTGCTCGGACATGGGGCTGGTGTTTTTCACCTCCAGGTCGGAGCTCGCAGAGAATTCTTTCTTGGGCTTCTTCCCCCCACTTATCCTGGGATGCTGGGACACAATATTATCCAGGTTTCTTTGCTGTTGTGCCTAGAAAAAGAAAAAAACCAGATTTCACCTTTTACAACAGCACCCTCAGGTTTAATTTTGTTTTCAGGCACAAGTTGCCTGTCACGAAATAAAGGCCAACGAGGCAAAATGCAACTTGATGGAATTTAGACACGCCGCGTTTTTCCTCACGCAGATATTCCAGAGAAACAGAGAAGGTTCGTTTCAAAAAGCCATTCCAGGGATTATGCAACAACACAAACAATATTCTGAGCCCTTACAAATCCCAAAGCCATATTGATCTATTTACAGCACAGATGCAGCAATATTAGCCCATAGGCCATGTGGTGACTGTCACAGCCTGAATTAAAGGACCTACTTAACCGTTGGATTTGTTCCTCTTTTCAACCCGTGTCAGCACAAAACATTCCACATCTGGACCCCAGAGGTCCCTGAAAGCATTTTTGTGGTACCCCAGGAGAGTTTAATTGGACGTTGTTGATGTACAGAACGAGCTGTAAAAGGTACTGAACGAAACGCCGCGCGCTGGGAGAAGCCTTGGGATTGAGAGAGCAAAACACGTGGAGTCTGAGCAGATATTCCAGGGGTTTTGGGGGTTTTTGGCAGTGGAGGTCAATGTGTTGGACCTGCTGCAAAAAACTCACTTGGTTTCCTCTTTGTTACCAAGCACAATATTGGGCAGGGAAAGGGGTTTAGCCCCAGTTGCCCAAGAGAGGCGACCAAGAAGTTGAAACCCAAAGGAAGGACAAGGAGAGGGACAAGGACACAAGCAGCTCAAGTGCCAAGTCACGGTCAAAACAAAGGGGAAAAGGGCGAAGCCAATGGATATTGTGGTTGTGGACGTGTGGGTTCATGTTCTGGTGGAACTACAAACTGAACGCTCTGAAAACCTGGAATTTATATGGATTTATACACACAGAGTTAGAGGATCCCTCCCATATTCTACTGTGATTTTTAATATATCAGAAGAAAGGTCAGAGCAAAGACTCCTGGAATGGTTTGGGTTGGAAAGGGACCTTAAGAATCATCCCGTTCCAACCCCTGCCATGGGAAGAGACACCTTCCACCATCCAACATTGCTCCTGGTGATTCTGGAATTCTATGAGGTGGCAAAATGGGACCATTCGCTGCCCAACATGGATTTAGGAGGAAGAAGAAAAACCATAAACCATATTGGAGATAAAGTTGTTGGTGAAACCAACAATGTAGGGAAACCAGAGGGGAACTAAAGCTATTAAAATTCGTTTCACTACCTGAAATTAATTAGTTCTGCTACTTAAGCTGCAGAAAGTAGAAAGATCTATCTCAGGTGCAAACCCCCAAATTATTTCCTTTAAAGTATTAACATCACCCCAAAATAACTCGTATTTTGACACCCTCAAATTCCCTTTGGAATCTCTTCTCGGGACCCCTCCAGAGACTGACCATTTGAGTAATTCCTCCATCTGAAGAATATTAAAATCTTAATAAGAATGTTAAAACATTAGTAAGAACATTAAAACCCAAGCAGAGGGCATCCCCCTCCTTGAAAAACCTACCGCAGTGAAACCTGTCCCACCGTACAACTGGCTTCATCTCAATTAACAAACATGGAAATATAATAAAATTCAGCATATAAAGGTGCCACTGGACTTGGAATTGCACCGGGAATTGGATTCAATCCTTAGCAGAGGCATCCCACAGCACAATCTTGACCTCTAGTGGTTGGAGAGCAGTAACATCCTCGATATTTCCTACAAGTGCTCCTACAAGAGAAGCACCAGCTGAGCCAGGGGGACTCCCAAACCAGGCTTTTTTTTTAAAAGGGGCGAGCCTCAACAAAAGGGATTTTTGCAACAAGGCCCCGGGAAAAGGTCTGTGTGGACGACGCCGAAGACAAAGTTTGCGATCAACGTCAAGACTTGAAGCGACTGAAGGAAAAGTGGGTGGGTTGTTGGGGTTTTTTTTCCTTAGAAATCTCCAACTTCAGAGGCACAACTCTATAGAAAGTCATTGCAACATCCTATAAAGGGAATTAGGACTTCAAAAAGGGGGAGGGAGCGTTTGGTTCCTCTGAAGAGCACACAACAAAGAGTCCACTTGAGTCCCCTCTCAGATACACCCACTTATGACATAAGTTTCTCAACCCAAGCGTAATGAAGTTGTAACACTGAGTCCACTGTAAATTACACCCAGAGCAGGCCCAGCGCGCTCATTAAAACCTCCACTTCATGTAATCTTTCTTCTTCTAGAAAGGGGGAGAAATCAAAGACTGGGAAAAGGCAAAGCCTTGGATAAAACGCCGCGCTCGAAACGGATCATTAACCAGGGCGGAGCAGCAAAGGCGGCCATGGGAGAGGGAAAACTTGGGATAATGAGCTGAAGGATGAGGCTCTGCCAGCTCTGGACTCCACTGCCCAAGCCCTCAGCAAATTTCAGCAGCTCAGGCTCAACAGTGAATCAGTGTCACCCACGAGCTCACAGAATCACGAATACGTTGCATTGGAAGGATCATCGAGTCCAAGCTCATGGAAATGTTCGCCAAGGAAAAGTTGTCCCCAACTCCTTCCCAACAAGGGGATTAATGTCTTCCTTCAGCTTTGTCTCTGCTCACAAGAGGAGCACGGTACAGGCGACATCTATTGATCAGGTGTCAATATTGGTAAGACACAATGAATACTAATAAATATCGATATTGAGAAAACCTCAAAGTCAAGAAAATCCGTCCTTCCAGACAAAGTCATCGCTCCAGGCCAAGGAGCCCAATGTGAAATTCCAACACCTTGTTTCCAATCTGCATTTTTAAGGCAAATAAACTGAAATTTATCAAGAGAATTCTGAGCCGAACTGGAGTCCAAGAACCTACTGGGAAAATCTAAGAATCAGAGGATGTTTGGGGTTGGAAGGGAGTTTATAGATCATCCCATTCCAATCCGTGTCATGGGCAGGGACACCTTCCACTATCCCAGAGGGATCCAACCTGGCCTTGGACACTTCCAGGGATGGAGCAGCCACAGTTTCTCTGGCAAATCTGAGCCAGGGCCTTCCTATCCTCTGAATGAGGAAGAAAGAGGACAAAAATACGTCTCAACTCCCAGACATCCCAAAAAAAGCAGCCAAAGGACAATCCTGGCGGCACAAAAGCTTTTGCACCCAACAGGAGCAAATTTTACCTTTAGGAAATTGGGGGATGGGGAGAGTTTCAAACTAAAAGAGATTTTCCAGGGATTTCTACCTTGAAGTACAACAAAAACCCCCCCTGTCCCACCACAGGCACAGTCTGACACCATCCCGAGGAGTTGGGGGGATCCAGGCAGAGCCCATAACAAGGTGTGATGATGCTGGAGCAACACAACCTACATTCCAGAAGAACAGTAATTGCTTTTCCATATCCAGAAGGGCAGTTCTTCCCCCTCCCCACCCCCCAACTCCTGGCAGGAAACAATC
This sequence comes from Pitta sordida, assembly GCA_013390025.1. NCBI lineage: Eukaryota > Metazoa > Chordata > Aves > Passeriformes > Pittidae > Pitta > Pitta sordida. The sequence goes on along the minus strand of WEKX01027154.1, from coordinate 27,237 downwards.
TGAACTGAAGTGACCTAGAAGTGAGAAATATCAAATTTTCTTGTACTTGGGCAGCTTTGGGTGAAATCACTGAGGTTTCAGTTTCGCCCTGCGAGAAAACAGAGAGCTGGGGGTGAGGCCCAGAGGAAGCAACCAGGGAGAAATTTGGGTTTAATCACCAAGGAACCCCCCCGGTGCTCTCAGCCCCCACCTCATTCCCTGCACCTTCCCAGGATGGGGGTGAGGAGGGAAAACGCCGCGATTTATTTGACGTCGCGCCTGAAGGATGAAAAACGACCTGCAGAGGAGAGGCACATTTGGGTCTGAATGCTCTGTTTCACATAAAGGCATCTGTGGGGAGCCCAGCGAAGAGACAACACTCGAGGAACCACATCAAAGCCCCAGCGACACTCCAATGTGACCTCTGGAGTCGGAGGGACCTGGAGCTACGGGGGGGGAGGCGAAAAAATAAAATAAAATAAAAAATCAAATTAAAAAAAAATCAAATAAAAGATCCCTTTTACCTTTTGGTGTGGTTTGCATGAAAGCAAGGGCGTTTTTGTGTCATTCTGGAAAATTGCCTCCATTATCCAGGACTATCAATCTCAGGGCTCTCTGCTTAATGTGATGATAAAAAAGGGTAAGAAGTCCAACGTCTGTTCGTAGCTAATGGTCCATTAGCAATAACACACGGAGTGTGTTCGCTTCCTGGAGCTCAAGTTCCCTCCATGCACAGCTACTTTCTCACCCACGTGGTCAGCACAGCACCAGGAACACCCCACACCACTCTGCCATGGCAGAAATCCCAGTCCCTGGCAGCAACGCCGTCTCCAGACGGGTTGACAAAGGCAGCTTTTCACCCCCGGGGTCAGGTTTGGGTCAGTGACCTACATTTGTGGCTGTAACCAGAGCACTGGGTAGTCCTGGAGGTCTTCTTGGAGCAAACCGGGAGAGTGGAAAGCAACCCTGCCCATGAGATGGTCTGTAAGGTCTCTTCCAACCAAACCATCCTGTGGTTCCATGATTATGGAACTTGTGTTGGCTGGACACCATTCCAGCCCTGCTCAACCTTGAAGGACATGGCTTTGGAGGTTTTTCCCTTCAAACCTGTAGGACAAGAGCCCTGAATACAAGTTTCCAGAGAAGTTGTGGGTTCCCCATCTCTGGAAGTGTCCAAGGCCGGGTCGGACAGGGCTTGGAAGAACCTGGGATAATGGAAGGTGTCCCAAGTCAAGGGGATGGAATGAGATGGTCTCAAAGATCCCTCCCATCTAAAACCAGTCTGGAATTCTATGATTCTAAGTCCTCAATATGAAGGACTTTCCTCGACATTTCACCACTCCATTTGGAAACAGTTGGAACAGCAACTCCACCTTCACCAACAGGAACTCGTACCTGAGCCAACCCAACCAACTGAGCACACAGACCCAACGTTCTGCACCACAGACTAAAGATATTGGCTTCAAACACAAGTCAGGCCTGAATTGTTTTGCAGTTGACTTTGTCATAGTTGAATTTTCCCAAGAACCTCAACAGCTTCTGATCAATCCAAAGGCCCCAAACCTGCCACCCCAACCCACGGAGCCGGGAATGACACAGAGGAGCAGAGCAGGTCAGGGACACCTCCAGGCCCTGGTTACAGAAGCCAGACCCACTGTAAGCAAAATTGTTTTACCACCTACACTGGGAATGAGCTCCTTTATAACTCAAACAGCTTTTTATAGGGATTTTATAACTCTTCCTTGTTTTCTGCACCGGTTTGCAAACATGTGAGGGTGTCTCACCTCCCATCACCTCCACCCACCAATGAACTGTCAATATTTACTTTTTAGAAGAATCTAATTAGCCTTTTCCTGATGAGACCCGAGATAAGGCCGGGGGAAGAAGAGGGTTGAGGATTTAAAGGGAACAAAGTACAGTTGGCTCCGGTGGTTTTGATTAGTTCCTGAACCCTGATAGTTTTACAGACCCTCTAATGGGCTGAGACACAGAACTTTAAAATACCATTTCCCAATATCCCTAGGAATGGGATACATATTCCTTAAACCATCTTAGGAAAGGGAAGGAGGGGGAGAAAAAGAAAAGAAAAGAAAAAAAAAGCAGACTGGCTACAGGGGGAGGAAAAAAAGCAAGTTAATAAAAAATGACAGTAGGGCTGGCACCCGGCCAAGGAGCCATTCCAAAGTTATAAAATCCCCCTTGGATCAGATAAAAGCAGGGATTATTATTGCAAGGTGTAAACTCAACACACTGACACAGCTTCTGGTTTGAGTTTTCCCAAAAAGCCCCGTCGCCTGTCAGGATGATGAGGGGCTTGGCCTCTCTGCTCTCACGGCGTTAACTGGTTATCAGAGCAAACAATTTGTTGGAGGTTTGTCTGACAAAGTTCACCATCAGCACAGGAAACGTGGCCCGAGAATGGGATTTTTTTTAATTTTTTTTTTTTTCTTTTAAAACTCAAATCCTGGTTATTAAAAAATAGAAGTTTGCAAATGCACCGTTCAACTGGTTTTTCTCTCCCAGTGCATAGATTTTGTTCCCTAAAAACGACTCAGCCCAAGCAGTGCTAAAAATCCATCTTGGGATCCTGATATTCCTAAAAATCAATTTTGCTCAAATCTAAGGTTTTAGAGGGTGAGATGAGGAACATACAATTCTCCCTTTGCTTCGTTTTCACCCTGTCACTCCTGAGGAGGGGCAGACCCTGATCTCTGCTCTGGGGGACCAGGGACAGGAGCCAGGGACTCATCCCCACCTTGTCACCCAGCCCAGAGCACTTGTCCTTCCTTGGGCACCTCCAGGGTTGAGGGCTAAGAATGATCCACAGAAAGGATCCTAAAAAAGGATGACCCACAGCAAAGAAGGAGCTGCACTGGAAGGAAACTTCCCTGGCTGCCTCTTTTTGGCCTCCAAGGCCCTCAAAAATGAGCTGAAGCCACATATTTTTTATTGTTGCCTAGTTCAGAACGGAACATTTCTGGACTAGAATGTGGGGATTCAGAAACACCAGCATTTATACTGTGACCAACAACTTCCTGAGGGGGGGAAAAAGGAGGGTCAGGGACTGAGCTCTGCTCCACAGGGACCAGGGACAGGAGCCAGGGAATGGCCTGGAGTTGGGTCAAGGCAGGGGCAGGTTGGATCTCAGGACAAGGTTGTTCTTCCCCCAGAGGGTGGTTGGGCAGTGCCCAGGCTCCCCAGGGCAGTGGGAACAGCCCCAAGGCTGCCAGAGCTCCAGGAGGGTTGGGATGATCCTCTGGGAACAGGGAGGGACTCTGGGGATGAGCCTGTGCAGGGCTGAGGGTTGGACTCCATGATCCTTGTGGGTCCCTTCCAGCTCAGCACATCCTGGGATTCTGTGATTTATCCTCATCCCCAAACTCCTGCTCCTTGTCCTCCCCCTTGAGACAAGCTCAGCAACATTTACGTCCTCAGAGTTCATTGCAAAAAGCAACTTGATTAATTCAGTATTTTATAAAAAGCCATGAAACCCCAACTGGTTTTGGGGGAAGCTCCTCAGCACGGTACTCAGAGGCAGGAATGATCCATCTCTCCTTTCCTAGGAACTGTAAAAAGGAGTTTATCACATTAGCATTGATAACAAAACTTGGGCAACCACGTCCTCTGCAGAGCAGCACCATTAAACACCCAAAGCCATTTTTTTAAGTCCTTTATGGAGAAAAGTGTTGATTCCCACTCACGTGTGATCCAGCCCCCAGATCTGTGGGCAGCCTTCAAAAGTGGCTCAAGTTATGAGATTACAAAGTTTATTTATCACATTTACACCGAGTGGAGAAGCTGAAAATTAGATAAGTGGCCTAAAAGCAGGAGGAGGACGGGTGTTCTACAAGGGATTTCAAACACATTAAAGGCCTGGCCCTGACAACTCCACAGCTCAGGGCTTTGTTTAATCAGTCCTGAGCACTCTGTGAGATAAACAATTTACTATGAAGCAACTGGATGGAGATTCTTTGCTTCGCTTCTACCAACAATTTCAAATTCCTTCTCCCCACTGAAAATCCCCTGCCCTGCGCAACAGCCCAGCCCACGCTCTGATCTCGGGGTGTTTCAACTCTCCCTTTCCAAAGGGCATCCAAGAGGCTCCTCTCACCCCGCGGAGACAGAATTATGACTCAAAGCACCACTGGAAACTCCCCCAGGTTGGTTTAACCTCTGCTCGGTCTAATTGCAGCCCAAGCGAGGAGTGAGAGGGAGCAGCAAGGCAATCACAACCAGAACTGGCCCCAGGTGAGAGGGTCCAACTTTCACCCTCCCTGCAATGACTCAGGTGCACACAACTGTGCAGGACCAAGCCTTGGCTTTCAGGGCTCTCTCAGGCACCAGGAATTGTAATTATTTTCTAAGGGTTTGCCTCAACACGTTCCCTGACAATCAAGGCATGACAGCGGTAACATGGGTGGGTTTTTTTCCATTGAAACTGGTAAAAAGGCAAAAAAACTCCAGACAAAAGGCTTTGCTTCCCCAGAAACCAAACTTTGCTTTCTGGAGAAGAGATGGAAGAATTAAAGGGACAGACTCGGGCCTTGACGTAAGGACACAATGTCATAAAATTATAGAACCACAGAATCGCAGAATGACAGAATCACATTCCTCAGAGAACCACAGGATGGGTTGTGTTGGAAGGGACCTTGAAGACCATCTCATTCCACCCTCTGCCACGGGCAGGGACACCTTCCACCATCCCAGGCTGCTCAGAGCCTCTGCCCCGCTCTTGCCTGGCCTTGGTGCTCCCATTACCAACCTCCACAGGGCAGGATTGGATCTTGGAAGCACCAAGGGAAGGTCCTCCTCCAAGTGACAGCTCCCCAAGAGGTCTCCAGCCCCCAGCATGGGAATATTCCCAGCCCAATAACCGAGGCCTGCAGGTGGTTCCGGCAAGTGAGGGCACGCCGGCCCTCACCTCCGAAATCCACCCAGGAAACTCTCCAGCTGCGCCTCCACCTCCGACCTTGCCCACACTGGAACTCTCACACCTATGGCAAGTCAGGGTGGAAAGAAGCCGTGGATTAGACCTCACAAAAGGGTGAAGGCGTGTTGGGCTGTGAAGCCTTTCAGAACTTGATCCATGAGGAATGCTGGAAGAACAATTCCGACGCGCTCACGGCTGCGGCTTCAGCTCGGAGCTCCCCCTGCCCGCGCTCGGACCCAACGTCAGAAGGTTGGAATTGGCTGATTCCAACACTTCTCTGTGCTTTGACTCTCGTTTTTCCTCCCCACTGTCTCGGGGGTGCAGCCAACCGAAGCTCCTGGTTTTTTAAGGAACATACAACCAAATATCCCCATTTTTCCGTGCCATGAACTGCAGCAGAGGAAGGATTGTTCCCTCAGCCAGTGGAGCAAACCAGGATTATTGTTCATTGGTGCTTCCTGACCACACCGGCCTTCCCAGAGTTACACAGAGAAGCCTCAACCCTCAGAGCCCAGCCTTGGATTGAATCCTTGTATCCCGTTCCTTGTGGGAGCTCCCACACTGCTGGTTCACACACCCTCTCTCCGGGTCTTGTCAAGCCCTTTGGAGATAAGTTTCCTTTCAAGATTCTGCTTTTTGTTTCTGTTTATCAGCCTGGTTTGGGCTCTCGCAAGATTTGGAGGACCTGGACACATTCAAAGCACCAATCTGAGACAGGTCTGATAATCCTGGAATACAGAGAGACGCCTCAAATAAAGGGTAAAGCTCCAAGAGGAGACTCCTGGGAAAAACAGGTTTTGGGCTTTTCCACAAGGAGGTCTATGGGCCTTAAATACCATTTAGTTCCACGCCCTGCCATGGGCAGGGACACCTCCCACTATGCCAGGTGGATCCAACCTGACCTTGGACACTTCCAGGGATCCAGGGAAAGCCACAGCTTCTCTGGGAATTCCATCCTACCTCAACACCACTCTCACAGCCAACAATTGCTTCCCAATATCCCATCTAAATCTCCTCCCCTTTCCCACTCTGAAGCCATTCCCTGTGTCCTGTCCCTCCATCCCTTGTCCCCAGTCCCTCTCCAGCTCTCCTGGAGCCCCTTTAGGCTCTGCCAGGGGCTCCAAGCTCTCCCTGGATCCTTCTCTTCTCCAGGGGAACATTCCCAGCTCTCCCAGCCTGGCTCCAGAGCAGAGGGGCTCCAGCCCTGCAGCATCTCCGGGGCCTCCTCTGGACTCTCTGCAGCAGCTCCAGCTCCTTGTGCTGTTGTTCCCACAACAAACTGGGATGGACAGTCCTAAATGTTCTGCACAATCCCAGTTAGATGATGTCAGCCATTCTTCCCTTTTCCACCAAGGAAAGCCGGGAGAGGATCACAGGAGTTACCAAATCCTAAAATCTAAGGAAATTCCTACTGTTTTACAGGCAGCAGCAGCACCTTCACCTTTTGAATTTTAATTTTAGTTTTTTAAAAAAGGAGAAATCCTTCTTGGAACAAAGACCGTTTCACTCCGTTGAGGAATAACCCTTCTGGTTTTTTTTGAGGAGAAACCCACAGAGCTGCTGCCAAAAGGGCCGAGCCACAAAGAGCAGCTTTGCTTGTTAAGAACTAAATGACTTTTTCGAGGATAATCGTCCTCATGATCCGTGAGCTTTGGGGCAGGAGCAGAAGAAAGCAGAACATTATTCTGTTATTTCTGGGTTTAATTAATCCCAGAATTAAACAGCCACAGCCTCTCCGAGCATGGTGACTTTAAGGACTATTTAATCCCAATATGAAAAAGCTTCACTGGAAACAACTCCACAGCAGAGCTACAATTTCATTTTTGCTCTGTTCATCTTGCACAGATTCCCTCTGACACCGTGGAATATTCTGTTGATAAACATATTTTTTTCCTGAGCGTGAGGCTTGGGGATTTAGGGAAGAGATTACAGCAGAGAAGAATGAAATTATATATTCATCACACAGCATTTCTCTCCAAAACCCACTCTCTGAACTGAAACCAATTTTTTTTCCCCCTGTGGTCTTTTTTAACATAAAAATGAACTTAGTCAACATATTACATAATTCTTCTCCACCACAGCATATTCCCAAGATTTTTTTCCCAGCATTGATCATTAATATTTCACTTGCACCACAAATTTTTAGCTCTGGAACTGGAAAGACCGTAAATACACGCCGATAAATCAAAACCTGATCTCATCTCGCTCCTGTAAATTCACTTAACATTCAGCCTTTAAAGCACCAGAGGTTATTGCAAAATTCAAATTATGAACTTTAAAAAAAAAAAAATACATTCATATTCAGAGCCCTCAAACTTTTCCAATTCCCAACCAGAAAACTCCCGGCAAGTCCCTCAAATCTGTTTTTTCCTGGACGTGATCTGCCCTCTAAAGGCGTCTGGGGAAACGACAAAGAACTTCTCAGCCACAACTAAAGACCCGAGAGTCTCACACAGCCGCTCGTTTTCTTTTTCTCTCCCTCCCCGGCCTTTCCCCCACAGTTCTCCTGCTATTCAGCTGCTCAGGAGGGACCCAGGCTCAGCCTGACCTGAGCTCAACCTTGGTGTCAATAACTCACATTAAAATCCAGCGTTGCTGCAGCAGAGCCTGGATCTCCCTGCTATGGACACAGGTCTCAGAGATGAGATGGGGCATAAATAAGATTCAATCCAGACTGAATTCCCTCTATTTTACAGCTCCATGTCATCCTGAAACCGCTGGCCAGGACAACGGCAGCACAACCCCAATACTTTCCTGATCATAAACCTCATGTTTGTGGTTCCCTCATCCCTGGAAGTCTCCAAGGACACGTTGGACAGGGCTTGGAACAACCTGGGACAGTGGAAGGTGTTCCTGCCCATGGCATGAGATGGTCTCTGAGGTCCTTTCCAACCCAAACCATCCTGGGACCATTCCAAAAAATCCTGCAAATAAAAACAAGCCTTTGCCCTCCATACCCTGGTTGTTTCTATCTTAAACCAGAATTCCAGCCCAGAGGAGGATGGGAGGCTGGAACAGCTTCCACTCCTCATTTCCCAAGAGAATAAACATTCCAATCCCTGGAGCCATCAGCTCTTCCAGCCTGACAGGGGCCAATAACGTCCCCTGGGGCAAAAGGGGTTTTTTGGTTGTTTGAAGCCTCTTCCTCTCCCACCAAAACAATTCATCCCTGACATCCCAAGAGAAAAGCAAGAGATGGTGAAGCTCAGCACTTCCATTCACTGGATCCGAGTGCACATCGCCCCAGGGAATGGCTGGAGCTGTGCCGGGGCAGGTTGGATCTCAGGGAAAGGTTCTTCCCGCAGAGGGTGGTTGGGCACTGCCCAGGCTCCCCAGGGAATGGGCACTTCCCAAGGCTGCCAGAGCTCCAGGAGGGTTTGGATAACTAAGGCACAAGGTGGGATTGTTGGGGTGTCTGTGCAGGGCCTGGGGTTGGATGGATGATCCTGCTGAATCCCCTCCACCTCAGGATATTCCATGATTCCATGATCTCCTGCTCCCATTATTTATTACTGCACAAGCTCAACTTATAAATTCCAGGAGCAGGAGCTGCCACAGAGCATTTCCCCAAACCAAATGTATATTTGCCAGAATAAACATTTCAGCAGTGCCTGCTGTGCCTTTCCACTGCCACCACTCACCACCAGGACAACAGAATCCCAGGATATCATGATTTGGAAGGGACACACCAGGACCAAGCACAGCCCCATTCCCAAAAGTCAAACCATGTCCCTGAGAGGATCATCCCAACCCTCCTGGAGCTCTGGCAGCCCTGGGAAGTGCCCATTCCCTGGGGAGCCTGGGCAGTGCCCAACCACCCTCTGGGGGAAGAACCTTTCCCTGAGATCCAACCTGGTCCTCCCTTAGCACAAGTCCAGGTCACTCCCTGGGAACAACTTCGGAATTTGAGGTAAACAAATAAACCAATAACCTGGAAATCTGTGATCCCAATTTTTGTGCCAACCATTATCTCCCAGCCCCATCACTTTTAGGGAATCACAGAATCATCCAGGTTGGAAAAGGCCTCCAAGTACATCCAGTCCAACCTTAAATATTCCCGTGGCCACTAAATCCCATCACAAAGTGCCACATTCTACCGTTCTCTGAACAATTCCAGGGGCAGCAACTCCACCACTGCCCTGGGCAGCCTGTTCCAATGCTCAACCACTCCTTCCTTAGGCCGGGAATGGGGCTGGGATCCAGGTATTTTCAGAGCTGTGCATCACTTCTCCCTCTGCATTCCCGCCTAAACGGGAGGCAGGGGATTAACACCCTGAACTGACACCAGCGTCATTCCCAAGGGCCTCCACTCATTCCAAACAGGTCATTTTCAAACTCAGAATTCAATTTTCAGCCCCAGAACTCACCAGGGAAGATGTGATGCAGGACATTCTCCCACCCCTGGCAGTCACTGTGCTGGAAAAGGATTTTTCTGTGGAATTTCACCAAAATTCCTTGGAGTCACCAGTGGGGTTCATAAATCAGCAGGACTCTGGGGACAAACTTCCCTCACAACAACGTGTGGCACAAAAGAGGAGCCCAACCTGGAGGCTGGTTTTTTTCCTCCCCCCACCCAACTTTCTAATTCTGCTTCTCCCCCCTCAAATACATTTTTTTTTCCCGGGTATATTCCAGAACACACCCAGTTCCCAGGGCATCATTCCTCACCCTCACAAAGCGCTTCTCTGATGACTCGGATTTGAAGTTTCAAACCCTCCCAGCACTGCCCCCCTGCCGAGGGCATGGAAGTAATCGCCGGGAAAAGGACAATGGGAAACGAGAGGACCCTGGGGGAAGCAGGAATTGAAGGAATTGAAGGAAGGGGATTGAAAGGAGCTGGGAAAAGGGGGAAACTGCCATCCCTGCACAGACAACCTCCAATCCAGCACCAACGGGATTCCATTACATCCCACAAAGCTCATCTCTCCTTGAACATCAAAGTGAATTAATTCATTTTAATTAATCACATTTCCTCAACAACCTGTTTTCAGGACAAATTTAAGGCTAATTATAAGAAAGCTGGAGAGGGACTGGGGACAAGGGATGGAGGAACAGGACACAGGGAATGGCTTCCCAGTGCCAGAGGGAGATTGGGAAGGAATTCCTGGCTGGGAAGGTGGGGAACGACTGGGATGGAATTCCCAGAGAAGTTGCGGCTGCCCCTGGATCCCTGGAAGTGTCCAAGGCCAGGTTGGATCCACCTTGGACAGTGGGAGGGGGTGGAACTGGAGGACTCTGAAGGTCTCCTCCAACCCAAACCATTCCATGATTTTATAGAATATATATATTAAAACTATCTAATGTCACATGCACAACCAGCAGTGACTCAGCATTCAGGCTGATCACGGAATCATTTCAGTTGGAAAAGTCATCCAAGATCCCCAAATTCAACTTCTGACCCATCCCCACCTTCTCAACTCTGATGTCTCATCCAAAGACCCCAAAGGCTCTCCCAGCAGAAACACTCTGTCATTAATTCAGGGACATCATAAAGAAATCCTTGCTCAAAATTAATTTATATATCAAAATAATAAAATGTGAGTGACCCAAATCCCATTTCTAAGGGTGGGAGTTGAAGGGTTGAAATGCCAAGGGACTTTTCCAGGGTGTCACAATCACCAGATCCATCCCACACCTCCAGTTCAAAATCCCAGACTCCCAAATTCCAATCCCAGTTTTAAAAGACCGAAATAAACAGCATCTCACACGAAAAAAAACAAAAAAAAAACCAACAAAAAAGAGCAATTAGAAAGTCAACATTTCTCCAACGTCTCATTGGGAAAAGTTTTACATCCCTCCAAACGTGGCACTGGGAAAACCTGGCAGAGGGAAAAATGCCCTTGTCCACCTTTTCCTAAATACAGCAACTCCTCAGCCTTGGCAAACAAGACCTGGTTCCTATTAGGAGCTTTTTTTTTCTTTTTCTTTTTTTTTTTCCATTTTCAATTTACTACTTAATTTTATGGCAACAAATAAAGGGACCTGCATATTATAAATCTATTAAGGATAAAAAACCTAAGTCTGCAAATAAAATCCAAGGAAAAAAAAATCTCACACCTCCCCTCCAGCCCTTTCCAATTTTCATTTATATACCTTTTAAAAGGAAAAAAAAAGCACCTCTCGGTGCAGCTGGGAGGTCTTCCCATATTCCCAGGGACTGGCACATGTGTGGCATCGCTGTCCCAACCCTGGCACATTGTCCCATCCCTCTTTTCCAGGTAAATAACTCCACCTGCCACTGATAACAGGGGGGAAAAAAAATCTCATTTTTTTAAGTATTTTTCAGTGTATTTTCCTCTCTCCCCGGGATGAGGGCGAAGAACAAAATTCCAGAGGGTTTTTCAGCTGCTGTGGCTCCACCTGGAGTTAATGGGGCTGCACCTGCTTTTCACAAGGTGTGAACGTGACCCCCCAAAATTGCTCCAGGGAGGCACCGAGAATGGGAGGGAGAGATCAACATGAGGGACACGGACTGGGAGGGAAACCAGCAGAGGTGGGACCACGGGAATGTTGTGAAGGACTTTCCTCTGGAGCCAGGCTGGGAGAGCTGGGAATGTTCGCCTGGAGAAGAGAAGGATCCAGGGAGAGCTTGGAGCCCCTGGCAGAGCCTAAAGGGGCTCCAGGGGAGGGAGAAAGAAAAGAGAAAAACGAAAAAAAAATAGCATTTATCTGCCAATATCTGAGCTCCAACCACATCTCCCAAAAGCAGGAACAACCACCAAGCCACTGGTCAGAGCTTGGCTCAGAGGGAAGCAAAGAACCTGAGCTCGACTGGATTCCTAAGTCAGGTTTAGCCTTGGAAATTTCATTTCTTATGAGGAGGAGGAACAGCTCCTGGAACTCCTGGGGATTGTTACCAGAGAGATCTGGTCCCTTCAAACAGAGCACCTCAGAATCACCAAATCTGGATTGTTTTAGGCCATCAGGTGAGAGCTGAGCAAGAAAATGATGGGAGACAGAACTGCTGACAGCCCCAAAAACACTTTGTTCTTGTGCAGGACAGGAACACACTGCCCAGAGCTCCCAGGGCTGCCTGTGAGGAACAATCACCTAAAAAGAGCCTTTATTTCCACCCACCCATCCCAGCACAGTGACTGGTGGAGCCCTGTTAGAACAACCCCAAAGATTCGCTTCTGCAAATAATCAGAAAAATCTTCAAGGACCTCGAACCTCCAAATAAATTCCAAACTGCCTTTTTTTCCCTTTCCAAGGGAAGTGGAAAAGAGAGATCCTCCCATCTCCCAAACTCTTAATGATGTTGTTCTTCAAAGGCTTTGGAGATGCTTCAATAAAAAAGCCCTGAAATATTAACCAGAATTTCATCCTAAAGCCTTGTGGGTCATTTAAGGGCCAGATCCAGGGCTGAATTCCAGTCTCACCCTCTTGTTTGCCAAGTCCTTTCTTATTTAAGGTGCTGGGCATCAAAAGGACAGTGGAAACCTCGAGAGTTTTGCCAGCAGAGTTTATAAATCCCTCTTTTCCCTGCCCTGTGAGCTGGATCACAGGATCCCCGCAGCCACAGAAGAACATTAAGCAGAATTTGACCTCCCTGTGATGCATCAGCACCAACCATCGAGCTGGAGAACCAGTCCAGCCTAATTTCCAGCTCCTGAAGTAGGAGAAGTCTGACAGTAATGAGAAATAAGGAGCTCTGAGAGCAGTTGCCACGAGAGACTCTGGCAAATGGCAAAAACATGCTCCTAATTTCTCGCTCAAGCACCAGGGCCCTCCAAAGACTTTGGAGTTGACTTTGTTGAGGAACTGCTGCAATTAGTTAGAAATGATTAAGTGAAAGACTCCGACTCCGTCCAAGTCACAGAGTTCAGTGACTGCTCTGCTAATTGAAGTCCTGCTCGACCCAAATCGTTTGGTGAGCAGCTTGTAAAACGTCTGCTCCTTTTCCTTTTCCCTTTCCTCAGCCATGTTTTAAAAGAACACGTTGTAAAAGCTCTGCCTCGCACCCCACGAACCGGCCCAGAAAGGCCGGGGCCATTTCTCTGCCGGTCCTTTTCTCCTTGAGTTGAAACATGAACCTTGGGGATGCACTTATTTAGGGGGGTGGGGGCTGAAAAAACAACCACATGATATGCGAAATATGGATTTTTCCAGGCTCACCTTGGAAACCAGGCTCCGGGTTCTCCTCTGGCCTCCAGGAAAGCAGGAGGAAGGATTGGGGAAGAGATGGGCCAGTCAATCCTCAGGAGGGTGGAAAAGGATGTAGATTCTCATGGAGAAGATTTCAAGGACTTAATGAACAGCTTGGAACAACCTGGGAGAGTGGAAAGGTGTCCCTGCCCATGGTGCAATGAGATGGTCTTTAAGGTCCCTTCCAACACAAACTATCCTGGGATTTACTGAACCGCAAGGCGCAACTGCTGAAATAAAAGGATAATGCTGGATTACAGGAGACAGTGGGTGTATCATGGTGAGAATTCACTCCAGCAATGGAAAGGGAAGCAGGGATTTGCTTTCCCATCAGGGCAAAGGACTAACACAAAGTAGGAAATCTTTAGTCCCAAGGGATTAAAGTTTCCCATGGATCCTTTGTGTCCCCTGGAGAGATGAAGGACAGGGAGATCAGCAGGTTTTTACTCCAAGTAAAAAGCCCTGAACCCTCACGTGGAATCATGGAATGGTTTGGGCTGGAAGGACCTTAAAGACTGAAAGCTGAATAAAAATTGGGAAAGACCTTAGGAATGTTGAGTAAAGATGTGGCTCAACAGGTGGGTGAATGTCGGAGGGAAGAGTCATGGGGGCTCACCCACATTTCCTACTTCCCTCAGGAGACTCCCTCCCAGGACTTTAGGAGTCCCAACACAGAGATGGTCAACTTCATGTCCAAGTAGATATTGGAATTCCATGCTCTGGAGAAGATCTTTGTGAATACCTGGAAAAATTAGTTATTTTACACAATTCTGGCACCATAGAATGGTTTGGGTTAGAAGGGAACTATAAAGGTCATCTAGTCCAACCCCGTGCTCAGAGTCCTGATCAACTTGGCCTGGAATGTTTCCAGGGAAAACCTGTGCCAGGGTTTTACCACCCTCACTATAACCAAGGCCTCTCTCATATTCAATCCAAGTCAATCTTCCTCCTATTTCAAACCAACACCCCTTGTCCTGTCCCGACAGGCCCTGCCATAAAATTTGCCCCCGTTTATGAGGATACAATGGCCCTGATGTTCCCTGATCCTCTTGACAGGGACATTTCAGGACTATGGACAAACAGGGATACAAGTCTGATGGGACAGTGGGACTCCTCGGGACAGTTCACTCCGCTGAACACAAGCCACGACAGGCTCTGGTAAACAAGTCCTTTGGTCTGGATTGAGAACAGATCTTGAAGCAGGAGAAGGATCACAGAGGGGGGTATTTTATCTGCTCCATGACTAAAACCATTCCCATGCCCCAAGCCAGCCCTTCATGGGATGACCAATGAAGCAATCCCTCACAATTTACTCCCGCCATAAAGGAAAGCCTATTTTCCCACAATCTTGGAGCCACCATAGCTGGGACCAATAAACCTTCTTCAATAGCAACATAAAACCTCTTTTCATGCCTTCTCCCCTCCAGAAAAGGTGGCAACTGCCATTCAAAATGACCAACTGAAGGACCCTTGTGCCCACGCCCTACAATCCACTCCCCAGCCCCACCACGAAGCCATGAAAACAAGTGACTAATCCCAGATAGAGAAAAGCTGCTGCTCATGGATTTGGCTTTGTAGGTCTTCTGGAAAGAGTTACCAAAGATAAAACAATCTTTCCATCATCTGATTTAAAAAGGACTTCTGGGGAACGTCTGTCTTAAAAATCAACATAAATTTGCATTTATCCCTGGAGGCTCCTAGTTCCAAAGGGTTCCCACTGGACTTTAACAATGCAATTGCCCTTTCTCGTGGAACAATGACAAATCCTAGTCCTCTTGATGGATTCTCATTCCCTGCAGAAGTCAACAGGAAAAATGTGCAAGGGATAAGGGAGCATCAGCTCTTCCCAAACTGTTCAGTCTCCTCAGCAAAGCACGATCAAGAACTGAGCAGCAAGTAGTGAAGACGAGCTGAAAGAGATCCCAATCTCACCATAAAAGTCACTCCAGGTTCCTCCCAAGCCCCTTTTGGCAAACTGGGATCTTTGCTCTTCCGTAGTGCTTTCGGCAGAGATTTCATTCCTGCTCTGTCAAGACTGGCCACTGTCAAGGCTTTAGAGGGAAAACAATGGAAGGAGAGGGAACGGAGTTAAGGCACTTCAGAGCCTGAGAAGTCACCAAACTATTGCTCAGGGAAACTTCAGAGAACCATTCATCTTCTGAGGGGGCCACCAAGAACGGCGCTTCACTGGCTCTGACACAACACTCTCCTCGTGGGAGGTCCTGTCACAACTCGCAGCGCCCACGATTTACAAAGCCGGAGGAAGATAAGGCTGAGCTTTGGGACATTTTCAACGGAGAGGACGAAGGCAAAACTCCTTCCAGTCACTTCCAGCTGAAGGAAGCTCAGCCTGTCCAAAGCAACAGGTACAGGTGGCACTTCAGGGGACAGGGAGACTCCAGAAAAAACACAGAAATTCCAACAGACCTACTGGCCACCAGCAGGGAGTTAAAAGGTGTGAGAAGTTCAGCACAGTCCATTTGTAGCCACCCAAACATTTCAGGGAATGCCAGAATCACAGTCAGGTTTAGGTGGGAAGGGATCTTCAAAGGTCATCTAGTCCAACCCCTCTTGCAAGGACCAGGGACATCTTCAACTAGATCAGGTTGCCCAGAGCCCTGTCCAACCTGACCTTCAAAGTTTCCAGGGATGGGGAATCCACCATCTGTCCCATCACAAGGAGTTTTTCGTTCTCAGCAGAAAACCAAAATTGATTACACTGGACCTTCACCCATCCATAGGGATTTGCTGATAATTCCAATTATCAAATGGATTAAAGCCACCATTCTTAAACAAAGACACCTAAACACAAGTTTCTGCTCTATCATGAAATACATCGTATCCAGATGAGGACTCAGCCCAAAAAATCCCACTTTGCCAGGCAGGAAAAATGAAAATATGTCAGTACCAAGCAGAAACTTGCCTTCCTTAACCTCACTGAGTGTCCAAGAGGCCCATGGAAAAACAGACGTTTTCCATCGCCTTCAAACGAGTCCCACAGCAGAAATGCCCCTGAAACAGATGGAAAACAAACCCACGGTGTGGATTTACCCCACCAGCTCTCAGGGCTTGGATCCTTCAGCAGAAGCACAACAAGCTTTGAGCAACATGGAAATGGAAGAGCAAATCCACTCTACCCTCTTGCCTTTGGAAGCAAGAGAACAATTTTCTGTGGTAAAGATATGGGGAAGCTTTGTGGTGCCCACAGACTGGAAAAATTAACAAATTCAGGAAAAATTAACAAGCTCAGCTGCTGCTGGTGACAGATGCCCATCAGGGAAATCCTCTGAGGGACTCATGGAATGGTTTGGGTTGGAACGGACCGTAAAGCTCATCCAGTTCCATCCTCTACCATGAGCAGGGACACCTCTCACTATCCCAGGTGGATCCAACCTCACCTTGGACACTTTCAGGGATCCAGGGGCAGCCACAGCTTCTCTGGGAAATCCATTCCAGCTCCTCACCACCCTCACAGCCAACAATTCCTTCCCAAAATCCCATCTAAACCTCCCCTCCGTCAGTTGAAGCCAAAATCTGGACATCTCACCATCCACCCCACCTGCCTCTGGGCTTAGATCAGTTCAGACATGTTTCTTGGCTCATCCCAAGCTGAGCAGACACAGCAATGACCCGAGGAAAACATTCAAACAGAACAAAACCAGGTAAATTCCACATTTCCTCCTCTCTCCTCCCATTTTTCTTCGCAGCAGGGAGAGGTTCTCCATCACCACCACTCATCCCAGCACGTGGATCTTTCCAGAAAGATAGATTTTCATTGCACACCTGGCATTTTACAGGAGCGGTGCAGGAATACGTTAAAACACTCTTCAAAACCTCCAGCTGCAATAAAAAAAAAACCTTTACCCCTCAATATTTCACAAGGACACCTTGACTCGTTTTGTGCAAAGCAAAACCGACAACTTTTGATGCAAAACTTGGGGGGTTTTGTTCTTAGTTGTGGTTGGGTTTTTTTACGACAGCAAATAAATAGTGAACCAGGTAACAAAATAAACAATAAAACTCTGAATAAGCTCAAAAAATGACAATATCAAAGAGCGACACGGGGTGGAAACCGCACGTTAGCGCCTAAAAACCCGGAATTTTGTGCCTCACAGCTGCTTTGAAGGGGTTTTAACATCCTTTTCTATAGGATCACAGCTCTCAACTTATATAAAACAAATGTATATAAAGAGGCTGGAAGAGTCTTTGAGAAGAGCTGGGAAGAGAGAGAAGTTCCCACGATAAAGCAAAACGGGAGAACCCGTCGGACACGGCGACAGAAGGATCCCGACACTCAAATGTGCAGTAGGTTCTAATTAAATTGCAATAAAGAGCTCCATACATGCACATTTTTTCTGATTTACTAGATGGCTTCTTTAAATTCTAAGCCAAGCCTTTTTTTTTTTTTTTTTAAAGAAAAACTCATTTTTTAAAAAAAATAAATAATTAAAAATAGAAACGGCGCTTCAGCAAACGTTCGGAAAATTTTGGGAGTCGGTTGTTTATTGGGACCCCAACTGATTTTAATGAAAAATATGGTTATGATTTTTATTACAAAAAAAAAAAAAAAACCAGCACTTTTATGTTTTGCATAAGGAAAGTCCCTACAATGCAACCTCCAGGGCACTTTTTGAAGGGGGAAAAAAAAACCCCCAACCTAAATCTCAACTGGTCGTGGGGCTTCTCTGGCCAAAACCCCTCCTCGAAACCCCAAAGATGTGGGTTGCAAAGTATTTCAAGTATCCACAACAAGTGAAACTGGATGTGGAAAAGTATGTTCTCAACATTTCCTTCTGTTTAATGGTGAAACTGGAACCAGATGACCCCTCCCAACACATTGTGCGAAGGGGTAATTAACCAGCTGCAGATGGAGCCCCTCTGCTCATCACTGACATCCCCCCCGGGGCTCAGCAGTTCCATCCAGCTCCAGGGAAAGGTCACCTGGGGGATAATCTGGGATGATCCCTCCCCTTGGAGCCTCCAAACGCATCCCCAGGGCTGCAGGTTTGGTCCAGCAAAGAGTAGAGCAAAATTCCAGGGAGAGATGTTGGCCCAGGGCAGGACAACTGGGATGGTGGGAGAGAGATCCAGGCCCTAATTCCTGGTGGAAGAGAGATCCAGGCCCTAATTCCTGGTGGAAGAGAGATCCAAGTCCTAATTCCTGGTGGAAGAGAGATCCAAGACCTTCTCCAGGTGGAAAAGAGATCCAGGCCCTTCTCCCAGTGGAAGAGAGATCCAGGTCCTAATTCCTGGTGAAAGAGAGATCCAAGACCTTCTCCAGGTGGAAGAGAGATCCAGGCCCTTCTTCCATGGCTGGTTGTTGCCTGTTGGTTCTCCCAGATGGTTTTCCTGCCTCCTCTCCACCATCTCAGCCATTCCCTGTCATTCCACCACAAAAAAAAAAAAATCCCAATTTGGACTCAGGCTGTTGTGAGGTTACAGGAAAAATCTAAATGGACTTGGCCCATCCTGAAGGGATGTTCCTTCACTTTCCACAGCAACTTGGGCTTTCCTTCTCTCTTCCAGTTCATTCACGGGAAATCAGGATATCAGGAGGAATTACCTCATGGAAAGAGTCGTCAGACATTGGAAGGGGTTGCCCAGGGAAGTCTGGAATGCCCATCCCTGGAAGTGTCCAAGGCCAGGTTGGATCCACCTGGGATAGTGGAAGATGTCCCTGCTCATGGCAGGGTTGGAACTGGATGGGCTTTAAGGTCCTTTCCAACCCAAACCATTCCATAATTCCATGATAAAACAAACCACACCAAGTTCAGCAGGAGCTAAGGTTGCCCAGACATCAGAGCTGGAGTTTTAGATCCATCAGCCACATTTTATCCCACTTTTTGATAGCTAAAACACAAGTCACCACGATTTGATCACAAACCTACGTGCACCCAAAGAAATATATATGGAAATTAGGAACAAAATCAGTCCCCGAGAGCCCCCACATATACACACACGTAAATACACACACACGTTCCCTAAGAGGGCCAGTTTCATCAAGCTGAAAATAATTATGAGGCAAATCAGTTGGGGAAAGGGAAGTAATCAGAAAAACATGAGGCCTAATTGAAAATTGTTGAAGAACATTTTAACTGGATGCTCCAAAAGCCACAATCCCACAACTGAGAGGGGAGGCCGCGCCGGTTAAAAGGCAACCTGGCCTCAGAGGGAAGTTAAGGAGGCTGGGAAAAGAGAGGGGGAAAGGGAAAAGGGGACATGGAAAATGGAATAAAGAGGGAAGCTCAAGCTGGAAAAGGAAAATCTGGAGTTTGGTTGTGTTGGGAGCTGATGTGGGAAGTGAGGGAACGCACAGAGAGGTCAATGGCTGGTTAAGTTTATCTGTGATTTCTTTAAGAACATTAAAACACACCAATGGATTGTTTCTCTAAAGGGGGATTTTGGGAAAGGTTCAAGGCAGGTCGGATGGAGCAGCTCCATCCCTGGAAGTGTCCAGGGACGGGCTGGATGGAGCTTGGACAAACCTGGGATAGCAGAAGGTGTCTTTGAGCTTGAAGGTCCCTTCCAACCCAAACCAGGGTGGGATGCGATGGGGTTTTTTTCATGCAGAACCGAGGAAAAACTGGTGAATAAACTGAGGGAGGACATCGGGTCACGGCCATGCAGGACACGCGTCCCCTGGGACTGCAATGGAATGGGATGGCAGGAGGGACATCCAATCCTTTGTCGTTCGGTGGGTACCACAATTCAGATACACATGGAAATATTATCATGACTCCTCAGAATACACTGGAATTCTGATACCCAAATTCAAGAAGGTTGGTGAAAAACCGCTCTGGTTTCACATCCCAGCAGGTGACCACTGGAAAAATGAAGAGTTTTTCCATTGGGAAGCTGATTTCCAGCAGGGCAAAGGTTAGTGAGCTTTAAGTATTTCAGCCAGGGGACTCAGGTTTGCAGTTTAGTGCCACGAAATCAGCACAAATGTTCCAAAGGCAGCCAAAGGTGGACTGGAAATTAGGTCCATGTTATTGCCAAAGAGAGGGAATTAGTGCACCAAATGCAAAGTACCTGAACATTTGGAGAGAGCAGAAGACTGAAGAGTATCTTGGCAATTATTTTCCAGTGACTGTATCTACAATCCTTTGGGAAACGAGGGGAATAAACACTAATAAAAAACGAAAGGAGAGAAGACAGAGCAGAGACAGGCAAGAAAATTCCTGAAGAATGGAAGCAACAGGAAGAAACCTGGCACGGACACTGAATTAAGGTACTGGTACAACTGAGGACAACAACAGGGAAATTAAATCCACAACTGCTCCACCTGCAAAGAATGATCAGGTCAATGAGGCATGAGAAGGTGAAGACCAAGTNCCTCCTGTGATAGTGGAAGGTGTCCCTGTCCATGGCCAGGAGTGGAACTGGATGATCTAGAAGGCCCCTTCCAACACAAACCATTCCATGATTCTATCAAACACCAGATTTTCAAAGCCCAGAGATGAGAACACCGTTGTGGCACCTGGAGTTGTCAGCACAGCAGCACAGGTCTGCCACCGCCGTGCCCTGGCTGGGTCTGGTCTGTTGACCTCTCAGATTTTGTCACCATTTAAATCTTCTCCTTTCAAATGAACTTTTCCTGTAGAAAAACTGTTATCCTTACGGCTGCCCAAACACCTCGGTCTGGAGTGAGAACAGACAACCCTTCACCCCGCACACGGTTGGTTTTGGAGGCAAGAAAAGCACATACGTTTCAATATTTATGTATTGTATAACTCGAAGTGAAAATTCAGAGAGGCAACCAAGACCGTGTCTCATCCTTAACAGCACCAGCTGATACCAGCCATGGTAATAATTCAACAAAAATAAATACATGACCCAGACAACCAAAGAAATACTTTCCCCCTCAGCCAAACCATGGTGTGCCCACGGCTGCCTTCTCCCCAAAGGTCACCCTCCTTCATGAGTCACAACTTGATTCATTTTCCCGTAACGCAGCAAGTTCAACAATCCGAGAATTTCCAAGTTTCATCAAAATCCATAAACACGTTTTTATTCCATCCAGCAGAACATTGAACTTGGCGGGGCAGAGCACCACAGCGGTGGCCACGAGTCAAGAAAAATCCTCTTTGGAAGAGGCAAAACATCTCCCAGGAGTTAAGTGAGGCAGGTCTGGAAAATTGGGGTCTACAGGGAGCATAACCCCTTCTCAGTCAGGAACAAAAGGGCCATAAAAGGCTCGTAATTATCTCACATTTACATTAACGACCTGTTAAAGACACGTCATCCCACTGGGTGAGAGGAGTTCTCTCCATGGGATGAATTGGCACTCGGGGGATTAAAACTCACCCAAGGCCACACAAGGAGCGTTATCAGAGTCAAGATCAGAACACCAAAATCCTTGGCTGCCCCAGCTGGAGCTCAACTATTTCTTCTCTTTCAACTCCTCTTTTATTTTTAAATTGGGTCTGCGCCACAAGAAGGAAAACACGAAGCATGAATTTATTATTCCTATAGGTATAAAGTTATAGGAGGTCACAGAACTCAGATCGCCCTGATGTCCCAAAAAACGCCGACAAGGAGCCGTCCACTAATTAAAACCCACTTCAAGGCCACCGGTGGTGGCTGAGGTGGAACACTCAGCTTTTAGAAAAAACAAGTCACTCTGATTGTAAAGGTTTTCCAGGGATGATGGAATGTCCACCACAAATCTTGGTGGATCATTCTAGAAGGTCTTTGCTCCACTGCCAAGTCCTTAACCAGCTTTGACCTTCGGCTTTGCATCTCATCAAACCTTGGTCTGCTTATTTTGAAGAGGAGCTGCCATCAATGTTCTCTGGATATGCAGAGGTCACAGCCCCCCTATTTGATAAATCAAAGAGATCAAGTTCCTCAAGCCTTGCAAATCCTCTTTCCAACCCTTAACCCTGATGAACATTCCAACAGTCACATCTTTGTGCAAAAAAAAAACTCCAGGAATAACTTCAGAAATATTAGGACAACTTCTTCATAAAACCTTAATGCTCAAAGGCAAATATTGTGTTGCATGAAGCAGAATAAAGTGGAATTAAATTATCACCTGCCATGAGGATGTTTCATGGCCCCCTTGGAATTTTTTGCCTGAGTTGGAAGTGGGTGGCACTGGATAATCTTTAAATTCCCTCCCAACCCAAACCATTCCATGATTAACCATCACCACAAAGTGTTGAATAAAGGGAAAACAAGCTGGATGTGAAACAATCCTGCACCATTACAGAGAAGAGGGAGCACCAGTAAACGATGCCAACAGAATCCCAACACAAGGAGACACCTACAAAGATCTTCCTGAGCCAGGAATTCAGGAGATTCCAGATTACACAACAAAGGGAACCAGGTAAAGTTGGATTAAGCCCCGTGGACGTGGCACTTGGGGACATGGGGCAGTGGTGCTGGGAATGGTTGGACTCCATGACCTCAGAGGGTTTTTCCAACCTCACTGATTCTCTAATTCCACATTTCCATTTTCCCCTACAAAAACAAAGCCTCTGCCTCAATTCTAGACTTAATCCCACCGCAGGATTTTCGGGATCCACGTCCCAGCATTCTGTGACCTGCCCTAAATTCACACTCGGGCAGCACTTCTGATAAAGAAAACTTTTCCAACTGGTTTTTCCTGAGCTTTCCAAGTGAACTGAACTGTAATTTTCCACATCTTCAAAGCAACTAAAGCCTTCTCTTGTGCCCTGGATGGCCTTCAAAGTTTTTATTCCATTTTATTTCTATGCTCTCTTATTTTATTCCATCTAAAATGGCAATGGGATTATTTTTCGACCTTCCCTCATTAGTAATAGGTGGCAGCAAACTCAGGAGTTTTCATCTAAAATCAACAAGAAAAACAAATAAATAAATAAAAACCTATTTTAAAATAAAGGAAAATAAATACAGGGGGAAAAAAGGGAAAGAGGAAGAAGAAAACTTGTCAGACAAACTCAACAATCCCTAACTCAGTGTAACAGTGGTTCTGAGATTAAAGCAGATGTCTAGAAAACAAGTAGAAAAATGAATATAATTTTATATAAACCATATACATAAAAATATCTATAAATTTATACATAGAAACCACAATTTTTCTAATCACAACACTCCAGGAATGTGTTCCATATGAAGGGGGTTGAGTGTTGGGTTTGGGGTTGTTTTATTTTTAAGAGGGAGCCCAACGTTGCCCTTGGACCAGCAGCTCTGGGGAAAAATTTCCTAAGGACAAATAAACCAGAAAAATCCTCCCGAAAACTGAAATGGAAGAGGGAGAAGAGAGAGCCACGTGTTTACAGGGTATAAATAAAAAGCCTACAGAATTCCAGCTGAAAAAACCCAGTTATGACACAAGAAACACCTTGATTTGCAACTGTAGATATTAACGACTTGTAATTAATAAAACAAGAATTTTGAAATCAATAAAATACGAATTTTACCCCTTAAAAGAACTCGGATATTCCACCAAAACAGCCCCTGAAACCACAGGCTCCAGGAGAGCTGGACAGGGACTGGGGACAAGGGATGGAGGGAAAGGACACAGGGAATGGCTTCAGGGTGGGAAACGGGAGATTTGAGCAGGATATTGGGAAGGGATTCCTGGCTGGGAGCGTGGGGAGGGACTGGGCTGGAATTCCCAGATGAGCTGTGGCTGCCCCTGGATCCCTGGAAGTGTCCAAGGCCAGGTTGGATCCCCCTGGGACATTGGGAGGTCTTCCTGGGTGACACTGCATGATCCTGAAGGCCCCTTCCATATCCAACCACTCTGTGACCCCAGGAATTGTGCAAACCACACGAAGTCAACACTGGACACACAAAGCCATGGATATTCCACATTCCTAAAGCGGGAAAAGCAGCCAAACATCCCTTCTGTTGGTCAGTCACTTCGCAGTTCTCTTATGGAAGCAATAACTGCTCCCAGCACATCATTATTTATCCAGGTTTACTCCAGGAAAAGCCCCAGGAGCCCAGAGGGGGCTCTGAGCCACGTCCAGCCCCGGCAGCTCCCGCGCTCCGACCCCGGGATCTCCACACGGGGAAAACGCTGACTCGGCACTTCGGTCCCTTCCAGCCCGGTGAGGAATGAGTTCTCCTGCCCGGATTTTCAGCCCAGGCAGCCAAGAAGGGAGAGAACAGCTCTGCTCAAGGCCACGGAGCAGTTTCCTGCTCATTATCCCCATTCCCTGCTCCCGGGGCTGCACCGACACCGGCGGCTCCGACCTCGCAGGCCATAAATAAACTCTTTAGGAACAGCATTAAAATCAAATATTCAGCACAGCAGCGACTTTGCCTCTGCAAGGGCTTCTTTCATCCTTCCAAAAATCCCCCTCGTGTACAGAGGTCTCCCTGGGAACCTGCTCTGACACAGAAACAAGGCAGGTCCCTCAGGGTGACCCAGGACACCTGAGCCACCAAAGGCCTCCAGGACCTGGAGGCTCAATTCCACAATAAATTCATGACTTTTCACTTTATACCCTCGTTTTTAGGACCTCAGAGAGAAACTCTAAAGCCTGGCCAACCAAAACTGAATTTCTCCAATGACCAACTCTGATATCAGAGGTAGAATAAATTTCTGATCCTGATGTGAGCGACCGTCACCTTCTGCAGTTTGGGGAGTCTGTGTTTCCCCGGCTGTTTCTGGCCCCCATTTGTGTCCCACCCTCACTGCACCCCAAATCCTGCCCTCCAGAAAGCAAATATTTAAGTGGTAATTTAGAAAAACAAATATAAAACTAATAACCATCAACAGGTCTTTAGTTTAAGGTCCCTTCCAACCCAAACCACTCCGGGGATCTATGACAAGGTGATTTTAGGTCATTATGGTGGCATTTCCCACGTCTTTAAACACATGTGGATAGAAAACGGCATCGAGGAGGAAACAGCCAGACAAGAAGGTGTCACTCCCTGTTGCTTGCCAAATCGAGTGGCCAAAAATCAGGTTTTCATCTCCGAGCAGGGATTCAGAGGTCCAGGAAAGGAATGAAGCAGAGCAGGAGTGAAATGGGAGCACAAGGAATGTCCTGACCCTTTTAACAAGCAAATAATCCCAATTGCCACTGGAGAAAACAACTGTGGAAAATTCCTTTCCATTCGAGTCCCCTGCCTGAAGTCAAGGGGCTGAAATTCCACATTTCACTCATTTGAAGGCAGCAATCTGGTGGCTCCTGAAACCCACTGAGAGCAGGATGAACTCTCCCCGGCAGCTTGGACAGGTGCTCAGTGGAGATCATGGAATCACAGAATCCTTAAGGTTGGAAAAGATCCTTAAAATCAGAGTCCAACATTCCCCCAGCACTGCCAAGGCCATCACTGACCCATGTCCCCAAGCGCCACATCCACAGGGATGTGAAATCCCTCCAGGGATGGGGATCCACCACTGAGGAGCAGAAAAAAAAATAATAGATTTTTACTTAATTAATTAATTAATTAATACAGGGGCTGCAATGCACACTCAGGATGAGGGATGGTGGCAGGACAGGACCTCAGGCACCACTTCCAACTAACTGCTTCTGGTTTTGGACATTCCAGAGCCTCATAACCCGGGGCACAAGAGGAGGCGACCCAAAGGTCACTTAAAAGGTTGGAATTCATGATCTTGGAGGTCTTTTCCAACCAGAATGACTCCATAAAAAGCAGCAGCGGTGACACTGGGGGACAGGAATGAGGTGACCACCACAGAGTGCTGTGAGAATCCACACGAAGCCCTGGAAAACCTCCTGCCTGGTTTAGTTTTCCATCTGTTCCCAAACACACCACAGAGCACATATATTTCTATTTGCATCCTGGTATTTGGCAAAACCAAGGAACAGTTGTTAGCAAGAATAAGAATAAATAAATAAAGCTCCCATTCACACTGAAACATCTCCTGGACATCTCTGTGGGCCCAAATTCCCAAGAATGCCCAAAATCCAAACCTCCAAATGGGAAAAATACCCTGATTACCTGCCAGGAACCTCAAGAGGGACAAACCAAGGCCTTAATGACAGCCTGTGTTACCCTCTGGCTCCCACACAGCACCGGGGGGGAGGGGGGATGTTGTCGTTCAGAGTTTGACTCGTCAAGAGAATGGCTTTGGTATTAATTAACTGTTCCTCTCTGCAGCTGCACAGAGGCTTCACGTGGATCATTCCCAGGAATAGTTGGGCACAGCCCGACCACAAGGCCCGAGTCCGTAAGAGTTGGACTCGATGATCCTTGTGGGTCCCTTCCAACTCCAAATGTTCCCTGTGTGTGTTCACCCCTAAACACTCATATTTTACATCTAAAAACCTGAATATCTGTTTCAAAAATGTGAAGGTGAATTCTAAGCCTGACCTTTTACACCCTCAAAATAATAAAAATATTGAGGGAGGAAGAATCACCCTCCCACCCACTCATGGGAAGTGTTTGGTGCTGGAGTCACATCTCACACCCCCTCCTGGATTCCATCAAAGTCAGCAAAGTCCGTGGCACACAAATCATCAGCTGGGGATGAACTGGCACTTCCCAGCCCCACTGAGCCATGAGGAAAGAATTCCCTCAAAGCTCTGCTCCAGGCCAGAAGGGCTGTCCCCATTTCAGCCTGGAGGAGGGAGGGCTCTGGAGAGACATTCCAGCACCTTCCAGAGACTACAGGGGCTCCAGGAGAGCTGGAGAGGGACTGGGGACAAGGGATGGAGGGACAGGACACAGGGAATGGCTTCAGAGTGAGAAAGAGGAGATTAGGGTGGGAGACTGGGAAGGAATTCCTGGCTGTGAGGGTGGGGAGGCCCTGGCACAGGTTGGGCAGAGCAGCTGTGGCTGCCCCATCCCTGGAAGCGTCCAAGGCCAGGTTGGAGTCACCTGGGACAGTGGAAGGTGTCCCATGGCAGGGAGTTGGAACTGGCTGAGCTTTTAAAACCCTTCCAAGCCAAACCATTCCATGGCTCTATGATTTCCTGTGCTGACATCCTGAAGATTCTCAGCCAACAATCGTCCTCCTCCTCCTCCTGCCCTCAACTCCAGCTCCAGCACAGCAGTTCTTTCCCACTGGAGTGATCCAATCCCAGCCCCTTCCCTGGCTCAGCCACAGGAATAAATAGACATTTCTTTACCCACTCCTCATTTTTCTAACCTTTTGCTGTTAATCCCACTTACAACCCACTTAAACATCGTATGAATTAATATTAATTACCAAGTTAAGAGCTGATCAAAGGACCTCAGTGTCCAGAACCTCACAGACATCAGGGAACTGC
>WEKX01027152.1:86753-102193 GCA_013390025.1 Pitta sordida | reverse complement strand
CTCCGTTAGTGACTGGCCACCAGCATCCATCCAACCAATTTGATCCCTGTGTGGGCATTTGCTTGGGAGTTGGACTAGATGATCCTTGTGGATCCCTTCCAACTTGGAATATTCTGTGGTCCTGTCTCTATCTCTCCTGATTGGCTTGGCCTTGGCCAGTGGCAGGTCCAGTCAGGAACTGGCTGTCATTGGCTCTGCCAGCTATGAGGGAGGCTTCCAGCAACTTCTCGAAGAAAAGCCTGACCCTTAGTCCCCCCCCTCTACCAGAACCCGTCCACACAAAAGCCCAATACAAACTGTCTGGACACAATTGTGTGACATGTGCTCTGGGATGACCCTGTTTGAGCAGGGAGGTTGGACCTGATGACCCACAGTTGTCCCTTCTAACCTCACCCAGTCTGTGATTCTGTGAATTTGGGGTTTATTTATCCTGTCACTCAGTAGATAGTATATTTAATATTATGGAAACTTAAAAAGCATCAACATGATCTGGTGGATGTGTGCACATTATAATTACAGGAGCTCAAGATATCCCTTGAAGAGAAAAATCTAGTGAGTACTCAATTGTGATTATTAGACATAAGAACTTACTTGCTGTGCTTTTCCCTGACCTAGTAGAAAGCCACACAGATTAAAAAAAAAATAATAAATGAACTAGAATTCCTTGATCTGTGCGGTTATATTGTCTCTGCCAGAATGCTGACAATACTGGACTTGAAAAGATGACAATAATGCTTCCCTACCATGAAGGTATATGTTTTCATAAGTAAAGAACAGTTATTTTGTGTTTTAGCTGAACTCTAAAGCTCTTGTTGCCTGTGTATCTTTTAAAGATATAGCCCTGTAACTTATCATAATCATTTTACTTTTTTGAACTGTAATATTCAAAGGTATAAAAATTTGCCATCTTGATCTTAAATTATAAAACCATCAAGACTGTTGCCTCCTAAAAAAATGCTTAAAGTTATTATGATATGAAAATAATTTCCTGTAATTGATGAAACAAAATGGCCAGATCTGTAAAATGTGTTTTTCTTTCCAAACAACTCAGTATTTGAGCAAGGAGAATGACTAATATTGTACTGTAGGGGTGTAGTATTATTCAAATCAAATGTACCAAAAATTTTTAAGCGATTAGCCTAAAAAATAAATCCAAGAAACAATTATGTGTAATTTCTCAAAACGCAGTGCAGAACTAATTAGCATGAAAAACTACATGCAGCTTCTTCTCTCATTACTTTACTCCACAGATAACATTGATTTCTACAAAGTAACTTCTAAAGGAATACACTTCTTTTTCAAAACTAACTCAACCTCCTGAGAATATAGTATTGCTATACAGTCAGGTCTCCTATACCACAGTACCACAGGTCTTATTCATCTCCCGTGAAGCCCTCTGTCTGTGTAGAATGGCAGCTCATTAATATGTAAAATTTGCCCCACACCCTCACTCCGTCCACCAGTGCTCCAGCGCTCTTTCGGCGCTTCATTTCTGTGTGTTGGTGTTTGTATCACAGCTTCCCCAGTGTCCGTGGTCACCTTACGTCGGAAAAAAACCCTTTTTCTACTTGGCCAGGGACACAGGTGTGGGAAGCTACCCGTGCTGCTGTCCTGGTGTCTCTCTGGATTGGTAGATATGGTCTCTCCATACTCGGAGANTGATCCTGAGGGTCCCTTCCAACTCGGAATAACCTGTGAAGCTGTGTGTAAATCTTTCATAACTGCACAAAGCCTCCTCACTCGGAGCCGAGCCGAGGGAAGCGGGACAGGTGGGGCTCAAGCTGAGCCACTGAGGGAGCAGCGCGTGCCCAGCTCAGCAATGCCGCGACAGGCCCAGGCCATGAGAGGGGGAAATTTGCATATTAATGGCTGCTTACTTTGAATATTCATGCATGTCAGGTCACGCATGCATGAAAAATCACGCCACTAAGATGTGAAGCCTCTATCTGAGGGGTGGAAAGTGGAAGGGGGCTGACTGTATGCTAACTTAAATATGTATTTTGAATTTGTAAGACATAGGAGACTACCTTCACATCTTTTCAGTGACAAAACTACCAAAATTATTATATTGAACTTGAACTTGACTTGAACTTTTCTTTAGACCACGTTGTTTTTCTTACTGTTATTACCTTCCATCTTGTTGTATTATCAGACTGAAATTTGATAAACCTGTGCACACCCATCAACTGTGCACAGATACAGAATTTTAAGTGACCAGATTGGATTATAGGTGTGCATCGGTGTCACAGGAGACGCTAAGAAGCTTTGAAGCACAACAAAACATGCCTTTGCCTGTGGTTTGAAACCTAAAAAAGAGTAAAATGGACTTCCACAGGGAAGCTCTGAGAAGCCTAGTGGTACAGCTAAATAGCTGTAAAAACCCCCTACATCTCCTCTTTTCAGAACCAAATAGGACATGAAAGAATATTCTTCTATAATGTACATACAGCCATGGACAGATTTTTGATTGATTTATTTAAAGTTTTTCTCAAATATTGAAGGATAAAGTATCTTGTTATAGAAGGAAAACCTCCATTTTCTGCTGTGCTAGCTAAAAGCCTGAAATGTAAGATAATGCAGTCCCAAGTTTCTGTCTAAAACTGATTAAAATCCATGGAAATAGATGCTGCTAACTTCTCTCACAGCTGACAAAGTACAGGACCTGTCTTGGTCCACAAAAAGAGGGAGGGTTTTGTGGGAGAGTTCTACCTCCCTGCACTACCAACAGAAGAATTATCAACAGATGATAGTGAAGACTAAGGTCAATATAATATTCATTTTAGATTAAAAATACAGGTTCAGTCATAGAAAATCATACTGTAATTTTTCACTGCAATTTTTGTATTTCAAAAACAAGACTTTCAAGTTTTGTCATTGAAAACCCAGAGGCAATACAGCACTAATTACAGGTCTCTGTAAAGCCCATGGGGAGCAATTTCAGATTTTCCCAAGGATAAAAGGATAAACACATGCATCTTGGTAACACAACCCAAAATTAATGTGGAAAGATTTGTACAATCTGATAGAAGAAAAATGAAAGAGCATCTTCAAAAATTTCAATTACAAGAGCCAAACACTTACTTCAGTTATATCTCCCAAACTTACTTGCTTTCAATTCACAATAAAGCAGAACTTAATTCAAATATATTTATGTCCAGCTCTTAGCCATGTGCAGTATATGAAATTCGAACGTATTGTAAAACACTTTTCTGCTGATAAATACAAAGGAAATAGTTATGGTTAAATATATCCACATACTTAAAACTCTCTTATAATATTTTCTAAAACTACCAACACAGTTTGACCACAGTAGGTTTTCTTTGCCTTGCGATCACTGATATACAGTACTTCAGTTTCCCCCTGAAATATACGTATTTACAGTGAATCCTCTCCGTATTGCAACTTCTCCTTCGTGACCTCACCCATTTGCGAAATTTTCCTGCAATTATGATTCAGCCATCTGTGAACTGAGCTGGGGAACGCATGCACAATTGACTCTGCTCAGTCGAGGGGCGGTGCCGCGGTGCCTGTGGGGTGGGAATCACCCCGTCCTGCGGGGAGGGAGTCGCAATGGCGGCACCGTGCCCCCGGTCCCTGAACCGAGGGGAGACTTGCCCCACGAAAGTGAGGCAAGCTGTGTGCTGGGAGGGCAGCAGCCCCATGGTGGCAAGGGGCCAGCACGCGCCGGCGGCAAGGTGTCCGGACCCCACCACCGGCACACACCGGACCCTGCTGCCGGCGTTCGCCGGATCCTGCCGCCATGGGACTGCCACCCTCCCAGCACACAGCATGCTGAATCATAATTGCCGGCACACGCAATTTACTGCAGCTCACAGTGGCGTTTAGAGCTCTGCCCCGCTCCTGTGTGCTCTGCTGAGACCCAGCACAGCACCACCACGAGAGGGGTGTTGCAAAGTAAAGGTTTTTCCAGGCTCCAAGAATGACGACAGGAGCTCGGGGACACCCCTTCCCCGCCGAGGAGGCGGCTGAACGCGTGCGGGCAGGGCGAGCACTGAGGCCGGGCCAGGCCAGGGGGCTGGGTGGGCAGCAGGGCAGAGTTTGTGCTGGGAGCACACACACAGTCACAGCAGCCGCTCAGAAACGGTTCCCTTTGCTCGCTTGTGCCGAGAGAGACAAGGGGAAGGAGCACAGAATTTTCCGCAGCCCTGTGGAGTTCTGGGGCGTGGAGCAATGGGCATGGCCTGCATGCATATTAACAACCTGCAGTTCTTTGCAAGGTTAGGCTTTCGCGACGGCATTGGCCTGTCCCTTTCCTCGCGATGGAGGAGGTATAACTGTACTCATATGCATGCTCTCATAGTGTTAATGAGTGAAGAATTTTTGATGTTACTGACTATATAAAAAGGAAATTTAAGGTTCAACACCAGCTATGCTCAATGAAACAGGCTGAAAGCTTAACAAGCTGCTGTAACAAGCAGTTATATCTCATCAACTTTGACTTGGAATTCCCAGTAGCTTAAGAGGGAGCCCAGATTTCTTACACAGACTCATAAAGTCAAAGGTCAGAAGTTATTAAATGTAATCCAAGTAGACTCTAGTCTCTACCAGAAAAGCTTGTGTGTGGTTCTAAATCAGGAATCTTTCATGGAAACCTAGCATTATTTCGCACACACCTTCAAAATCCCTTTCTCTTAACAGGTTTTGTTTTCTATTGTGTAAATGCACTTTGTTCACCGTTTTGCTTGTTTATTCTAACTTATTTTTCTTGAAACCCTATTTAAGTTCATGTGTTTAAAAACAAGGTGCAAGAACTTCAGAAGCAAAATAAAGCTTACCAAAACATTCTCTATTTTAAAAGGATATAAATTTCCATTCTTTTATCTCATTTAACTTCATCTGCATAAATGCAAGCCGGTGAGTTGCTTAACAAAAGATCTTGTGAATTTGGAGTACTCTATGCTATATCTGCTCACATCAATTATATCAGATTGGAGCTATAGGAACACAGGCACAGTGTGCTCAGAATTAGAAGTGTTTACTGTTGGAATACATGGAAAATAAAAAGTTATGCATGATGCCATTTGGTTCAGCTCATTTTCAGCAGAACTCTTGCAAGTTACAGTAGAGTACGTTTGCATGCTTAACTAAGTGCATTAACATTTTGGGTTAGATGGGGAATACACTCTTGAACCAAACATCCCTTATCACCTCTCACATGGCCTTGGTTTGCATTGCAGAACAGTCTCAGAGGACAAAATTTCATCCCTTTTGAATTAAGCTAAATTGACATTGTACATCAGAAGCACTTAAATCTTCAACTGCTCTTGACAGGGCTAGGGCACAACCAGGCTGATGTAAATCCCTTGAAACATGCATAAATACATAAATATGCAGATTTCAGGTTTTTAACCACAAACAGTTTTGTTATAAGTTCACTGCTGTTGTACTGCAAACTGGATAATGCAGACACAAACTTTACACAGTAGCAGCAATCCTGGTATTCTCAGTGGAGCTGAGGACCCTGAGGGTAGCAGACTAGGCAGACATTGAGGGAATGACTGTGCATAGGCTGGCCAACCCTGGTAAGTTAAAGAGAATCTCTCTTCCTTTCCTCTCTATGAGCTCACATCTTGATTATGGAGAAGTGTCTTGACAGGTCCAGCCACTCAAAAAAATCCCAAATGACCTTCCTCCCTCACAAGCTGGTGTCTCAGGTACCACAAGTGGAGGCAACAAAGGCAAAGAGAAGTGTGGGTGCTGCATGCCAGCTCATGGTTTCACTTGCATGACCACTGGGAGGGTATAAAGAAGAGGGATGTTTCTTCCAGGTTGGGCTTCCAGGTTGTAGGCAAGTGAATTGTGGGGAAGGGCCATGTCCAAAAAGCATATATTCAGGAAGGTTACTCCCCCAGATGCAGCAGAAGGTCTGAGGACATTTCCACTTTTGATCCTGATGAAGGGAATTCTGTTTTGCAGTTACAGGAATCAGGTAATGAATGCATCCAGCAATGGATGGGCTCAGCCTCTCACCAGATAGAGGAGAGGGACAACCAGGCTTACTGGATGGTATGGAACAGACTTCCTGGCACATCAGACCCATGGGAGTAATGCTTTGGTGGACACTGGTGCACAGCACAACCTAAAACCATCAGGGCACATGGGGTCAAAACCCATCATGATTTTTGAAGAGGCAGGGATACCAGAAAGTGAGAAGTGATACGTTCTGTTTGCTGGTGTCCAATCGCTCTGGGGGAATCCACTGAAATGAAAAGCTGCTGTATGGAGTCCCACACAAATACAGAAACCAAAGGAAAAGACAAATCAGGTCAGTTTGCAGAGGTGAAAAGCCATACTGTTCACACACAGAATCACACAGAATATTATGAGTTGGAAGGGACCCCCAAGGATCATCTAGTCCAACTCACCACCTAACACCCGTACAGAGACCGAGAGCACATCCCAGAGCATAACACCAACCTAGATCCCTCACAGTCTAGCAGGCCACTCCGAGCCGGAAGGGGCCCAGGGTCATCCAGCCCTACACCCCCCAGCTAGACCATGTCACTAAGCTCCTCGTCCAGTCTTCTCTTAAACACCTCCAGGGATGGCGACTCCACCACCTCCCTGGGCAGCCCATTCCAATATGCAATTACTCTCTCTGTGAAAAACCGCTTCCTAACGTTAAGATTGAACCTCCCCTGGCGTAGCTTGAGGCCGTGCCCTCTCGTTCTGGTGTCGTCAGCCTGGAAGAAGAGGTCTACACCCATCTGGCTGCAACCTCCCCGCAGGTAGTTGTAAACAGCAATGAGGTCACCTCTGAGCCTCCTCTTCTCCAGGCTGAACAATCCCAGTTCCAGTAGTCGCTCCTCATAGGGCCTGCTCTCCAGTCCCTTCACCATCCTCGTTGCCCTTCTCTGCACCCTCTCAAGCAGCTCCACATCCCTCTTGAACTGGGGAGCCCAGAACTGCACACAGTACTCAAGATGAGGTCTGACCAGCGCTGTGTACAGGGGAAGAACAACCTCCCTGGACCGACTGACCACACTGTTCCTGATGCAGGCCAGGATGCCATTGGCCTTCTTAGCCACCTGAGCACACTGCTGGCTCATATTGAGTTTCCTATCGATCAGTACACCTAAGTCTCTCTCCACTTCGCTAGTCTCGAGCCACTCCTCCCCCAGCCGGTAGCGGTGCATGGGGTTGTTATGGCCGAGGTGAAGAACCCGGCACTTAGTCTTGTTAAACCTCATACTCTTGCTTTTAAATATCACCGAAGGAGAAATGTAGCCAGAGATCGCCCTCTGCACAGACTCACAGGTCCAAATGGCAGCACATGGGAAAACATTTCTGGGCTCCTGTGTTGTAACAAGACAGTCTTGTCTGAGTAGAGAAACTTGTTGTGAAGGTCTGTCACAGAGATTCTCACGTGACTGAGATCCATGCCACCACTGAACACCAGCACCAAGCAACAGGTAGACCAGCCTGCTACAACTGAACTGGATCATGAGGATCTGGGCTGGGAATGTTAGTGTGACCTACTCACAGTTTGGTGGGCCCAAGAAAACATCAGGACTTCTAAGACAACATACAGAAAGTCTCATGATATTTATGAACACAAAAAATGTTGCAATAATCAAACAAGGCAGCACCTCTCTTCCAACCAATCAAATAGGCCTGACAGATCAACTATATCACACTACCATGAACATGCTGTTGCAAACATCTCATGCTTTCTGTGGTGGAGGTGACTCCTGGATGGTCAGAAACATACCCTGTAATCAATACTACTACCCCAAATACCCTGAGCTTTAAAAAGCAAGTTTCATGATGACATAATAACCCAGACAGAAATGAATAAACCTCATAGAAATCCAGGCCAAGAAACACAACATTGACTGGGCATATCTCCTTCCCTATCATGCACCAGCCCCCAGGAAGTAGTGGTTCCACACTTGTGGGCCTGATCCCTGGGGGCCATTCGCTTGGGAGTTGGACTAGATGATCCTATGCGTCCCTTACAACTCAGAACAACCACTGAACCTGTGAAAACAAAAAAGTGTGGGTTATACATTCTTTGGGGAAAAGTAAAGACCTTCACGGGATAGATTTTTTTTTCTCAGGGCAGTTAATGCAGACACAAAATCCACTTTAGTACTGTCGAAATCCACTTTAGTACAGTGGTAAGTGTCCCCAACTGGCATGTGGGAGACCCGGGTTCGATTCCCGCCAGGGAGATAGTGTTAAGAGTTGGACTCGATGATCCTTGTGGGTCCCTTCCAACTCAGAATATTCTGTGATCTATGGAGTAATCTAATGTGCACCTCCAGGATGGCTAACCTTAGAGAAAAAGGAACTCATGATTGGAGTTGCCACTATAGCTGTATTTTGTAGAAAAGGATCACAGGAGGAAACATCCAAAACAATAAAAACAAGCTTTGTAAGGAACCTGTTAAGTGCAGNGAGTTGGACTAGATGATCCTTGTGGGTCCCTTCCAACTCATAGTATTCTGTGATTCTGTGATCCAACATGAGCTGGCTTTTGCACCCAACAATTCAACACGCATCATCTGTCCTCTCCCCTCTCAAGTGACCACCTCAACAGACAGACTGCAACACATGGATTTTTTTCCTTCCCCATCCCACTGGAGTTGTTGGACAGTGGTGGCATGAGCGAGACTGGTGACTGCTTAGTCGCTCTGTGGTTTCATACCACAATAACTAAGGGGTTTTTTAAAGGCAGAGTCAGATTCATGATATTTCATGTTTGTTCTGGAAATTGTGATTTTGGGTAAAGGGAAAGCTGTGTGTGCTTAAATAAATACTTGCTACTTTGTGCATTTACCCTTTAACACTAACTTACTGTTAAGTGTATCACATATATACATCCACATACAATTTTCATATAACCATACTTTTTTTGGTTCTTATAGCTCACATCTCCCTGCTGACCTTAACAAATGAGGAAAAAAAAAACCACAGTCAGATATAAAAATCTGTATGCTACCAATACTGCTGAAACTTAATTTAATCTTAAACTCCCTTGCAAACGTCTACTCCTAAAAAAAAATAAAAATCATGCTTTAAGCAATTGCAAGATTACCAGGGGGTAAACAAACATCTAAATAATCTTTATTTCATTTTGCCTCCCACTGAAGGTCTCCAGGACATTTATTTCCTTCTCACTTTCTCATCTTCTTTTCTACTCCCTTCTGTTTTTTCTAAGCTATTTCTATCCCTCATGTATGCCTCAAAACATGAGCTATTTGCCAGAAAACATGCCCTAATTTCAAAACTTGACCACAGCTCCAACCTTAAGCCACCATTAAGCAACCCTGTAATTAATCATATTTTTTCCTTGAGGGCTGGTGTCACTCAGCATAAGTCAGAGTATGTTTTTGTCCTGTTACAGTAAACATTTATTATTTTCTTTACAAAAGAAAAGATTTCGGATTTTTTTTTAATTATTGTTATTATAGAAAACATTTTGACTCTCCATTAGTTTGGGAGTACAAAGTAAGGACACTGAAGGCACCATATTTTCATCCTCATATGTGAAAATTTTGATTTGCTATACTAATATTTAAAGATCTGGTTTTTAATAAGTACACATTCATGTGTCAATATAGCTTGTTAGGAAGTGAAACATTTTATGATATGACAGTAAATATTTCTGGATCCTTCCCCTTTTGCTCAAAACAAAAGCTGGAACATTTTTGCCCTGACTGAGAAGGTTTTTCTCTCCCCAAAAAGCATTTGCCCTGACTCTTGAAGCCCATCCCATTTTCTGCAAAGATGAAAGCTCTCTCATTTCTGAGAATAGATAGCATGACCTGGGCCACAACCACTGAAGGAGCCACTGGATTTACCAGCACCCTTCCAAGCTGGTGGGGAGAAAATTAGGTAAGTTTCCTATAAACAATTCTCTTCCCTTCAAGCAGTTTGTACTTTATTCCTTCAGGAGTTCTGCTGACTTTTACTATGTAATTGGTTCTGACTTGAGTAGAGCACAGACATATACAGACTAAACTTCAGCTAAATTAAAGTGGACTGATCCATTATCCTGGAGATGCAGCAGCGGTAGCAGGATCGTATAGTAAGAGTTTTCCAAGGATTACATAGAGTTTTAAAGACTAATCAGGTAATGCAAAAAGCTTAATGCATAAAACCCAAAATAATTTAGGAAAACCACAAACTAACACCAAGGAAATCCTAAAAAAGTCTAGGTCAAATAGGAAACGTAACCCTGTTATGTTCTGTCATGGTAATGTCCTACATATGTAATCTGCCAGGCCTTAATAGCACACTGACATCCTATTTCCACAGTAAGGAGAAATGAGGTGACTTGGGAGGCTCACCCCAAGTGGGAACTTCAGTTACCCACATCTTACATCTATCTCGCAGTTGCCCTGGTGAGGACACCTCAAGGCACAGGTTTTGTCACAGACTGAAGTGTCACATGTGAAAATACAGAGAAATGAGGTTTTGAGCCATAAGTGACAGGCCTGAGAAGTTTTACATGCTTGCTTAGCAGCACATCTCGCAGCACAGGCTGGTATTACCTATATTTACATAATTCTGTCTCGAAGATGAAATTTCCAACATTTTATAGAATTTTCACTCCTGAGAACATAGCCCTTTCTTAAGACAAGACATTTCAACATACCAGGAAGACAAAGCAGAAAATACTGCATATTCTCTTTTCAGTGCAGGATTCAGAGCTCCAAGGGTCTATGGAAAGGAATTGCACGGCATGACAGCTGCAACTGGAAGTCATGGGGGAAATCCCTTCCTACCTTGTAATCCCAGCCCATTCAGACTTTATTTAGTTAGCAGCTCCCAGAGTAGACATAGAAATAGGTGAAGAATAGTGTGGATACTAAATATCCAGTGTTGTCTTGAAATACCGATGTTTAGATTTCAATATTGAATAAATGATAAATATAAGCAAACCCTTGAATACCCCAAATTTTTACACTGATGTTGAAGAACAAATTCAGTCATACATATGATTAAACTTTCATAGTCCTTATTCACCTAACAAAGGTTAATCAGCACTCTGTTCATAATAAACATAATAAAGTGACTCCTGACACTCTATTTCATGTTTATTTTGCCAGATGATCAGAAAACATTAAATTCAGGTCATTCATCTTTGCTTTCCAGAAATTTAAATTCTCATAGCTTTGAGCAGCTCATGTTAGTTATAAAACCCACATCTGGTTTCAACTTCGGATTTTGTAAGACAGAGCACAGTGTAAATATTTTGGTCTAATAATTCACTCTGTTTTGCTAAACAAAGATCTATGTACAGTAATGTTTTATTTATTGGTTATAACCAGGAAAGGAAAAATAAAACACATCATCAAAACAAGCGTTCCTGGGGCAAGATATTAACAAAAGATTTTGTAATTCTTCTGAAGAAATAACTCTTCTTCTACTACCAACAGTTATATTAACATATGTTTGACTTCAATCCAATTACAACACAATCAAAAAGACTGCTTGGTTTCCCCAGGGTTCAGTTTTTCTACCCAAACACCAATCCGTGGAAACCTGAGCTATTGCACATACTAGTCCCTGATGTCTTCCCTCTCTCCAGCACATAGGGCATGATTTGATTTTAGTTGGACCTCAAAAGTGCGGCACAACAACAAATCTCTGCAATTTCACTGCCTGTTTAACAGCAGAATACATTCAAGTCACTCTGGAGAAAGACTAAACAGATACTATCCTGAAAATAAAAATGTACCTAAGAGTGTTCCTACATGGTAAATTTGCATTTAGCCACAGAGGGAGTAATGAATTTCCTAAGAACCTGACAATTACTTTACTTAGAGCAGCCACCAGTGGCATCTCAACAACTGTCCTATTGCAGCTACCACTAACCTACTCTCATGGTAATAACAACAGAGGAGCAAAGAAAACCAACAAACGACCGCTGATTTCTTTAAAGAAGTGTAAATATTATTTTCCATATATTATGAAGACTTCTACTTAATTTTATTAATGGAGAAATAATGTTAATTCTAGTAATGAATTAGAATGGCTTGGGTGGAAAGGATTTTAAATATCATCCGTTTTCCAACCCCCCTGCCATGGGCAGGGCACCTTCCACTGGACCAGATTGCTCAGAGCCCTGATTAAGTATCAGGTGCCCAAAGAATACTTTATAAATTGGGGGAAATAAAGACCAGCAAAAAATAACTTCATTCATTAAGAGCTTTCCAAAATATTTAATTACTAAACAACTGTGTTTAACAATTATTTGTTTTAACCAACTGGAAAACTTATTTCGATTCCATAAGACTTTCAGTGAGGATAGATTTCAAATGGAGGCATTCTCAGGAGGAAGAGGGAGAATAAACCCCATGATTAGGAGAGGTAATGGAGGTAAATAATCGAGAGTAAATGGTGTGGGGCAACAGGTAAAAGGCCCCAGTAGTGATAAAACAAGGCAAATGTCCATATTCCTCAAATTTATGTTGACTAGTGCCCACAGAGCAGTACAGATTCAGGGAACTTTCCTACAGGATTGGAGACAACTTTATTGAGCACTCACAGCATAAGATCAGGTAAGAGGCCACTGAGGGTGACATCCTGGTGGGATTCTGTTACAAACTACCTGGTCAAGGTGAGGTAGCAGATGAAACCTGTAAAGAACTTGAGGACGTCTCTGTATCACAGACCCTTGTTAACATGAACAGCTTTGACCTCCCTGACATTTTCTTGGAATGCAACATGACAAAAAAACCCGAAAAATATGAAAGGAGGATGAATTAGGGCTATATCCCAGGGATTCACAGAATATTCTGAGTTGGAAGGGACCCACAAGGATCATCGAGTCCAACTCTTAACACTGTCTCCCTGGTGGGAATCGAACCCAGGTCTCTCACATGCCAGGTGGGGACACTTACCACTGTACTAAAGTGGATTCCAAACGAAGAGTAGGTCCAATTCACAGAATATTCTGAGTTGGAAGGGACCCACAAGGATCACAGAATCACAGAATATTCTGAGTTGGAAGGGACCCACAAGGATCATCGAGTCCAACTCTTAACACTGTCTCCCTGGCAGGAATCGAACCCAGGTCTCCCACATGCCAGGTGGGGACACTTACCACTGTACTAAAGTGGATTTCATCGAGTCCAACTCTTAACACTGTCTCCCTGGCAGGAATCGAACCCGGGTCGGAACACTCAAGGATGATACACACCTTAAAATAAAATAAAATCAGCTACACAGATGGAAGTCAGCAATGTTACCCAGACATTCAATGAACCTGTTAGGAAAATTAAGACTCTGCGGCTGAGATTCACCATGGACATTGAGGGCCCAAAGAAGAACATCTACTGCTACACAAGTATTAAAAATTCTGAGCAAGAAAATGCGGGCCTATTGCCTCAAGGGGCGAGTGATTCACTAGTAGACAAAATAAGGATAAGGTGCTTAAAGTTGTCTTTGCCTCAGTACTCAACAAGTAGATCTCCTAGACCCTTTATGTTTAGTAAAAGTTCAGGGTAAGAAAGTAGTAACAGTGGATGGGAATTGAACCAGGGATCATTTGAGGAAGCCTGACCTACAGTAACCCACAGATTCAGATGAGCCACATTTGAGTGCACTAGAGAAATCACCTTTATCCACACAAGGTGACTCTTATAATTTCAAAGATTGTGGACATTAGGGAACGTCCTGATCTAGTGATATAAAACCAAGTGATGGAGTGATACAAGTAATTCAACTTCTCAACTGTTACATTTGGTGCAGTGAGGGCAAAATTTCCATAATCACCCAAAGAAAGCTGGCATTTTGCAGATGTTGGAATACAAGAACACATAAAACTAACTAAACTAGTGAAATAACCATTAACTGTAGGAATTTTGTCTTCTGTTCAACATAATAATAACTGAGAAAATCAGGACAGTAAAACAAATGCTAAGACAATGTTTTCAAATTCCCAAAGTATTTAATGGGGTGTCTGGGGTATTTTTCTGTTCAAAACAGAAGCCTGGAGTCTCGAATTAGTCTTCCACGTCTAATTCACTATTAACTTTCAATTTCAATTTAATAGGAGCAGCATGTGTGTCAATAATACAAAGAAAAATTGAAGTGACAGACTTCTATTAATGCAATGTACAGGCCTAAAATATAATGACAAATTAATCCAGTCTCTTCTACAGATTATGCATTACCAAATGTATTCTTCACAGCTGAAGAATTCCATATAGTTTCCATAAATGAAATACAAAGTGAGATAAGTGTGCATTTAAGTTTAGAGTATTCACATTTCGGAGTATGAATTAATAAATGTAATTTTAAAGGAAAATTGTTGATAGAAATGCTTCACGTGCTATCTTGCAAATGGAAGGTTTAACATAAATTTTATGGAACTGCAAAGAAGTAGAAGCTGACTGTAAAACGTCTCACTGTAGGGTATTTAAAAATTTCAAGCAAGAAAATTTCTCTCTTTCCCAGAGCTAAATGTAGAAGGCTGACTTTTAGAAAGGTTAATAACACCCAACAGCATGCCCTCATCCTTATATATAAATCATGAGGATGACCAGTTGTGATGGGGAGAACAAACACCAGCAGCCATCCTTTAAGGACACAGACCCTTCAGGATACCACTCTTCATCACTGTGATGAAATCTGCTTTTAAATCTGTCTCAGAGGAAAGTTGGTGAGATTCACGTGTGCCAACAAATCCTGGCAAAGGCACTGAGTGTTGAGAGAAACTGCTGACAAATTAGGCTCCTTCGATAACTGTAGGTTTTTGAGATGATGGAGCTCGTTCTTTCCTGCACTAATCGCCTTAAAGTCTCAGGACACTTACTTACATCCTTAAATTCCTGTTCTTTCAAGAATTATTCTTCTACTAGCTTACCTTCTCCTACATCACTCATGAAACCTTTAAGAAAATGCATTTTTATGGATTTCAAATTAAAGCATCACATTTTATCACAAATTACAGCCTACAGTAGTTCCACAATATATAACTGTAGAAAGGGCATAAGAGATTTCACCAAGTATCCTCTGAACTTCACCATCCTCATTTAGCTTCTACTTTGCTAAACAAGGGAATGAAGGTAAATTGAGGTAATCAAATAGTGCAGAAGTTAGCACTTTATCCATATTCCATCTGTTTTAATCAGTATTAGCATACGAAACACAGTTTAAAGGACAACAAAAAAAAATTAAATTAGGTATTATCTATACACTTCCCACAAAACAGTCTTGCTTATACTCTCACAGAATCACAGAATCAGTAAGGTTGGAAAAGACCACAGAGATCATCAAGTCCAACCTATCACCTGTTACCTAACCTAGTCAAACCTGTTACCTAACCTGTTGCCATCCTGCTACCAACACACCATCTTACCTATAACACACTACCCTAATATCTAGGTCATGCCACCAAGTACATCATCCAACCTTTTCTTAAACACCTCTAGGGACGGTGACTCCACCACCTCCTTGGGCAG
>WEKX01027152.1:70778-86180 GCA_013390025.1 Pitta sordida | reverse complement strand
GTCCTCCCTCCTACCCTTCTTATGGATAGGTATCACATTGGCCAACTTCCAACCTTTTGGGACCTCCCCAGTAAGCCAAGACTCTCGTGTAGTAAGTCAAAACATCTCTAGCTCATATCTCCTATGGGTAAACAACTGTAATACAAGTAGCAATAATTACTCCAAAAATAGTATGGATTTTTTTTTCCTGCTAAACACTTCCTGAACTCCAAACTTAGTCAAAATGTTGCTTTACACAAGGATAGTCTGATCTAGCATTTGAATATGACTCAATGTCTTCACACTATCAACAGCATGTGTACCACATATTTCAGAGTGCTGAAGAATGACAGTGTCCTCGAACTGATACCCAGGTAGAAGACTGGTTGCTCAAAGATCCTTCCACATAGTTGTAGGACATGGCTGGAGGACTCACACTGGTGACAGGTTTGTATAAAATAATTTATAGCCAAGGTTGACAATACATTCAGCCCTGTTCACTTCGCACTCCCCAGATAGCGGCTTCACATCTGCACAGTGTGATTTTTCAGCGATTAAGGAGGCCCAATTCATGACTGCACATGCGCGACCTGACACGTATGAATATTCAAAGTTGGCAGTCATGAATATCCAAATTCCACCCCCCCCACGGCCACCCGCGCCATGCTGGCACGGCGGCGAGCCAGACCAAGCGCATGCCCCGAGCCGGCCACGGTGGAGCCAAGCCAGGCACGTGCCACTCCTGCAGTGACTCGACTCTGAGTGAGGGGACTTTGTGCAGTTATGAAAGATTTACACACTTTCAGGTTAGAGATGCTGTCCAGGACTTTCTCAGGGTAGACACCTATCCTGAGTATGGAGAGACCACGTCTACCCACCCGGAATGATGCCAGGACAGCGGCGTGGTCTGCCCCCCACACCTGTGTCCCTGACTGAGTGGAAAAGGGGTTTTACCCAGCGTTGGGTGGCCGTGGACACCAGGAAGCACCAACACAAACACTGACACTCATGAGGGTAGTGCCAAAACAGCACTGGGGGGGCCGTGTGAGGGTGTGGGGCAAATTTGCATATTAATGAGCTGCCATTCTATGCAGACAGAGGGCTTCATGGGAGATGAACAAGACCCACGGTAACATAGTATAGGAGACCCAACTGTATATTCCATTCTCAAGCAAAAAATAGCAAATAAATCCTTTTCACCTACTACCAACTTGGAAGTACTTGAATTAACCTTAACTTGTCAAAGGAAAAGGAAGCATACTAAACAAAATGTAATAGAAATAAGCTCTGAAATAATTTGGTTTATTTGCCTCCTCTACCTACTATGCATGCAACACTATAGTCTACCTCAAACTACCACAACTCTCATTATCATGGCTTTCTTTGAAAAGGTAAACAGGGTCTCTCAAGTTTAAAGCTCAGCCACTCACTGAACAGAAGTGCTCATGTGCTTTGCCTCTCCCATTTTGACTTACAAAGACATGGAGTAGGACCACCAGTTTGGACCACCTCTCACCTATGCCTAAAAGGATAAGCTGATGCTGGAGAACTTATGCCCATATCTCTCTGATTTAGTGTCATAATTCTTTCCACAGTATTTGTTCTCCATTGCTATTTACCATTGGAAAATTATATTATTGGCAAGCACAGATGTCACTGTGAGGCACAGGTGATCCGAAAAATTTAGTGGCACTCATTACAGCTGTCATAGGATACTAAATATCTTTCTATCAATACATTAAATGACACAGCATTACACTGAAATATTATGCACTTAGCAAACAAATTTGATCAGTCAAAACA
This sequence comes from Pitta sordida, assembly GCA_013390025.1. Classification (NCBI taxonomy): domain Eukaryota; kingdom Metazoa; phylum Chordata; class Aves; order Passeriformes; family Pittidae; genus Pitta; species Pitta sordida. Next base: position 84,398 of record WEKX01027152.1, on the reverse strand, counting down.
ATTTTGGAATAAGTTTATGCATGGAAAGCCTTGTGGTCATGTGGGACGTACTGCAAGACAGCAATGGAGGTAAAGCATCCTTAAGTACACACAAATTCTTAATTTCATTTCGTACATCATGCAAGACGTGTACCTTTCCCACAACATATCAGTACATCTTTGTTTTCCGTTATATACTTTACTGAAATCCATCATTGTGTCTTATGATAATGAAGAGTCCCACCTACAGAAGTGAAAACCTTTTTCTTCATCTCTCAGCTCAGCAGATTCCCCACTCCAGCAGCCATTTGAGATTTGTAAATACAGCCTCAAGAAGTAATATTTTTCAAGATGAATGTACTTGATTTACACATTAATACTGTGGTTTGTACAGTTTAAAGGTGTTGCAGAGTCAGGTTTGAGAGGTGTGTGGTTTTCCTCCAGTCATACGGCTTTCAGTTAGTGGGGCCAAAAAACATTAGCATCAGCTTAATCAAAAGTTTGGCCTTCAGCATTAGTGTAGAGCAGAGGTTTTTGGTGCTGAAGTCTCCCAAAAGGACAATCTCAGGTAACAATAATCCTGCTCTCATTTTCCATGTCTGTTTTACTAAAACATTGCATTCTAAATAAAGGAATGGAAACTTGGTTCCCACTGCAGACACAGCAAAAGGGTGATGCAGGACTGGTGCAAAACCCCTTGGGCACATTTGTAACAGAATCTTGGTTCTCTGGAAAACCATGGTGCTTGTTGCTCAGGCTGCAAGGCCATCAGGTGAGGAAGGAAAGGTTTTAAGGAAGGAAAGGTGCAGGTAGGGTCTTGAGTTCTGAGATACTGTTGCTCTAAACAGAAATACTATATATTTCAGACTAAACTGAAATATATTGAAACTGATCAATTTAATTTGGGTTTTTTTTTTTCCTTCTATGACCAGAAAGAGGAACTGCACATGCAGTGCAAGGGAAGCTCTACTTCCAGTCCCATTTCAAACCTATGACATTTCCCAAATTACTGTTTCAATTAAATATGATGTACTCAAGTTGGGTATTCATATAAATGTAATACATATAATGAAATGCTGGGTTACTCATTATGTTAACCTCATTAGCATGAGATTAATGTAGTGATAAATAGATTGAACTGTCTAACTGATGACAAACTGAAAATGGAGCACTAAAGAGCTCCCATCACTAATTTAAATAATAAACCAATTTCCATTTTCTAATGAATTTAATGTGATTTTAAAGCTGTATCTAGCTTCAGTTAGACCAATTGCATTTCTCTTGGCTATGTATTTTAAAATACAATTGTATGCTTTCTTATTGTCAAGGTGGCTAAGAAGGCCAATGGCATCCTGGCCTGCATCAGGAACAGTGTGGTCAGTCGGTCCAGGGAGGTTGTCCTTCCCCTGTACACAGCGCTGGTCAGACCTCATCTTGAGTACTGTGTGCAGTTCTGGGCTCCCCAGTTTAAGAGGGATGTTGAGCTGCTTGAGAGGGTCCAGAGAAGGGCAACGAGGATGGTGAATGGACTGGAGGGCAGGCCCTATGAGGAGCGACTACAGGAACTGGGACTATTCAGTCTGGAAAAGAGGAGGCTCAGAGGGGACCTCATTGCTGTTTACAACTACCTGCGGGGAGGTTGCAGCCAGATGGGTGTAGACCTCTTCTTCCAGGCTGACGACACCAGAACGAGAGGGCACGGCCTCAAGCTACGCCAGGGGAGGTTCAATCTTAACGTTAGGAAGCGGTTTTTCACAGAGAGAGTAATTGCATATTGGAATGGGCTGCCCAGGGAGGTGGTGGAGTCGCCATCCCTGGAGGTGTTTAAGAGAAGACTGGACGAGGAGCTTAGTGACATGGTCTAGCTGGGGGGTGTAGGGCTGGATGACCCTGGGCCCCTTCCGGCTCGGAGTGGCCTGCTAGACTGTGAGGGATCTAGGTTGGTGTTATGCTCTGCGATGTGCTCTCGGTCTCTTTACGGGTGCTAGATGGTGAGTTGGACTAGATGATCCTTGTGGGTCCCTTCCAACTCATAATATTCTGTGATTCTGTGATTCTGTGAAGTGAATGGCATTAGTTTTACCTCTTACCTACAGTCTTTAGACTCCTTGATATCTTATATAAACTACACACAATGAATGAGTTCTCTGAAATGGTGCAATATGATGAAGGAGGTTTATTGTCCACAACTTCACTCATAGACAGAAGAGAAACCTTTAATTTTTATCAACAAAGACTAGAAAAGAGAAAACATGTCTGCAATCAAGAGACAAAGTGGTGAAATCCGCATATGTTATTCTAAAGTCAATGATAAATGTTCAATATTGATTTACACTAAAACACTGCCTGGCACGACCAATAAAGAAGATGAAGTTCTTCTGTGGAGCCAGGGATGAAGTTTACTAGAAAAAGACCACAAATGCAAAACCTTTTCTTTGATGTAAATTCCTTCTAATATGGATCTAATATGGAATGCATGTGACAGTCACATCTTCAATGATTTAGTCCCATGGCATTCGTCTCACATATCACCACTAATTTTGCCCTTCACTGTTTATTTCTTAATTCTTTACACATTTTCCTGTGTCTAATTTGATAAAAATCTCTTCTTGTTTGTAGTGTGAGATGGTTAAGTGCCTCAAAGAAAATAACGAAATAAACACCTACTACATGAGATAAAAAATCTTGCTTGGAAGAACTTTAGGGGATTTGTGGTAGTGGGGTAACCCTTAGGTGTACAAATAAATAGCTACTAATCACCAATGCAGCTGCAATGTAAGAATATAAAGATGTTCTCTCCTCTCCTCAAATTTATGTAGATGAGCTTGGTGCTATGACAACTCCCCTGATTGTACAAGGCCTGTCTTCACACTTTGAGCTGGCCTCAATATGCCACTCCCAGTCCTCCAAGCAACAGGGTCAGATGTCCTAATTATTAGTTCCATTAAATCCTATTAAGTTCTTTCAAGAGATCTGGATCCTCGCCAGTAATGCAATATGCAACTTCAGTCCCTCAACTTCCCAAAGTAAAAGCAGATTTGGACTAAGTCTACATCTTCAAGCCATGAGCTTTTTTTTTTATTATTTTTTATAATTTTTTTATTATTTTTCCCCCCCCATTTTGGTGTCATTATAGCTCTTGCATTGAAAGCCCAAACCCGAGACTATGATTGATTCAGGGATAAGCAGTCTGAGAAAACAACTGATTACAACAATACATACATGAACTGAAATAAGCCAGTACCTTCTTAGGTTTAAAGGTTTCTTTAAAGTATGAATCCAGAGTGAGGCAAGAAATAAAGCCACTATAATTGAATGTTTCTGTGAAACACTCTAAATTGTAAATCATGAAAAACCCCCCCAAACAACAAAGATATAGTCATGGGTGTATCTATTTTACAAAAACGACAGAAATCTTCTGTTTAGATTTTCGGGTGCTAATCCCAGAATTGAAAGGTCAAATTTCTACACAAAAGAAGACATCTTTAAATTCCTGCCAAGACTAAAAAATTCAATATCAATTTGCACAGAATTGGAACATTGGAAAATAATTGAATGGATGACAATGTAAATTTAATCAGTCTCAGTTAAACAGTCCCATGGCAAAGGCGCCTTCAAAGTCCATATGGATATAGTGTCTAACCCATAAGGATTTAATTGATTAATTATGATTAAGGCTGACTTGACAATTCTGAACATGGCAAAAAATGATCAAGTTTTCCAATCTGGTAAACTTCAGAGATGTAGGGGGTTTATCAGGACAACAAAACCCAAAACAAAATCAATGAACAAATTCCTCACTAATGCTGCTCCTTGCAGGGGAAGTTACAGTTTCATGAAGGTGGTTAAACCAGACTAACGTTACCCTGAATAATTTTACCAGATAGAACAAACGACTCCTGATGAAGTCTGTGCTAAGAATTACACACTTGTTTTAACCCACTTACACGAAACACAAAGGACAAGCTGTGATGGAATTGGAGTTTGGTTAGTAATTCTGCAAGCCTTGCGGTCACTACAGATTTCTGACACATGAAAATAAAGTCTGCATGGATTCAGGTGCCAGGAAAAAAAAAACATTTTCCTAGCTGGACACATTTCTCCCGCTAGAAGAAGAAATATCTTAAAAAGCAGCTGCCAGAGCAAGATCTTATTCTATCTTTATTTTTTCTTCTTATGTCTGAGTGTTTTGATGGAGCCTGTGCACCACTGAGTGCACAATGTACTTGCTTTCTTCTGCCAAATCTGATTTTAAGCCTCCATAAAAGTTCTACTGCAAACTTCATGGAACAGCAAGATACATTAATAACAGCAATTAAAATGGGCTAAGTGCTATTTATGTCTGACTTCTGGTCCCCATCAGTAAGACAGTTGCCAGACCACACCAACAGTAGTCTAAATACAAGAATTATAACTCCACAGGTATATAGCATTTGTAAATGATTTCATTGTTATGATGTTTCTACAACATGACAATAGTAATTCATGATTGCATAATGCACTGACAGAGATGTTTTCCTGGCCTCAGGTAGTATATTATGTGCAGGAGTTGGAGGGNGGGGGGGGGAATATCTATGTCAATACATCCGTAAGGAAAATGCTTTTCCTTTCATCCATGGATAAAGAGTGACCAGAAATTAGAGCACAAATTCACAACTGATGTACTAGAAATGCCGCAAGCTGACGCTGATAAACTCTGTACATAAACGCACGATCTGAAAATTCCTCCCTTTTAATTATCCATTTTCCTGTATTAGTTTGGAGGACAAGAGTAGAAAATAGAAGAAAATATCCATAATTCTTTAAATTACTAAATATTTTAAGTAATAGAAGCTATATCCTTAAATTACTAAATACTTCAAGTAATAAACTCTTTAATAAATGCACTCATTAATATTTACCTGGCTTACATTAAGCACTTCCATTATCATTCCAGCATCCTTACAGGACTTTCTCAACTCAATCAAGGAACCTCAAGGTCACACAAAAAGTTTCTGTAAAAGTCCACACATTCTTTTTCAGAGATCACATACTTCGACAAAGAAATTAAAACTGTTCTCTATTTTATCCAATTCCATTATTAAAACATGCAAGTCAATTAAATTAGAACTAATAAGAATTTCTCATTAAAAATCTCCTTTATTGTTATTTGATCTTCTTTTCTTGAGTTCCCTATAAACCGAAATAATTTTTTATAGAAGTCCTGCTATTTGCAGAAATTTAAGTAGCTCAGATGATAAAAAAGTTAGTAGATACTCCTGCTTTATAACTTAGCTTTACTCCTTTCCTACACCCAAGTAGTACCTTTTGTATTAACTGATCTGATTGACAGTGTTCTAGTAGAGGCCATGCTCAGAGCCAGGTGACAGATTATCCTCCCGGGCACCCACAGTACTTAAGAAAAAAAAACATTACACAAAGAAGAGTAATTTGAAAACAGAATTAAAATAAATGTTGCTATGTTGGACTATATGGCTTTTAGTCACATATTGCCTTTCAACAAACTGGAAATGCCAATATATTTTTAGAAGCTAAGACAAATACAGAACATTTGTGTGTGTTTTTTAAGTGCTTGATTCTATTTAACGTTGCATTAAAAATAAAATACATAAACAGAAAAGACAGTCGTGCTTCACTAAAAAGTACATGTAAGGAATACATTTCATATCCGTATTTTTGTCCCTAAATAGAGATAAAACAGTCTAGCAAGCAGCTAAAATGCATCTAATTTGATTACATTTGCTGTAATAGTGGTGTCAATTCATGTTTAAGTAAAATCTCTACACTTAAATGGACTTATTTAGGTTAGCCACCAGGAAGATACTCATGTACCACTGAAGAACTCGTTAAAACTAGAACAAGCTTACATGACTTGTGCCAATTGCATAACTTTGTTAAATCCTGTGAACCAGGTCTGCTCATAGCCATCCTCACCTAGGACGAGCCAAACTTTGACATTCTTGACATCCAGTCTGGGTTTCTGTGGCAAATAGCAGCTTGGGTTTAAAATTCTATATACACTCAGCATTATGCTATTTGTATAGCCAAATAAATTTTCATACTTTGGGATTCCCGTGTTCCAATATGAATTTGTCTCAGAAAATCTTCATAACAGTATTTTCTGCTTCTTCAAACAGATTTTTTACTCTAGTACTAGTATTACAAACACAGCACAATTTTTAGGAAAGAAGGAATATTTGCAATTAACCACTGATGATGACAGTACATGAATTATTCGTTGGACAGCTTGACTCCAGCCTTCATTAGGTACCACACAAAACCAGCATAAATATTTGCACAACTCTTTCCCAGTTCTGGCTGATGAGAAAGTTGTTTATAGCCCTTCTGTTGTTTTCCTGCTTTCCAAATTGAATATTCCATGTATCATAGCTATATTATGTGTTTAATCTTTAAATTGCATAGGGGTTTTTACATATTCATAGATTAATCCTGTCATGAGTCACCAAATATTACCTTGTTAAGAAGGACTGCCTACTAATATATTGGAATAAATAAAATCAATATTTTTGAAATCTTACTAAGTGAAAACAATGCCAAAATATTGACAATTTGGGGGGCACAATTCCAAACGGATTTAGATCACTGATTATCCTCCTTTCCCAAAAACAGCCAATAAATTGAAACTGCTCATCAGTGTACCTTTGTGGATACTCAGGAAAAAACTCTTGGCATGCTCTAACTACTGCTATTATCCCAGATGTAAAAGCTAGTAATATTTTTGTATTTCCCTTTTCACCCACAGAGAACAGCCTGGTGAACTGAAAGAATTGCACAGGCATCATTTTACCAGCACCTGCTCTGTCTCCCAAATGTATCAATACATTTCTACTCTCACACATTTCATAACCAAACAGTTAAAAGCCCTCCATTCTCTTCAGTCTTGTTTCTAGGTAACTCTTAAAAAAAAAAAAAAGGAACTGGAGTGTGACAGAAATGTCAGTGGAAGTAAATTAATTCAATACAACCATATGAGCCAAGAGAAAATGCCAAGTTTGGAAAGGTTTGAGGGCCCCGTTTGTCTACATAACTCCAAATGTTGACAAAGAAGTACATCAAAGCACAGATGTTTTGCAAGAATTACTTCTAACTAAAGGAATTTATACTTTCATTGCTTAGAATCTGCCAAATGAGTCTTGATCCTCTGACTTTATGTCAAATATTAATTTCGTACTTTGTTGTAGCTGACTTTTAAGCCCAATCATGGCATCCCCTGACAACTCAACTGCTGAATGAGACCTAATCATTTTGCATACACTCTTACATTTACTATGTTGGTCTAGTTTGCCTCATGCTACAGTCATTAAAAGGAAACTAATTCTGATACATTCCCATAGGGCTCAAAGAATTTATATGAACACATAATTATTTTCAGATTATTTTGAAGTAAAAGCAGTAGCAGAATCAACAATGTTCTGTCTTCCTTCATTTATCCAAAGTATCATATGAGACTTGACTATAACACCTCAATCCCAAAGTCACCAGGTGATGTGCTCAACCAGGAGTTTTACTTTAAAAGTATATTTGGATTTGTTAATAATATCTTTAGATAGCACAAAGGGAAGCCACAGACTTTTTCTCAAGAGGTGCTTTTACTGATAATTTAGGGGGGAAAGCTCTAGACTTTATGCCTAAACTACAATCTAGACAAAACCTTCCACCCAAGTACCAACCCAGCATACACCAATGCACTCCACTTAATCAAAACCCAATGCCTCCAGCTTTAAGGTTCTCAACACATCAGGAGAGGAGCAAAGAAAGAGGAGAGGGAGCAAGAAGAGAGAAGGAGAGACAGATATATCTGCCGTTGGAATCCTGTGGAAGACCAGTTCCCACACATTCAGATGGCAGATCTGTGACCACGTGGAGAACATATGCCTTTGAATTTATCTGCCCTGGTGGAACTTCTGGCCAACTGGCCATTATGGAGCAGAGTGAGGGGCAGTGTTCCCACTGTCCCAAGCCATCCAAGGCTGGGTCAGGAGCTCCAGGAGGTGTGATCTGCGTTGAGAGTGTTCCCAGCTGCCACAGGGCTGCCTGTTCCCTCATCTCCTGGGGGTTCAGGTCATCCCTTCCCCCTCCATGGACGCACACCGCAGCTGGTACTGACTCAGTGCTATAGTCTGGTGCCTCACCATTCAAAAAGCATACCAAGTTCACTATTTTTTTAAAAGGAATTATGAAATGGCTGACCTAACCCCCACTTCTATTTAAAATATGTATTTAATTAGTGATGTTCCCCCTTATTGTTTTTATTAATAGCTTTATCCTGCATGAAGCCTTGCTCATTTTGAAATTACCTCTGTCACTGCTGAAAACAGACTGTGCTGCCAGAGAAAGAGGTAAGAAGCACACCCAGAAACCCACTGGAAGAACCATGAAAATCCAGATATGTTGAATGATGCTTCATTCCCTCTGCCCAGAGAGCAATCAAGGGCCACCTCTCCATATGAACACCTAATATTAAGGATAGTTTTCAGAAAATGAGGTAAGGAAGAAAAGGAAAAAAAATATACCCTGAAGTTGTAAAAAAAAAAGGGAAGCAAACCCAGAGTTTTCCTTGGTTTAGGTCTTGTCAGAATCAAGATTTTGGGGGACTTGGCTGTAGAAAACTTGATTATGCACATTTTAAATAAAGCAATGTATTTTACCCCAGCACTAGTGTGTGACGAAACAGAAAGATAAGCAGACTGTTTTCCAGCTGTTTATATTCAGATGATTCTGCAGGAAGTGACCACTGATGCATCATTTTCTTTCCTATATCTGGGCATAAGTTTACTGACCTATGCCCAGATACGTTGGGTCTGAACACTTTGTTGATTTCAGTAGAGGACAGCAACCTACGTCCTTATGAAAAAGTGTTGTTTTTTTTTTATTTCATATGACTTAAAATGACACCACCTGCAAAATCTAGCTACCTACCCTCACAAAATTGCAACATCAGTAGTCAGATTTAACTTTCAGTTTTAGTAAGTTATTGTTCTCCCTTTTTAAGATGTTTAAGATATTTAAGTAGTTCAGAAAGATAAATCCATCCTAGAGGCATTTGTTAATGTCTTTGTTTAATCAAACCTAATTTCAAAGACACCCTTTCATTTTGTTTTATTCTCTTGCATAATTTCAATAAAAGGTCTAATTTTTAACAACTAAATCACTTGGTAAACCTCAAGATGTTGTATTTAATGTCTTGTCTTCATTTTTTAATAAATTTTAATATCACAGAATCACAGAATATTCTGAGTTGGAAGGGACACACACAGATCATCGAGTCCAACTCCTAAATGGCATCACTGCCTCCCCATCGGGAAATCAAACCTCTCTTTTATTCCTACACATCAAAATCTTTCTCAGAAGATGAAAGATGGTTCTTCAGTAATAATTTTTTTTCTTTTTGATATGTTGAAACATGAAACACTTGCAAAGAAGAGAACATTTAATATTAGCAGTAGTTTTCAGAGGTTAGATTCAGTACTTACTCTTTTTTATGTAAAGAAAATTCCTGAAAGCTCATAATCATCTACATTCCACACACAGCTGATTTACCCCTTGGATTCCATACTCAAACAGAAAACCCAGAAATAGAGTGAAAGCACAGCTTTGGTTCTCTCTTTTATCTATTTGAGGTTGGTTTGTTTGTCTCTCAAAATACAAAATTCACAAATTTCCAAAAGTCAAATCAATGTACATACATGACTAAGCAAGAAACTTGTAGGCTGAATATTCATTGCTTAAACGTCCTGATAATAACTCTGGATTATGGAGAACTCTTAGCAATTAGCAATATATTATCAAAATTGTAATTCTGGAACTGAACTACGTATTTGCCTGAGCAAGTGACCTTCTGTGGTGGAGTGACTTAATAGACAAGAGAAGAGCTACAGATGGCATCTATCTGGACTTCTGTAAGGACTGTGAGATAACTCCCCACAACATTCTTGCCTCTAAATTTGAGAAATGTAGGTTTGATCCATGGGCTGGTAAGTGTAGGAAAAATTGGCCAAGCACAAAGTGCTGCAGTCAATGGCTCAATGTCCAAGTGGAAACCACAAGTTGTCCCTCAAGTGTCTCTGCTGGGACTATTCATTACTATACAAGCCCTGGGTGATACCAAATTACATATCTCTAGCAATAAGTCACCATCACAATTGTCATTATTGAATTTAATCAGAAGCTGAATCCATCTGGGGTTTTCTCTACCATCTTTCTTGATTTTCCAAAGCCTCATCCTCCCACCTAAACCCGTTAAACTGTCATCTGTGGGTTTATATCATTTTTACCTTAGAGGCCCAAATAAATTTTGCGGTTCTTGTTTTAAAACTGCATCCAAAACTATGCTACTGCATCCTGAAAACTCTATTTTCTTCATATTTTGTCTCTTCTTATCTTGGCCTTGAAGGATAGCAGTTTTAATAACTTTTAAGCGGCAGGATATCAGAAATACCAGCATTAGAAATATTCAAATTACACATTTGATATGCAATTTTTCACTTCCCATCATATGTCTTCAAGCTTTTGTTGCCTACTTCAGCAAACAGGGTTATTCTAGTCACATTTTAAGGTGTTTTCTTTGATGTGCAAATAAACTAAAAAGTTCAGATAAGAAAATCCAATATATTTTGTGTACTTCACGTCAGCAAATCAAATAGATGTAGTGAGCTTATTTTGTACTGAAGGCAGAAAATGTCAGAAGGCATATTTAAAATTAAATGTAGTAATTGCAGGAAAATGTGTGTTAATACGCTATTATAATAACAACGGGAGCCCACAGATGAAAGGACAGAAATAAATTTAAAATATCTGTGCTAGTTATAACCAAGCACAGCACACTGAAGCAATATACTTTTTATAGGTACAGAACACCTAGACACACTTTAAGCTATCTCATGTTTTCTTGAGATTTTAGGGACTAAAAAAAAAGTATTTCTGTCTAATTCACAATGTCTAAAAAGATAATTATGTCTACTTACAATGATTAATTAGCAGAAGACTTGAACTGTGAGCAGCCTAAACTAGGCTAAAGATAAAGAAGTCTGCTGACCTATAAAAATTACTTTTTCTTGTCTACAGTTCAGCTATTCAGTCGGTCTGTATTTAAGTTATAGAAACTAGAGTTTCTATACTAAACTCTCTGTTTCTGAGAAGGTCACAAAAATTGCAGTGGAGGTATGGTCTGCCCAGGGAGGTGGTGGAGTCGCCATCCCTGGAGGTGTTTAAGAGAAGACTCGAAGATGAGATCAGTGACATGATCTAGATAGTGGGAGGCTTGGATGGATGGAGTGTGGTGCCCATGGTTCCACGCTTGTGGGCCTGATCCCTGGCTGGACGTTCACTTGGGATTTGGACTTGATGATCCTGTGGGTCCCTTCTAACTCAACATGTGAACCTGTGAGGTAGAGGAAAAGAAGTGAGTAAACAGTAACAGCCCATGACAGAATCATGAGATTTTGCTGGACACTGTCTTTTGGAAAGTTACTGCGTTAATAGTTTAACCAAATTTGTGAAATGAACAGTTTAAGAGCAGAAGTCTCAGCACCACAAGTAATGTTTTCCTTCATAAATTTTTAGGGATGCAGGATTTAGCTCAGCTCGGAGCCTTTAGCATTCTACAGAAGACTGTAGATTTTCTATAAAGCCATCCATCCAAAATCTGAGAAGAGCTGGGAATCACATTCTGATGTTTCTCTAATCCATCCTCTTAATAGCATCAACATCATGCACCACATTCCTTTTTTTTTCCTTTTCCCTTTCTATTTTTCCTCTGATGATGGGGAGAAGCACAACTACAGCTTTGTGTGGCCACAGGTCCAGAAAGAGGTGCCTGTAATTGCAAGGATTAGTTGCAAAAAGATGTTTTGAATATGTAAAGATTATTAATGCTTTGGAAGTCTTTAGCATTCTGTTTCATCTGTTGTATTAGTCATATTGATCCCAAATGTGTATTTCACTGATTGCTGCCTAATTATGCATCATTAATAAATCACTTAATTATTTAAACTCCTTTGATCTTGATTTGGTTAAGTAATAATAACCAAGTCGTGTTCGCCTGTGACAGGTGCCAGCTCAGCAAATGTAGAAGTAATTCCTAGAGATCAGGATCCATGCCAGTAAATTCCATTTTCTCCTTGTGTTCATTTGTATGCAACTATTGCTTGAATGTGGAACTGCCACAGGAGACCCACTACTTAAGTTTAGTGTGCTGGCCTTTCTCTAGCTGTACTGAATTTCTAAAAGGAAAACAAGCAAACAAACAAATAAATAAATCTTTTTCTTTTCGAGTTCTTAAATATAAAAATTATGAACAATAAAGTACAGGATCATTTCAAATAAAATCAATTCAAGAAAGGTTAAATAAACCTTTTTTGCAACTGCTCCGAGAGAGTATTTACCCAAATTTTCCAACAAGGTGAGACAGAGACCAGTAGATACTGAGCTATATTCTGAGTATCAGAAATCCCAAATGCACCAAAATAATTCAGATAAATCTGTCTCCCCATGTGGTTCACTCAGTTTTTACACACAGTGATGCTGCACATAATACTCCTGTATATATGGAGGTTTTTCAGACTCCACTGCCTTGAGTCTTATTGTAATTAAACAGCTGCTTTTTAGAAAACTGATCTGGATTTTCCCCCTCACTGCTGAGGTGAGAAATTGTTGAAATAACCTTTAAAAAGTGAAATTGATATTGATTTTTGTTTCTGGAAATTTTCATATAAGCTCAGGGCTCATACTGTGATTCTACACAGTTTCTATATAGAATGTGTATTTTTGACAATTTGGAGAAGAGCAGTGAAATGGGAACATCAACTTCCCAGCAAACATAAGGACTCCTGCTAAATTCCTTCAGGCATAGAAGAAACTTGTTAAAGGACTTAAAAATCAACATCTGCCTCACAAAACTGCATGGAAAACACTGAAGATAAAACATCCTAAATAATGCTCAAGACAAATGTTTATTCACAGAATTACTGATCTGAGTTTCCTGTATTTACCTTTAAATGGCAGTTAATCAAAACTTTATGGAAGGGAGAAAAAACCAAATGGAAAAAATAGAGTATTTTACTGCAAAAATATATTTTAAGGTTTGTTAAAATAAACACAAAATTTCTTCCCAAAATGCAGCATGTGTAAAGCCATATGCCCATGAAAATCGACCAAAATATGAAGATTGTTTACCATCAACTGGTTTTAATTATTTATCTTCTTTTCACTGTCACTGTACTGAGATGAGCAATGCTTTAGGTGATTTACGTGTGAAAAGCATCAACTTTTTATTGATTTAGGTGTGAAACAACATCAACTTAACTTACAGATGGGCAAATTTCTACTGGCAACAGGAAAGTTGAAAAGTGACATTAAGATATTCTGAATATTTCAAAAGCAGAGGTTGGATCTGTCAGGCTAATTATGACAAAACTATGGCAGGCATACTCAGCAATGTTACAGGCATAAATAGAGAAGTCATACACAGTATCACACAGTATCACACAGTATAGATGAGGCTGGAAAGGGGCTCCCCAGTTTAAAAGGGATGTTGAGCTGCTTGAGAGGGTGCAGAAAAGGGCAACGAGGATGGTGAAGGGACTGGAGGGCAGGCCCTACGAGGAGCGACTACAGGAACTG
>WEKX01027152.1:52884-70761 GCA_013390025.1 Pitta sordida | reverse complement strand
TATCACAGTATAGAAAAGGCTGGAAAGGACCTTGAAGATCATCTAGTCCAACCCATAATCCAACTAACCTATCCTCTACATCTAGATCATATCACTCAGCACCTCATCCAACCTACCCATAAACACCTCCAGGGTTGGTGAGTCAACCACCTCTGTGGGCAACCCATCCTACATCCAGATCACTCTTTCAGTAAAAAACCGTTTCCTAATATCTAGCCTAAACTTTCCTCTGTTGAAGCTTAAGACTATGACCTCTTGTCCTGTCCCCAGAGACCAAGGAGAAAAGACCAGCCCTTGCCTGGCTACAATCTCCTTTTAGATAGTTATACACAGCAATAAGGTCACCCCTGAGCCTCCTCTTCTCTAGGCTAAACAGACCCAGCTCCCTCAACCTCTCCTCATAAGGCTTCTCTTCAAGCCCTTTTGCCATCCTAGTTGCCTTTCTCTGAACTTGTTCCAGCACCTCGACATCCTTCCTGAAGTGAGGGGCCCAGAACTGAACACAATACTTGAGGTGCGGTCTGACCAGTGACGAATACAGTGGAAGGATAACCTCCCTTGACCTACTAGCCACTCCATAGTCATGCTTTCCTCCAGGATGATGGGGAGATTCACAGGTTCACAGGTTATTCTGAGTTGGAAGGGACCCACAGGATCATCTAATCCAATTCCCAAGCGAACACCCACCCAGGGGTCAGGCCCACAAGCGTGGGACCACGGGCACCACGCTCCATCAATCCAAGCCTCCCACCATCTAGACCATGTCACTGAGCTCCTCATTGAGTCTTCTCTTAAACACCTCCAGAGATGATGACTCCATCACCTCCCTGGGCAGTCCATTCCAATGTGCAATCACTCTCTCCATGAAAAACCTCTTCCTAACATCCAGTCTAAACCTCCCCTGGCGTAACTTGGGCCATGTCCTCTCATTCTGGTGTCATCAGCCTGAAAGAAGAGATTCACACCCACCTGGCTGCAACCTCCCCTCAGGTAGTTGTAAACAGCAATGAGGTCACCTCTGAGCCTCCTCTTCTCCAGGCTGAACTACCCCAGTTCCCGTAGTCGCTCCCCACAGGGCTTGTCCTCCAGTCCTTTCACCATCCTTGTCACTCTTCTCTGGACCCTCTCAAGCAGCTTAACATCCTTCTTAAACTGGGGAGCCCAGAACTGGATGACAGAGGAGAGGAACTAGATAAATTTCTAGGCTTTTCATAAGGAAAATAAACTATTAAGTCAAATGAATAAATTAAATCTGAAGCAACAGCATTCACGTAAGGGCTCTGTAAGGACTCACACAGCAGTTGCAAAATTACAGACTAAGGTGTTTAAGATATTGATATGTTGGGGGACGACCAGGCTTGTTAGGATAATCCTTGTCTACCAAAAGAGATTTTTAAGGAGATCAAAGGAACTACTGATGAGTCTGATTTCCATCTCAAGGTAGAAATCAAGATGGAGATCTACAGTAGAACATCCAGTCACTGGCCTACACAAAACCAACCTGTTTGGTAGGGAACAATATGGTTTTCTGTGAAGGAAAATCCAGGCCCAGCAACCTGCCAGAGATTTTCAAGAGGATCAATAATGTGGACATCCAGTAGACATAATGTATCTCGATTTTCAAGACACCTTTAAGTTGCTTAACACAAAAATTGAACTGCCCTATAACTGGGGATCTTTTCATAACATAAACAACTCATTAAGAGAGAGAAAACAAAGGAAAAGCTTAATGCTCCCTTTTCAAGGCAAAGAAGAGCCAGTTCTGGGGCCCTCCAGGCATCAGTGCTGTGATTCACTCATTTTTTTCACCACTCATGGCAAAAAAGGAAGTGCACTGTCAGACCTCCAAACCTGCTGACAATATTAAGCTTTTTGAGGCAGACAGATTGTGAGTACCTCACAAAGCTGATGTGTGAGCATCAGATGGCCGATGAGCTTCAGGGCAAACAGGTGCAAGTTTTTAAACAAAAGGCAAAGATGATCGGAAGGATGGTGAACTCTGAACCAGCAGACTGTTGTCACCACCAAGAGTTCTCAGAAATCTTTCAGTCATGGGCAGATAAAGAAGCCAACAACCCTTTGGGCATCACTAGAAAGGGTACAGGGAAAACAAAACAGAAGCCCACATTGCTGGCAGCTCTGATCTCCATGTCAAAATGCAGCCTGAGCTGCTGTCTCATGAAGAAAAGCTAGAAGGCTCTGGAACCTTTCATTCCAAATATCAAAAAGCTGAAAATATGATCATGAGCCTACAAGAAAGATTGAGATAGTCAAGAGAATGGAGTGACAGGACAAAGAGAATGTGGTGACAAGACAAAGGGGAATGGCGCCAAATTGAGAGTAGGTTTAGATTAAATGTCAGGAAACAATTCTCCCCTGTGACTGTGATAAGGCACTTGCCCCGGTTTTCCAGCAAAGCTGTTCATGCCTTATCACAGGAATCACGGGATCACAGGATATTCTGAGTTGGAAGGGACCCACAGGGATCATCGAGTCCAACTATTAACACTGTATCCCTGGCAGGATTCGAACCCGGGTCTCCCACACGCCAGGTGGGGACACTTACCACTGTACTCAAGGCCAGGTTGGATGCGGCTCTGGGCACCCTGGCCTAGTGAAAGGTGTCCTTGTCCATGGCAGAGGGGGTGGAATGAGATAATCTTTAAGGTTCTTTCTAACCCAGGCCATTCTATAATTCTGTGTCTCAAAAACCATGAAAGTGCTGTACAATGTAAAGGTAAAATTGTTATAACCAAGTCGTGCAAGACTGAAAGAAAATGATATTTAATACCAGATTTAAGAGTTATTACAGAGCAGACTTGGACGTTCTGGATCTTGCTTCTGTCAAGTTGCAAAGTCAGGCTCTGGCGGCGGGTTCAGGAGGAGTTTGCACAAATTCAAGCACCATGGATTCATTAATGGATATTAATGACAAGTTTCTTCTAGAAGTCCTGGCTCTGCTGTTATTAGATAGGGTCCAGTGACTTGAGTAATCAAACCTGGCACTAAACTAGTCAAAACCCAAAAAAGCATTTAAATTATTTAAGTTCCTAGATATAAGACCAAATACCCTTATTGCTGAAAATGCCTACTCGGCAGCCACAGAGAAGTAAAAAGCATCAAATGATTTATAGGATTCTTACTTCTTGGAACTGAATGGGAAGGGGGGAGAAACGGAAAAACAAACCAAGCACTTCATAACAAAATTGGGTCTATCCATAGGTGGTTTGTTAAAATAGTTCACGTGTCAAGTTGACAAAATTTTGATACATGTTGCTTTCACCATGGTAAACACATCATGCTTCCCTACAAAAAGCTGGCAATTGTTACATTGGTCGTTATAAATAATTAAATTTATAGAAGTACTACAGCTTTCTAGTATGCTACCACTTTACTGAAGACTTATATGTTTTATATTCTCAGGCTGTTCTTATCTGTTTAAAACCTAGTACTCTCCTCCTGAACCTGGGCTCCTGTAAGACCTCTGCTTAGATCCTTCACTAAGTGACATGCCTAAACATATTTGTCCCATCTGAGGGAAAACAGCAAACATTACAATCAAATCTGTACCCCAAGGAACTAAAAAGTGATCAGGTAGTTGATAATAGCAGAAGTAAATGTTACCACTGTTGACCATTTACACCAACCTTCCAATGATGCAAACTTTCAAATACTCTTTGCATTTTAAATTACCAAAGACATCTTAAGTGACAATGATATGGGTAAAGATTCCTTAGAATGGAATTACCTTTTTAACTGAATTCTTAATACTACGTGATCTACAAGAAAAGTAATGTTTTTCCTTCAAGTCATTCACCTGCAGTCTTCCTCTCCTTTTGCACAATGACATTTTCTTTTTTAACTGCAAAGGCTAATCAGCTTTCCTCCAATACTTTCAAATCCTCAGGAGCCCACTGATTGGAAAATGTATCAGTCCTAATAAAGAAAATCATTTGTTTCCTTTCATTAGATGGAATGAAAAGAACGGTACACAACTGAATGTCTGTGGTCAGCATTAAATGAAAACCTGTGTCAGTGATGAAGATCACCAATACTCACCCATGCCTTGGGAATAATCACCTCTCAAAGGCAAGTGAGGAACAGGTAAAACCAGAGCAAAGTTTCTTTAGGATAAAGCACACATCACACCAATAAAAATAGGACTATGTGAATATTTGTGGATCCATAATGTCATCTCCTTCCTTTAGTTTCTTTTCATCTCTTCATTTTTTGGGTCTTTTTCTTATGGACCTAAATTGTTAAAAAAAGAACAAATGTGTAAAGAACAAGAACAGAAGTATCTGCCGAGGTGCTTTTGAAAATTCTTGCACAGCAAACTGAACATCCTTAACTCTCCCAATCTCAGGAGCAACTCCTGCAAAGTTGGGGAGAAACATCTACCACAATAGTCTTCAGCAATTAAAACTCAAGTGAACGTAAACTGACAATAAAATAGTCCAATACTTTTGTGAAATATTTCCTGACACAGGAAATATTTCCTGAGACAGGACGACTAAGAACAGAGGTGAATAACTACATAATTCTGTTAATGCCCGTGGATACAGGATCTTGGTATTTTAAGAGTTTGGTTCAAACAATGTTTTGGAAGCACAGTGGCAAACTCTGGATCTACTACCACAAAATGGAGGATTTGGACAACTTGTTTGTTAAGGCCTTTTAGAAAGCAGAAAGCTAACACACACCTAAGGTACATTAATTTATAGTGCTTTTTCATAGCTGCTCCAGTTTCCATTAAGAGAGGGCACAAGGAAAACTGTTAATTAGCAGCCACATGCAGTGATTTGTAAACCACAATAAATAAGATTTAATTAGAATTATTTCTGGAGATAACATTACTATTATCTGCAAATGTTTAAAAAAATAAATTTTCTTTGGAAGGAAAGACTTGATAATGTCATATTTTGATGTGAAATACTTCTAAATGTCTCCATAAGAATATTTTATTGTTGTCAAAAGGGCAAATATGCCAACATATAGGCATATAGAATAAAAGAAATGGGAGAACACAACCTTTTTGTCTCATACGTGCCTGTCCTCATCTTCCAAGATGTATCCTGACAGCTCTTATTACTTCAAAAAGGGACATGGAGTCAGGCAATGGAAACTCACAAAGGAATCCAACTGGTGCCGAAAGCTTATCACACTTTGAAAGTAGCTCCATATGACAAAGCTTTAAAATTTCAGGATGAAAGTTTGCTTAAACTTTCATCTCTTTTTAATGTTCCTCCATAATTAAAGACCATGTAAGGGAACTGAATTTCACTTCCAGGCTGCAAGATTTGATATAGAAATTACATTTATATCTTAGGACAAATTTCAAAGAAATAGATTTAGACCTATCATGTTCTTTCCTGATGCAAAGAAAACCAGCCCACAGGTTGCCAATATTGTACTTTGAGAAACATTTGAAGCTGTGTCAGGGGAGGTTTAGGTTGGATATTAGTAAAAGGTTCTTCTCCCAGAGGGTGGTTGGGCACTGAAGAGGATCCCCAGGGCAGTGGGCATAGCACCAAGGCTGGCAGAGGGTGGGATGCCTAGTGTGTCCTGTGCAGGGCCAGGAGTTGGTTTTTGATGATCTTTGTGGGTCCCTTTCAACTCAGGATATTCTATGATTCCAGGAAAAGGAAAGAAATTATGACCTAATAATGAACTAATAAATAAATGTCTACCAAAATACCATTTATGTAATAAAAAACTCTTTTGGCCTTGAGCCATCATAGACTATCAAACTATGAGTGCAAACTTTGAAATGTAGAAAAGTAAAAAAAAGTGTTTAAACAAGATAAAAATGAAGATTTAATGTAAAAGGAAAGGAACAGTATGAGGTTTAACAAGACTAAGTGCTAGGTTCTTCAATTTGGACACAACAACCCCATGCACCGCTATCGGCTGGGGGGGGAGGGGCTTGGGAGGANGAGAGGGCATGGCCTCAAGCTACGCCAAGGGAGGTTTAAACTTAATGTTAGGAAGCGGTTTTTCACAGAGAGAGTGATTGCACGTTGGAATTAACTGCCCGGGGAGGTGGTGGAATCGCGGTCCCTGGAGGTGTTTAAGAGAAGACTCAATGAGGAGCTTAGTGACATGGTCTGGCTGGGGGGTGTAGGGCTGGATGATCCTGAGCCCCTTCCGGCTCGGAGTGGCCTTCTAGACTGTGAGGGATCTAGGTTTGTGTTTACCTCTCTGGGATGTGCGTTCAGCCACTGTATGGGTGTTAGATGGTGAGTTGGACTAGATGATCCTTGTGGGTCCTCCCTTCCAACTCATAGTATTCTGTGATTCCGTGATTCTGTGAATACAGACTTGCAACATACTCTTAATTAACCTCTACCCTGTTGAGTGGAAAAAAAATTTTCTAAATCAATTTAGGAAAATATTTCACCAGCTGAAAAGCATTTATTTACAAAAGAAGGAATTATAGAATGTATTCCAATCATCCACGCCAGTTCTTAACATCAATAATCAACTACAGAATGTCTTTAGTCTTCACCAGTCTGAATTTGACTACAAATGCGAGACTTGAAATTATCACCATGTGACTGTTGTTTAGTCACACCGAGTTTGTGCAAGGATTTAATGAAGTCTGATGAAAACAAACAACAACAAATAACTCATTTCCATTTCACTTCATGAACACACTCTGTATTCTAAACTGACTGCGTGCATCCATGCATGCACTTAAACAGGATAGATAAAAAACAAGTATATGTTAAGGTACACAGAAAACAGGCCTCAGTACATCCTTTCACAAATAAAAACATGGAGATTGTCTTACTTGTGGTCCTGTCATGTTGGTGTTGAAGCATACTGAAAGAAATTTTCTGTCTTAGAAAATGAAAACACAAGCAAGAAACCCCCCAATCCTCAGAAAAATCCTAAAAACCTTAACAAATCCCCACCCCCCACCCCCAATTTTAACATTGCTGGAATTAAGAGGTTTTCCCTGTAAATCTAATATGGAAGTTCCCAAATACATATGCAAATATTACTGCATAGATAAAAGAAATGCCAGTATTAGATGTTCTTCAAAAGAGCTGAAAACAACAAGACAAATTGTATTCTTTTAATGAAAGCAGCAGTTTCATCTGGGAATTAGGTACCCTGTTGTGCAGCATGTTGTTAGCTCTGACATTGTCACTTACTCCCTTTTTTTCCTCTCAGGCTGGCTGTCTACTGTGTAGAAGAAAATGAGCTTCTGATCACTGCTTTGGGGTTTGCTGGTTTTTGTTGGGTTTGGTTTGGGTCTTTTTTCACTAGAATTTTATATACTAATTAACTCAAACTATACAGAAGCTAAAAAACATCAGCTAAGGAAGTGCAAAGAAACCACTTTGGGAACAGCATAAATTGTTAAAACAAAAAGACAAAGGTAATTTTTAATTCCACCTGAAAATGCACTCCGTGATCAAGTCTGTCACACTGGAAGTGTTGGGTTTTGGTAAGACTTTTGGCAGCACGTTAGCGATGACACAATCAGACAAATACAAACACTCCACTCCTACTAGGGGCAGTAATTTTTAACAATCAGCTTTTTATATAGAAAGTAGGTCAGACGACCCATGACAGTCTGCTAGGAGTTTTTTTGAAGGAAAGACGTGTAACAACATGCAGATGAAGAGATTCTATAATTCAGTCATATTAGTTGTGTATAAGCAGCTGGATAATCTCTCATGGAAAAAGGTTTAACTGCATTTTAAATACAATGATGCAAAAGAAAGAAACCTTATGAAGGTTTGAGCCTGCCACCAATTTTGCTAGAAAATTTCACTGAATAAAAGATTACCCATAACTTGCAAAGGGACACATAGGCTCAGGTACTGCATACAGAGTAATCTTGAAAATATTTCTATTGTTTCATTGGAAAGCCTAATGCATTATTTCAAAACAGTTTAGTCAGAAAAGTCTCAGGTGAGAACAGAAAGGAACTTTAATTTCAGCTTTAAAAAGTGGCATGTATGCAATGTGTAGCATTATAATTAGCAGTGGTGTTTACAGTGCCATATACATTCCTTAAACATGTATTTATTGACTTGCTACTGGTACATGCACACTAAAAGAATGCTTTAGTCAAAACATTATCCAGTATTTGATAACAAAAAGGTAATCATAGAATAGTTTAGGTTGGAAGGAAAGATCATTTAGTTTCAACCCCCTGTCATGGGCAGGGACAACCTTTCTCTAGACAAGGTTGCTCAGAGCTCCATCCAACCTGGCTGTGAACACTTCCAGGGATAGAACATCCACAGCTTCTCTGGGCAACTGGTTGCACGGCCTCGTCAGCCTCACAGTAAAGAATTGTTTTCCTAATATCTAATCTGAACCTACTCTCTTCCAGTTTGAGCTCATTTCTTCAACATTGTCCTTTGGAGACAGAGAAATCAGACATACTAAACCTACAGTTAATATGAAATAAACCCCACCCCGAACAAACAACCCTGACAAAACCAATAAACAACTAAACCACCTCAGCAAAATTTACTTTTTGAAGATTTCAAGTACCTATATGGACATGAATAAAAAATCAACAAAAAACCAACCTCCTCCCCCCCCTAAAACAGACAGCTGTAGAACATATCATGATCACAGAATCACAGAATATTATGAGTTGGAAGGGACCCACAAGGATCATCTAGTCCAACTCACCATCTAACACCTAGCACCCGCACAGAGACCGAAAGCACATCCCAGAGTGGTAACACAGTCTAGTTCCCTCACAGTCTATGATGTTCCAATTTAAACTCAAACAGAAACATAGGTTAGATTCTCTTCAGTATTATATACCAAAGTAGTTTCTTATCCAACAAAAAGCAAATACCATTTTGTCTGATTTTTCTCATCCAATTAAACGCATGAAAACCATTCCAAAGAAGTTTTAAATAGTTCTCTTGGCATCCTTTCATTGCTCTGAACCTTGATAGTGCGTTCTGCTGCAGTACCCACCATCTACATGAACGTACTCCTCAGCTCTTTATCCACATTAATATTTTTTAAAGAAAAGTGCTGTTGCATAAGACTGCTCTACTCCTTAAATTAACCATGTGATCCTTTTAATATCATTTTCAAAAGAGAATGCCTTAAGCTGTTCCCCAGTTTTGAATTTGCAACCCATAATCACAAGGTGAAGCCTGAAGCTCCTATTTTAAATGAAAATAGGTAGCTTTAGAAATAATGTGAACAGAACATATGGAACTACTTTTCTTCATGCACTGATTATTTAAGGCAGAATATATACAAAGAATAAATTCAATGACTAAAAATATAAAGAACATGGCACTGCCATGACCAGCTTTTATAATGCTAAATTTTATAAATTGTTAAGTTTCAGAAATGAACATTTTGCTTCCTGGAACAGATATTCTAAAGCTTCTAATCCTTGCCAAAACAGCCATATGACATTTATTTTTCCAGACAGACACTATGGTTCTTATATTTTTTTGTTCAGCTATAGAATAGAAGTCAGAAAATAGTCTCTAAAGGCACATCTATCCCAAGCAATCTCTGGGAAACAGATAACAGCTGGAATTACATGGAGGTAAAACAGTCTTCTGGTAATGATTTACACTTAAATAAAATGTGACCTTAGATTCTCACAAACCTTATTTTTCTGCTGTTGCTAATGCTCTATCTCAATACAGTTTGGTGCATGGTTTTGTTCTGTTATTTTTCTCTGGCTCAATTATTTGAATTAGTGCCTGGTTTTAAAAAGCAGAAATTTGTCTTACTAAAGAAAGGAACACCAAAATTTAGTATCATTTGTGCATTTTTAAACATGAACACTCACAATTATGATTTTTTCTCTTTTTCAACTCGTGGTAAAACTTCCAAAAGTTTTGAATTTTAGGATCTAAATAAAATATTCTTTACATACATTGTTTGTTGTTTTTTGGTTTGTTTGGGGTTTTTTATGGCTTAAAACTATTCCTTAAAGGAGGTTAAACTATAGTACAAGTATATTCTTATGTCAGCAGGCTTGCATTGGTACACAGGTAGAAATATTCATCTACCATTTCCCTTCTTATTTTTCAGAAGATTATTATACTTTTATGTCTTTTGAATTCATTTAAATCCAACTATAACTTTCAGGTTTTAAGGATTTGAAACCAAAGCTTTCTCACATCTCTCAATAACGTTCAGATTTTTCTGGTGACATAGTTTGAGGATTCAAAGNTGTTAGATGGTGAGTTGGACTAGATGATCCTTGTGGGTCCCTTCCAACTCATAATATTCTGTGATTCTGTGATTTTAAAATCATTGAATTGGCCTGAAAATTAAGACTGAGTATTCAAGTTGAAAAACCTTGTTCCCCAGTCCTGAATGGTAAACAAAAGAGGATTTCAGTCAAAACAAGGGGAAAAGAATGTGAAACATCAGAGCAGATTGGTCGAAGGGCATAATGTTGAAGGGATGCATATTCATGGAGTAATTTCTGTATGTATGATGCAAGGATATAAAGATGGGTGGCAAAATCTGGGAGAAGCTTTTGGCACCTGACAGGGCTGGGAACACTGCTGGACAATGTTCCGCTTTCCCTGTTTCTTGGGCCAAAAATAAACCTTTCACATGGCTTGCAAGCAACTACCTTGAGTCCTGAGTGATTTTCCTTAAGTCAGAAATATTTATCATGTCCAACAAACAGTTCATCGGGATACAGTAATGCAATGTATGGGCTGGTTTACATAAATAAATTATTTTGTTTAAAGTTGAAACAGATTTTCCTTGTGCACCGAATTTAGCAAATACTTAAAAGATCAATAAGAAAACTAGGAACAAAGTCTCTGCACTTTTCTTGCATATCCAAACTGAGAAATTCAATGAAGAAATCTCAATTTTTTTAATTTCTGAAAACATTAGTTTGCTTCTCATTGTAATGAAATCTGAGGGAACTAGGTTTATGTTCACCACTCTGGGGTGTGTGTTCGGTCTCTGTACGGCCGTTAGATGGTGAGTTGGACTAGATGATCCTTGTGGGTCCCTTCCAACTCATAGTATTCTGTGATTCTGTGTGATTCTTACAAGGGAAGGATGTTACATATTGAAATCCTATAGTACACAAGTCAAATCTAATCCCAGATATACACCACAATTCTCTGAACAAAAATAACTCAAAAACTGTCTATAAATAAGTTATAAAAGCAGTAATATCAAAGAAACAAAACTAAAAAAAAAAAAAAAAAGTCAGATTCCCTCAAACAAGAGTTCCCTATTTGGTGAATATCACCTGCCTCACCAGTTGAGGAAAATAGAGATACGCTCTACTTCCCAGGCTGAGATGGAAAAACATTGCTGCCTATTTTAGAAGGCATTTCAATGATTTAAATCCTTACTGCCAGAGTTCTGCATAATAACTAAATTCTTTGTACTCTAAGTCCAGCATCAGTGAAATTTGTTCCCAGTTATTCTTATTCCCTTATCTAAGCACTTTCTGTAATAACACAAAGCAGCAGAGGACCTATGGAAAGCAAATAAATTCAACATCTTTAAAATTGCAGCCATGAGGATGTATTATGGAATCATCTTTTGGACATCAATAAAAATTAAATGCTATCATAACAGGTGCTGAATGTTTTATGTCTTTCTATTCAGCCAGAAGTGGCCCCTCCAACCACTGCAAAGCAAGCAAGGATGTATTTTCTGTGCATCTTATTTTCCAACTGTCACCTGCTCTCTTGTTTAACAGGGGAAAAACAATTTGTGTTTGTCAGTTGTTTGACTGAACATATTTATTATGCCATGTTTTCACTGTACACTATTGATCAGACAGCTTCCTAGCATCCACAGATCCAAGCCCACAGAACACTTTAAAACTGAAAGGTGTCCCTGGGGATCACCTGGTCCAGTCCTCTGCTCAAAGAACACTCACACGAGGCAGGGGGCCCAGGACAACACCCAGTCAGATTGTAAGTATGTCCATGGACCAAAACAGGGCAGCCTGTTCAGCCATTTAATTACTATAACTGTAGAGAGTGGGTTTCTTGTTTCAGTTCACACCAATTGCTTCTTCTACTGTCGTGCAAGATAGAGCTGGTGACAAAAGTCTGGCTTTGTTGCCTTACTCTCCCCTCCAGCAGGTGTCACACACATTGACAAACTTGCCATATTTTTTGTCACACAGATGCAGGATACCAGAGCTGATCTTGAGCACCAGCAGCCAGATTTTAAGGCAGGGTGAGAGGAAAACAATCCCAGAGATCATTGGGGAACATTACACTAAGAGAATGATCAAAAGGAACATGTTTTTTCAGTGGTACCTAGAGCAATGGTCAAAAACAAAGAGCAGTGGTCATAAACTAAAACAGAGGAAGTTCCACCTCAGCATGAGGAAGATCCCTTTGCACTGAGGGTGGCAGAGCACTGGCACAACAGCCCAGGGACATTGTGGAGTCTCCCTCTCTGGAGACATTCAATACCTACTTGGACATGCTCCTGTGTCACCTTCCCAGGTGACCCTGCCCTGACAAGGATTGGACTGGATGATTCCTGGAGGTCCCTTCCAATCCTACCTATTTTCAAAATTTCACGCAGTGATTCTCCATACTTTTGGAGACTTCAATGTTAGGAAGAGTTTTTTCACAGAGAGTGATCCCGCAGTGGAATGGTCTGCCCAGGGAGGTGTTGGAGTCACCATCCCTGGAGGTGTTTAAGAGAAGACTCGATGAGGAGCTCAGTGACATGGTCTAGTTGGTGGGAGGCTTGGATGGATGGAGTGTGGTGCCCATGGTTCCACACTTATGGGCCTGATCCCTGGGTGGGCATTCGCTTGAGAGTTGGACTAGATGATCCTGTGGGTCCCTTCCAACTCAGAATAACCTGTGAATGTTATTTACATAAAGCTGACAAGCTGAACACCCCATGAATCTGTGTGTGCTGTGTGGTCACTCAAGAGCACACCCAAACCTGGTGGGAAACCTGAAAACTCATTTCTCTAAAATAACTGACCTTAGTGAACAGGAGAAAAATCATCAGGGTGGATGAGAACTAATGTAGGGTGATCTTTCTATAAATGTATACCAGCACCAGAAATCCTAAGCGGAAGGACCCAGCTTCATGCTGATCCCATGTTAAGGCCACATTTCCTAACTCAGGCACTGGAAATATCCACCCAGCAGGTGTTACCCATGGTGTTCCCAGGTGGCCAAAGAAGAAAAGCACTGTTCTTACTGTGGGGTTTTGGTGGGGTTTTTTAATGAATCAAATTAGAAAATACAGGAAGATGTTGATTAAAATCATATAAGGCCAGAGAGAAATCTCAAAACCCATGAGATATTTTGGAAAAAATTACACATTTATCAAAAATTTAAATCCTACTTATTATTAACATGATTTAAACCCAGCCAGTAACTAAGTACCACAGTCACTCGCTTACCACACCTTTCTGATCGGATGAGGAGGAGAATTGGAAAAAAAAACCAACCCTATGGCTTGAGAAAATAACTCTTTTATAATCAAAATGTAACAACAACAATAATAGCAATGAAAAGGAAGACAGTAAAAAAAGAGAGTAGCCCTTCCAAAGACAAGTGATGCATGATAGTTTCTTGTCATCCACTGACATCCCCAGCCCATCCCTGAGAAGTAATCAGCTGCTCCTGGACATATCACCCCAGTTTATATCCTGAGCATAACCTTCTGTGTCCTGGAATATCCCTATGGACAGTTTGGGTCACTTGTCCAGGCTGTGCTCCCTCACAGTTTCTTGCACACCTCCTCTCTGTCAGACCATGAGATAGTGTGAAGCCCTTGATTTTGGATAAATATTACTAACTAACAGCCAAAATATCACTTTATGTCAAAGTTATTTTCATATTAAATCCAAAACACAACACTGTGTCTGCTACTAGGAAGAAAATTTACTCTATCCTCACGAAACTAGGAAAATTACTAAAAAAATTCCAAAACAGTCCCCAACCAAACAAATAAAGGAAACGCCACACACAAACAAAACCCACAAAACCCAGGGGAGAAAAGAAAAGAATATGAAGAAATTTAGCCACTACTTTATCATCACCTTATGGACAAGGTAGAGCTGGAATGAACTCACAGTACATCCTATGCAATTTATTACCTAGCCTTCAGTCCAATAGCTTCTCCATTATTCCTGGAGACTGACCTTTCAGTGACGTGTTAAAGCACCAATACTTTAAACAGCAAACACAGTTTTCATGTAGCACAGAATCACAGAATCACAGAATGTTATGAGTTGGAAGGGACCCACAAGGATCATCTAGTCCAACTCACCATCTAACANAGATTTCCTCCAACCACAACGTCACTGACTAACCCTTCCTTATTGGTAAACAACAGGTCAAGGACCGCCCCCCCCCTCGTAGGCTCACTCACGTGTTGCGTCAAGAAACAGTCGTCGACTACCTCCAAGAACCTTCTAGACTGTCTCCTCTCTGCTGTGTGGAGCTCCCAGCAGATATCAGGGAGGTTAAAGTCTCCTACAAGAATTAGGGCAGCCGACCTTGAGGCTTTCTCTAGTTGCTTAAAGAGCAATAGGTCCACCTCATCCTCCTGGTCAGGCGGCCTGTAGCACACTCCATTCCTCATTCCACTGAATTTCTACTATACACAATGTTACCTCTAGCAGTCAACATTTTTAAATTATCTGCTTTCTGCAGGAAATGTTGATATCCACATTAATCCTTGAGAAACACAAGACAGAAAATTTTCTGCATTGCTTTTTGTTGTTATTCCAAATTAAAGTTATATGTCACAATTATATCTGAAATCATAAATTATTTCATGTGATTGAAGTTCCAGGGTTAATGTTATGGTTTTAGTGTTTTCTTCCCTTTTTCTTTCATCTCTAGATACCTTTGTATTTTTCTTTCTTTTGAAGGTTCCTGAATCTTCAACACAGTCAACACAATTCAAAAAATGTCTCACAGAAATAAAATTAGTTTCAATTTTTACTACACATATGCACCACCAAAAACTTAATCTATGTTACTCAAAGTAGTTTATTAGCATTAATTAAGATAAACGTAGTTGTGGTGCATTACAGAGTTCAGAAAATACAGATAAAGGCTAAATCATGATAAAAAGATGATGCTCATCAGGGTTGTTAATACTGTGACATCCATGGGAGACATTCCTTGCAGGATAGATTTTCTCCTTATAGAAGGAATAAGACAGCATAATTTCTGCACAGAGTAGTGAGTGAAAATAACTGAGGAAAATGAGATAAATTTATATTTTTGCTACAGAACTACTACTGGGAAATAACTTATCACTTTACATGTTTTTCCCTCTCTTCCAGCATTAGGAAATACCATAAATGAATTCAAAACAATGCACATCACAAGAGATAATAGATTTAGTTCTCTGATACATTTCTCACTTGGTTATGCTTTTTTTCTCAAGAAACAAGTATTATCAATAGCAAGTAAATCTTTCCTTGCTGGTGGAAGCATTCAGGCCTAAGAGTAACTCATGAAGATGGTTATTGAAGGCAAAAGTATTTTTTGCAGCAACGCCAGTGGAATTACAGATGAGTTGTAAGTTGTTCAACAGCTCTGTGTAAGTTAGAAGGAGTATTGTAAGGAAAGTACCATTATAGAGATACCCATAAGCATTGCTTAGTTATTTGAGACCTTAACAATACCATTGTGTCTCTGTCTCAGTAAATGAGTTTGACACATTCTGGAAAAATACACATAGAACAGATAACACTTATGGGGAGTTTTCATTTTTCTCTAATTTCAAGTGTTTTTCAGGCTTCAGTATCTGCAGAATGTAGGGTTAAGTATACTTGATACTGAGCTAGCAATAGCGTGTGGTGTTGTGTCAGATAATGGGAGACAGTGTCATAATATTGAATTCTAGTAGAATTAGGACATCTTAGATGCTCCACTTTTGGTATTCAGGCCAATTATCAGAAATTAATAATAAAGATGAACTCTTTGTAATTTTACACCTTTATGACTTACTTTGGGCAGAAATCTGAAGGTAATGGTAAACTATGTTAAGAAAGTCAAGTGAGTGTGCAGTAAAAGTCAGACAACTAATGAGGGCTTTTGCAACTTGTCAACCGTCTGAGTTAAAAACCTGAAAAGCACGAAAGCAGCTTATTTAAGTGAGATGGGGGGAATGTCTGTGGGCAGTGTAAAGTCAGGCTACAAGAGAGGACTTGGACACCTTGCTGAGATCAAGTAAATCTTCTATTTCCTTGAGTAGTGGGTATAACTGAACCAGAATTCTTTGAGAGAAGAGGACAATTTATGTTCTAGCACTTCTATGCATCTCCTTTGCTCGTCCCACATAGAAGATTTTGGATTCTCCATCACTAAGTTGTACGGCTGTGTCTTGTCAACCCACCTCTGGACTCTGCTGTGTGATGTTCTACCAATTTCCCTCAAGACTGAAATTTCTGATCAACTTCAAAGGTAAGAGAGGTTCTAGACCTTTGATTTCATTCTCTCCATCTGTCTTACCTTAAACCTAGCCTGAACCCAGCACTCACAGGGAACAGGAGTTTTACCATATGAATATTATGTTTATAAGTTCTGGAATTCAGGTGTGCCTATGCAAAATACAAACCATTCATCTTCAAAAATCATCTCTCAGGCAGTACTTATAAACAAGGGATTAGAACAGAAAATATTTCTAAATATGTTGTAAGGCCCAGGAATTTTTACTTGGTTCACACCTAATATTTCAAAGGAAAGTAATTACTGTTGGGAATACTGACAGACAGACAGTAACTCATTTGTTTTATTTGTGACTAATCAGTAACACCTTCACTCAGTTTATTCTTTACAAGACCATTTAAAAGTACTGGGGGAAGAACTGAGCATTATCTCAATTTACAGTTAAAGTGCTTATTACTGAACACCTACTGAAAATGCTCACCAAAACATGCAATATTTATATAGATAAATATTTATATGGATAAAAAGCTTCTCACTTGACAACCAGCATTCACCAAAGATGAATATGCCAGTTATTCTCATTTAGTAAAACAAAACATTGTTTGAAAATTTACAAGTTAGCTGACAACTTCTGCTGATGATTTTTGGAATTGAGTCAAAACCAGCTGAACAAAGTCATGATGTTAGTGAAACATCTAAAGAATATTTTCTCCTAGTCTTACTGATCTCTAATAAAGAAAGTGTCAATATCTTCTAGGCTACCATTACTATGATCAATGAAAGGATAGTTTGGATTGTGCAATAAGTTCTCTCATTTTAAAACATGTAAAGTATATCGCACACTTTTCCTTTGTGTTTCTATACACAGTAACTAATTACTGCTCCTCACAATGATGAGTACTAATTATATACAATGGCTTTTTGGAGGACACAGGCTTTACAGCTGTCTAATTTGGCACTGAGCATCTTTCTGTTTCTCCTCCACTTAATATCTACCTTTTAAAATCATTAAAAATAACGTATATCTGGAACTAAGAGGAGAGGATTTCTTCCTATGACATCTCCTTCCACAGAGTCTCGCAAGAATACAGCCCTTATTTCCCCTTTCAGAGGTTGCCTCTACATTTTTTGATTACATATTATCCCTTTGTGACAGAACATGGCTAGAAATACAGAGCACTGTCACACTGTGCATGAGCTCAGAGCTCAATTCTTTTGTGTACAGACGACTTAGTTCTTTAAAAATATTTTGCCACTGTACTGAACAGCTTAGTAGCTTCACCAGTTGAAATGTCACTACTCTGGATTTACACAAATGTATCATCCTTTATTCTCTAAATTCACGTGTTCCATACCTCATCTTCCAGTAATTCTGCACCTTGCAACTAGATACTGCCTTCAAGGAGTTTTGCTATGTGACAGAGCTAAATAAGAAGAACAGGATCACTAATCTCTCCCTCTATTAAACAAAGCAAAAATGGAAAAA
>WEKX01027152.1:25091-43962 GCA_013390025.1 Pitta sordida | reverse complement strand
GCTCTCTACAACTACCTGAAAGGGAGGTGTAGCCAGCTGGGTGTTGGTCTCTTCTCTCTGGCTACAAGTGATAGAACAAGAGGACACAGTCTTAAACTGCATCAGGGGAGATTTAGACTCGACATTAGAAGGAACTTTTTCACGGAGAGGGTGATCTCTCAGTGGAATGGGCTGCCCAGGGAGGTGGTGGAGTCACCACCCCTAGAGGTGTTTAAGAAAAAGTTGGATGATGTACTTGGTGGCATGACCTAGATATTAGGGTAGTGTGTTATAGGTAGGATGGTGTGTTGGCAGCAGGATGGCAACAGGTTAGGTAACAGGTTAGGCTAGATTAGGTAATAGGTGATAGGTTGGACTTGCTGATCTCTATGGTCTTTTCCAACCTTACTGATTCTGTGATTCTGTGATTCTGTGAAAGGAGACATCTATCTACAGGACTTCTTCCCAAGAACTTAAGTGTTACCAGGAAAACCAACCTAAATCTTCCTAAACCATTGTAAGTTATTTATTTTTGTTTTTAAAAAGCTGCTCCTCAATATCTATGAGAATGTTTTCTGGGATTCAGACTCTATTATGCAGCTGCCAACTTTCAGATGTACCCTTTATAGACTTTTCATCTGACTGATGACAATGTTTTATTGACCATGAGTTACAAAGCTAAATAATAAAAAGTTAACTAGTAAAACCTCAATAACTAGGCAAACATCAAGGCAAGAAGGAATAACTCAGTTTACTGAAGACTTTTCTACTTTTATCAGAAGTTCTGTGCAGTATTATTTATCAAAGTCTCTACCACAACACTGCTGAAATAGTGCTTGCAGCAGAGGAAGAACAGCATGTACAAAACAAATCTTACAAAACCTGATATATGCTGCTGCAGCATAAAGTTATAAAACAAGAGGGGNGCAAGCTTCCAACTCCACTGACATACTACAGGTGTGAAAGTAAAAAGCAACCTTTGTAAAGCGCTAAACAAAAATTACAACCCACAGATCTTGTTTGATGACTCCTACTATTAGGGAAGAATTCATCTCACATAACTTGCCTGTCCTTTTTCAATACCCATCAAATCCCAGAAATAATCACCTTCAATTGGAGGTTTCTCTTACTCCCCACTGATCATGCAGAGCCTACATGAACATCCAATCTGGAAACATACATTTGAAAATACATCAGGTATCTGAAATGTTCTCTTTTCTTCCCCCAGGAAGGCAGCTTAGAAATACATCTTTTAAACAAACTCACAACCCACAAAAGACAGTGACAATATTACTGCAACATAAATAACAAAGTTTTGCTGCCCTTGATTTTTCATGTACTTTTCCTTACTAATTTTTATCCAGTCCTTTGAAACATATGGACAAGTGCACAGGCATATACCTATATTTTATATACATAAAACATATGCTGTCATCCTTTAGCTGCTACAGCAAATACAAAGGAAGTGAAAAAAGCTTATCTCACATTAATAAAAAATCAACTTCTCCCTCTAGACAATTCTGCCTTCCTCAGTAAATATACTTTGGTATTAAAAACCACTTCCTTGTCACAGAACTGATGATGCCTTTGAAAATTCTGGAACACGTAGAGTTTTTTTCACCCTGGTGCCTGAGATAACAGAGCTTTATGTATGACATCAAGACACTCAGGCGTACTAGCTGATATTGGATATATTTTGTTTTACTGGAAAAAGGTTGTGGGAGTTTATCCACTCAAACTAAACACATGCTTTTTACATGGCCATGGAATACCACTTGCTCAAAGATAAAAGATTGAGAATACATTAGAAGCCAATTCTGCCAGAAAAATTGAGGTAGGTTGATGTCTATTTAGAAAATTACTCAAGAGCAATTAATAGAGAAATAATAAAGCAATACATTGGTGTGTACAAAGAAAAAAAAAGGAAGTTATATAATGTCTTACCCCATTATCTTAAAAAATTAGTGCTTAATTGTGATAGTGTGTGTTGTCGCTAATCCTAATTGCCAAGTAGGAATTCCTGCCAATTGTACCTGACCATTTCTGCCATGCAGTCAGAACACAGAACACTCCTTTAGACTGCCAGGGACCCCACGCTCCCCAGGATGTCCCAGGCTAGAAGAAGGTGGGGGACCAGTAGGCCCAAATAACTTGTGGTTGGGCTCATTGAAAGATGTTAGGTTCTGGAAAACGGGTCTTCTCTGGCCTCTCAAGGACCAGAAATTAGTAAGATGTTTGAAACAGTCTCCTCAGCTTTCCCCTGTCCCCAGATAATGTGAGCACTCACTTGCACTGCTGCATAATTTTTCTAATCCAACAGATGATCCAGGGATTTATAGGAAGATTTGTGTTTATGCATTCTCCAGACAATGGAGATGTTGAGGACTGGCTCTGGAATCCTAGAGTGCAAAAGGTTACCCTAATTCTCAAGGCTCACTGGACCCAGAAGGAGCCTCTGAGACACAAGTTCAGCAGCATAAAACGCTCCTAATCTTTGAAAATATTTTAAACAGACCCTGAAGTTCCTTATACATTTGGCACACTGCAGTAAACTGCCAGCCACAACTTGAAAGCAGAGGGACGGGGGCATGGGACCAGCAGTCAGGAAAAATAAAGTCTGGNTTTTTTTTTTTTTTAATTCATATATGGGTACTTCATCATCCAGATTACATGGGGTGTTAGAGAAGTGTGATCTTATGCAGATCAGGATTCCCAAAATAATAATCAATACAGGTATTACTGGAGCATTCTGCTTGCTTTACTCTGAGTCATGTAAACAATTACCCAAGTCAAATTGCACATTTTATCTGAGCAACAGGAACAAGAGTTTCTGTGCACACTTGAGCAGAGTTCTACTTCACCTGTACTTTGGTTTAATTATTATGATAAAATCTTTACAGTTGTTACAATCCCACCCAAATGGTGTTTGGGATCCCACAGTGAGTTTGTCTGGGCTGTAAATCTTCATGAAAACCTCATGCCCCATTGCACACCAGTGAATGCTTTTGTTCGTACTTACATTGATCCACCATAATGTTAAACAGAGGAACAAAATGAGACCTCTCATGCAAACCTGACTTTTCTGAGTATGTAAAAAATACAAAACCACATTTTATTTGCTAGGTAGCTGTACTGAACAGATCACACTGGTCAAATATATTGTTAGTTGGGTTTCAAGTGAACAATTCTTTAAAACACCCAGCTTCCAGGGAACATTTATGATTTTGTCCTTAATTTCATGCCCTCTTCTCCCTTCATTTTCCAGGGATGTGCAGAACAATTCTTTTATTAATCAAAGGCTCATATACTGGCTACTGTGATGAAAGCATCTCCCATAAGTATACTACTAACTTTTATTAACTCATATATTTGAAATAAGATAGTTGAATGCACGCAGTCATACAACAGCTGTTTGAATATCAGTTGACTTGCTTCTCAAAAACCAATACTTCATACTGATGATCAGTTGTAGCTGACACAAATAATGTAAAGTTAGTTAAAATTTTGTTCTCTGGAGGACATGGAAATAATATCAAATAAATGACAAAATTCATATTATCCGCCTTTGAGCTCTTAGAACTGGTCGTTCATATATCGCAGACAGTCTGAGGAACAGTGATTCAATCAAATGAGCCACCAAAGGATCATTAAGTTTTACCTCAGCTTTGAGTCACTTTTATTTTTTTCCAGTAGCACTATTCACTGACTGATTGGTTAGTGCTTTAATAACAGACCTAATAAAGTTGACAAGAAAAAAGGTATACACCAACAAGTAATGTGACTCAGGAGGATAAGCACGGTGTCAGACATGTCACAATGCATGTGCTGCCCTACCAAAACACGTCTTACCCTTTGGAGCATACTACTCTGAAATATGTCAAGAATATATGCATCTAAAACTGGTTTAAAGTTGTGTCACGTTTGCAGGACATCACAAATTTGATGTATATTGTCAATTTCTCCCTCTATCATCCAAAGCACTGCCTGATTGTTTGTGGTATCCTGCATTTTACTGCACATCTGCCTTATTAATTTCTCCTAAATTCACAAAAGCATAATGTAAGGTTATACACATTCTGCTATTTTCCAGCCCACCTGCAGTGAATTGAGATGCATTCACTCCTTGTAAGAGGAGAGGAGAGAATGTCATTTCTTGTCTAAGAACACACATGTGACAGTACAGTACAACACGTTTCTGGGCTACTTATGAAAAGGTTCAAGAAGTACTGACTTCCAAATACCTTATTAATGGCCTAGTGATTAAAATTAGGTCATCAGTAAGATGAAAGTCATGGAAGAGGTGGATCTAATGTCTAGCTCTCACAAATGGTAAAGAAACAAAGTCTCTTACCTTACCAGGATGTTGCATTTTAAAATAGCCTTTAGGAGGATATAAGTCAATGAAGGTTATCTTTCTCAAGGTTATCCAAAAAGTCTTCTCATATGAATTATGCACAATCTTTCCCCCCCCCTCCCTAGAATTCTCAAAATTCAGATCTCCCTATTCTTCAGAAACCAGTTAGGAAAAATGACTATTTACAATTCAAATAAAAATATATTATGAGCAACAACTAAAAAGTACTATTATACTAAAATATCTAAAAGTGTAATTAATGCAACTGATTCAGAATTTAAGAAATCCGGAAAATACTCTCCAGTAGAAAGAAAAATAAACAACTCTACCATGAAATAATATTTGAAACAATGTGATATTTGACTTCTAAACATCCCCTATATTTATGTAAAAACCCTCTTACATTTAATTATCGAGTGGAAACAAATGCCCTTTGAGGACACAACACAAGCACAAGTCACTCCTGCAGCTCTCCATTAGTCTCTGATAGGTCAGTGATGACTTTGTAAATCTTACTCATGACATTTATTTTTTTATTTCAAATATTTAAAGACAGGACTAGATCTCCAAGAACTCCAGCTTGCTTGAACACTGCCTATAAAGCAGGTTTTCTCTGTCAGAAAACATTCAACAGACTGTGACGCTGATGCAGTTCAAAGTAGCCCTTCCTTTGCTAGAAGTAAAATCAACTAATGTCCCTGAGGAGGCAGCAGGATAGCCCAAAAATCCCTGAAAGACAGTATGTACAGGGCTTATTCCCTTCAAACATGAGCACTCTCCAACATTTCAAACAAACACAGGAAAATGACAAAGCACAACGCTCTTGTTATGAGCCTACCCTGGATGGTAAGAGAATTTTTACCTGTCCTCTTCTGATAGGAGAGTCTGAATAGTATCTCTACCTCAATGTAAGAGGGGCTTGAATGCAAAATAATTGCTCCATTTTGTAGCATTACAGGCATTTCAGAGGCACTCATTTCTACTCAGAAAGGAAGTGTAAAATTTATAAGCAGTGTTATCAGAAATGCCTTAAATAGGAGACATTACTATCTCAGGTATTTTATTAAATCACAGCATCAAAACATTTTCCAAATACATGCATAAAAACTGGTAAAGAACAAGTCTTAACCATTTTGCAATGTAAAAATAGATGCTTTTCTGTAGAAAAAAAGTCTCTAAGCATCCCAGTATCTGCGCCAGTGCAATGCTTAGACGTTTTTAGTGCATGTCTTAAACAGTATAACAATATAGGTCAGAAATGTACTCAACATCCTGGAGGGTTGTATCCAGTTCTGGGCCCCTCAGCACTAGAGAGACCTGGAGCTCCTGAAGCAGGTCCAGTCAACAGGTACAAATATGATTAAGGGATTGGAGCATCTCTTTTGAGAAGAGGCAGAGAAAGCTGGAGCTGTTCAGCCCTGAGCAGAGATGGCTGAGAGTGGATCTCGCCCCTGTGTGTCTGTGTGCAGGGAGGAGTCAGGGGATGGACCAGGCTCTGCCCTGGGGTGCCCAGCAATGGGACAAGAGGAAACGGGCAGGAACTGATGCCCGTGAAGTTCCACCAGAACATGAGGAAGAACTTCTTTCCTGGGCAGTGACTGAGCACTGGATCAGATCATACAGCGGGACTTGTGGAGTCTCCCTCACTGGAGGTATTCCAGAACAATCTTGACACAATCCTGTGCCATGTGCTCTGGGATGACCTTGCCTGAGTAAGGAGGAGGGGCCAGATGACCCACTGTGCTCACTTCCAGCCACACCCATTCTGTGATTCTGTGAATCTCTTTATTTAAATTCCTAGCACAGGCCTAACTCACATCATCTTATATTATTTCAAGCACAACTGCTCTAGTCCTATTTTCCTGCAAGCTTCCAACTCCACTGACATACTACAGGTGTGAAAGTAAAAAGCAACCTTTGTAAAGCGCTAAACAAAAATTACAACCCACAGATCTTGTTTGATGACTCCTACTATTAGGGAAGAATTCATCTCACATAACTTGCCTGTCCTTTTTCAATACCCATCAAATCCCAGAAANAAGGGCAACGAGGATGGTGAAGGGACTGGAGGGCAGGCCCTACGAGGAGCGACTACAGGAACTGGGACTGTTCAGCCTGGAGAAGAGGAGGCTCAGAGGGGACCTCATTGCTGTTTACAGCTACCTGCGGGGAGGTTGCAGCCAGATGGGTGTAGACCTCTTCTTCCAGGCTGACGACACCAGAACGAGAGGGCACAGCCTCAAGCTACGTCAGGGGAGGTTTAATCTCAACGTTAGGAAGCGGTTTTTCACGGAGAGAGTAATTGCATATTGGAATGGGCTGCCCAGGGAGGTGGTGGAGTCGCCATCCCTGGAAGTGTTTAAGAGAAGACTGGACGAGGAGCTTAGTGACATGGTCTAGCTGGGGGGTGTAGGGCTGGATGACCCTGGGCCCCTTCCGGCTCGGAGTGGCCTGCCAGATTGTGAGGCATCTAGGTTGTTATTATGCTCTGGGATGTGCTCTTGGTCGCTGTACGGGTGTTAGACGGTGAGTTGGACTAGATGATCCTTGTGGGTCCCTTCCAGCTCATAATTTTCTGTGATTCTGTGATCCAGGTGATAACAATCTCCTGAGTTTCCTCATAAGAAGCACCAGGAAGCTCAAAGCCGTCTTATGGATCAGCAGTCAGCATAAAAAATGACAGGGATTAAGCTGAAAAGCAAAATTGAGAGCCCACAATCCCATTCACTACAAGCATATCTTAAAATAAATATAGCAGCAACAGTCACAGGCAAGGCAAATGACATGAGAACTGTTATTTTATAAAGAACTTATCCAATTTTGTCACTTAAAGGTTATGTCAGGCCTCCAAACAAAGGTTATTCTACAGCTGTCAGGAGTATGCTTTTCAATCAGATATTAGTCAGATTGCTGCTGTTCAGCAGCATGTGACAGACAACTTCCCCAGCTCTCCTGCTTAACAATCACAGAGCTTTTCACCTAATCATTACCATAAAATGGAACAATGGCAGGAGACTGAAACAACCAGAATATTTTTGTTTTCTTCCATGTATGCCATAGGACTAGATAATTTAGTCAGTTTGATGGTGGTGTCCCATTTTTCCAGGATTTCTACACACTGAAAACTCAGAGCATTCAGTGATTTCTTTGAAAAATTCTTTCCTACGGTTTCACTTTAACATACAGCTGCACTTCTCTGAACATTGAGCAAGTGTTTTCAGACTGACATTGGTTTTAGAAAGACAAGCATCAAAATCTCTCAGAGCACAATGGATTTTCTGTTTCCAAAACTATGCCAGGATACTTACAAACATATTTACAACGAACATTTACCAGAGTTAGCACATTTCCATCAGAGATTTGTGTGCAATTAGTTTCCGTCAATCTCAGAGAATGGGTCAGGTTGGAAGAGTCATGTGGTCCAAGTTCCCTGCACAAGCAGGGCCATCCCAGAGCACATGGCACAGGATTGTGTCCAGATGATTCTGGAGTATCTCCAGTGAGGGAGACTCCACAGTCCCACTGTAGGATCTGATCCAGTGCTCAGTCACTGCCCAGGAAAAAACTTCTTCCTCATGTTCAGGTGGAACTTCCTGGGCATCAGTTCCTGCCCGTTTCCTCTTGTCCCATTGCTGGGCACCCCCAGGCAGAGCTTGGTCCATCCCCTGACCCCTCCCTGCACACCCTGACACACAGGGGTGAGGTCCCCTCTCAGCCATCTCTGCTCAGGGCTGAACAGCTCCAGCTCCCTCAGCCTGTCCTTGTCACAGAGGTGCTCCAGTCCATTAATTATTTTCCTAACCCTATGGTGGACCTGCTTCTGGAGCTCTGTGTCTCTCTGGTACTGAGAAGACCAGATCTCAACATCGGCTGCAACATCTCTACTGTCTTTGATTCCCAAGTGTCCTCCTAGACACAGGCTGTCACGTGTCAAAGATCCAGAAGGTCAACAAGACCCAAACACCTTTGATGTTCAGCCACTTGATTTTCCAGAGTTGTTTCTTGGAAACGTTTTGGAGATATGCATCCCTGAAAGCAAATAACCAAGGAAATCCACAGCAAATCCCAAAACAACTTCATGACTGAAGACTTAGAAAAATACAAATGCATTTCTCTGCCATAAGTCACATATTAATTCTAATAATCCTCCCAAAGCTAATCATGAAAGTCAGTCCTTGGCCTTGGATAAAATCCATCCTAAAAAGCAGTGCATCTCTCTTCTATAAGGGAATTTAGGTTATCTCTGTAGGCAGAGAAGGAAAAGGATACAAAAAGGAAAGATCAACACACAACAGTACTGTCAATATTGAATGGGAAGAATCACAAGGAAGCATTCACCAGTGCTCAGCAGCTCCCCAGTGATCATGCCATGAATTCTCCACTAACACAACTTGGAATCTGTCAGTAGTGTCCAATGTAACTGTAAACTACACTATCCAAAGTAAGATAGAATCTTCTTTCACCTGAGTAAATCTTCATTCTCCTATTAAAAAAATGGTTGTAAATCTTTCCAGTTGACCTACCAAAGCCAATCAAAAATTCTCTAGACAAGAGACGTCACAGCTTCCTGACAAGTGATCCACTCTTCACTTACCCCGATTTTCAAGTTCAGGCCTGAAATCTCACTCTATGCAGTAACTAGGAAGGAAAACACCCATCCTTTTCTCCAAAGCATATTTCTTTTGAATAGACAGTTAAAATTAGACTACCTACCCCTATCGTTAACTCTATGCCAGGTACAAGATTTTGTTCTGACACCTCCTGCAAGTTTATCTCAGCATGAAAACAGAAGACAGACTTGGCAGAAAACAAAATGCACACTCAAAATGCAGCTTGCAGTCTGACACCAGTACACACAACCCCTAACACCAAGACTCCGTACATAAATACTTCCCTCAGCCTGTCACAATAACATAAAAAACCAAAAGGCTTTTCAATGTTTTCTCCACCTGACATTTAAAGCGCTGTATTTTTATAATTTGTTCTGCCCCATCTGCATTTATCCTGCTCACAACAGTGGTTTAGTAGCTCAGCATTTTCAGGAATCAAGATCCCCAGTACAGAGGCAGAAGCAGAGAACATTTTGTTTGCTAGGTTTCTTGTATATAACTAAGGCTTTAAAATACGTGCCCAGCACAAAAGCAATGCAAGCAGCTGACTTCAACATAAAAAGTGCTTAAATATGTAAAAGCACATTCTACACATTCACACAGAATCTGTAATGTTTTGGGCCCTAATCCAATACTAACTAATCTTCTGTATATCATCTTTACTGAGTGTGAATCACTAAGATGGGATATTTCAAAAAAAGGCTTAACTATTCTGCAGGGAGGTGCAAGGGCTAGACTTGCTTACCAGCTCTTGAAACTGTGAACAGGATTAATCCCTTCCT
Source organism: Pitta sordida (assembly GCA_013390025.1). Classification (NCBI taxonomy): domain Eukaryota; kingdom Metazoa; phylum Chordata; class Aves; order Passeriformes; family Pittidae; genus Pitta; species Pitta sordida. The sequence continues at coordinate 34,237 of WEKX01027152.1, read as the reverse complement.
GCTCTGCTCAAAATCTGTAACATATTCAGACTTTCCGGTGGGTAGCAGGGAAGTGCAAACTAAGCGTGTTTCCTGCTCCTGGACTTGATTATAGATTTGAGCTGAAGTGTGAAATATTGTCAGCTTCCCATGTTCCTCAGTGTGCAGTGCCACTTCCCCGCTGCCATTGATGGCAGTGGCTTAATTCCAGCAGACAGGGTTTAAGAATCAAGATGCAGATTTGTCCCAATACTTCCCAATAACTTCAGAGGTGATACAATCTGTACAGTCCTCAGCATCAGGCTCTTCACCAGCAACACATATAATTAGATAGCTCCTGTCAAGTCAAACATCTTTCCTTCATCCCACCCCATGAGCTTTTCTTTAGAATCCTTTCAAAAATTACTGTGCAGGTGCTATAGTGTAAGGGCCAGATAGAGGAGATGGGGTTTAAGCATTTTATTATGTTTCCAAAGGAATTTTTTATAATTATTCATTATTGCTCATTTTTCCAGTGACATATGAAGCGTCTTAAGTCCTTTTTAAAATATGCTTGATACTGAAAAATTATTTTTAGTGCTACAAGTTTACCTTACAGCCTGAGTCTTGTGTTGTGATGAATTATACATACAATTAATCGTAGTATTGTGCCTAGGTTTCCTAAACAGCTACTGGGAGACACTCATTTTATTGCCAGAATAAGCTTATTTCTTCTTTACCCAAACTGCTGAAGTGCAATAAACCCCACAGAAACGATGAAATGCAGTTTTCATGTTGTTAGAACTTGGTTTTGTTGGAAAGTTGAGGAGGGGGAGGCGATAGACATGACTTTTTCCAGAAACATCAGTGTTAAGTTGAAGCATTGTCACTAAAAATGACTCTGCTTTTCATTCTGTGCCTCAGATCAAAGTGCTTTGACTGTGTAAGTGTGTTCTCTGCATCATATTATGAGTTGTGGTATTAGTCTCAGGAGCCCAAGGCAAACAACAGAACATCCAAGAGGTTTTTTTGTTACCTAATAAAAGCCATCTTCAGCAGTATGGGTATAATAGGCAATGTCAGTCAACAGTAAGCAATACATTTTGGAAATGTATTTAGGTAGCATAAATAAGTTCAGAGTGGATATAAACAACTGCAGATATCCCCCACTGCTTTGTTATCCCAGAAACCTGGGATAAATGGTTTATGATTTCTATTGAGAGCACTGGTCTTGACAACTCTGCATGTTTCTCCTCTAAAACAACCAGGATAAAAGTCACAAATAAATGCTTTCACTGCAGCAGCTCCTGGGTTTTTTTAACTCTTCACAAGCACAAGCCTTATGAAGACAACATTTTTACCCTTGATCTAACAGAGCCCTGAATTCATTCCCAGAATTTAAGAGTCAGATTCAGCTGGTATCAGAAAGGTCTACAAGAGCAGTTTATCTTACATAAAGACAGACTTCCTAGAAGCTCCAGTAATCTCATAAATAAGGGATATCCCTGGGAATGGTCATAAACTCCTCTTTCCTATAGACAGCAGTGACTGACTGAAAGTAACATCTACTCACAACCTAAATCAATGAACTGACCCTTGTAACTTAGACTTTCTGTCCCTCACAGGTAGAAAGCTACCAGCAGCTGCCTGACGTAAGTCAGAGAGATACCACTGAAGTTCAAAGGCACTCTGAGGTTTACGACTCAGCATGTAATAGAACCCTGACCTTGAAAGTGATGGTAAGAATTTCCATTAATATCTACAGGAATCCGATATGCATGCCATGGAGAGCATCAGCCTCTACTGTGTGATTTAGAATCTCCTTAAAGGGAGTATCATGGTATTTTAGGGCCTAATTCCGCTCATCTCATCCAGCCAAAACTCACATGAGGAAGAAAGCTTTAGATTCATAAAGTATACTGAACTAAAACTCATTACACAAACTAATTGTTTACCAGAGTGATTAAACTCTGATATTTTTCCACAGGAAAAATAAGAAGATTCTTTACAAAAAATCACTGTCAAAAGGAGTAAAAATTCCCCTTAGAGACAGTCACTCTTTTCTTGAAGTATTTCTAACAGACAATAAGTGAGATAGTCATGAAAACAAAAGAAAATTTAGATTTCATATGTCAACCTCATTGCCTCTTCCCAGGTTTTCTCACTATACTTTTCTTCTTTGAGACAGAGAACACAAACACACACAAAGTATTAGACAGCCCTATTCCTCTATTTATCTTTTTTATAATCTGCTCCTCTTCCCCACAAAGCTCCTTGTCATCAAACACTTTTTTTCTCCATAAAACATTTTTATTTTGCAGCCAAGGGCTTCACAAACATGAGAGGCATCACAATTGTGGTAAGTTTTCATTGTATTAATATACACAAGACCAGTATCTTGTATTGCAACACAGAGTTATGAAGGAACCTGAAAGAGGGCAATTTTTCCTCACAAAACAGTTGTAAACACCTCTGTTTTAGCTTTAAAAGAAAAAAAATCTCTGCCATTTATGAGGAAACATTATTTTTTTGCAAATGTTGTTAACCTACCATTTCAGAAGAAAAAATATTACTATAAAGATTTACTATGGGGCATTTTTATGTCACTAGTAAGTATTTTATCTATTTTTTATTTTCTTTATTTCTTCTAAAAGAAGACGTAATTCATTGTCTCTTAAAAATTATACATTTCCACCATCTTTCAACTTTTTTTTGGCTTTCATTATTAAATTTGAAAGTTCTAGAAACATCCTCATCCATTACAAGGCTGTCTGAATGATTCAATTCCATCGAATTATATTCCCAATATCAATTTTTGTTACACCTTCAGCACAAGAAGATGCTTTCATTGCACACCATGGATTTATGAAATTGATTCATTTTTAAACTTACTTATCATTGAAACCATGACTAATGAAAGTCATGATATTGGAATAAAAGAAAATGAACTTTTTGGAAAAGAAATGGTGAAAAAAAAAAGGTTTCTAGATCTCCTCTCATCCACTCATTAGGCAAAATGATCACAGAATGGCCTAGGTGTCATAACAAAGATTCAAGCTCTTACCTACAAAATAAATCCAGCTATCTTTACACTAGCAAATATCGATGAAGAAAGAAAAGTGTATGCTGCAAAATTAATCAAGACTGTTGCCATGGAGAGGGGGGATTGTGTCCCTCTGTTCTCCTCTGGTGAGACCCCACCTGCAGAGCTGTCCCCAACTCTGGGATCCCCAGCACAAGAAGGACATGGACATTTTTGAGCAAGTCCAAAGGATACCACCCAAGCTGATCAGAGGGATGGAACACCTCTGCTGTGAGGAAAGGCTAATAGAATTGGGATTCTTCATCCTAGAAAAGAGAAGGCTTTAGAGAAGGCCACCTAGTTGTGGCCTTCCAGTACCTGAAGGGAACCTGCAAAATAATGGAGATAAACTATTTACAAGAGTCAGGAGTTATAGGACATGGGGAAATGGCTTCAAACTCTAAGAGAATAGGCTTAGATTAGATATTATGAAGCAATTCTTCCCTGTGAAGGTGGTGATGTTCTGACACAAACTGTCAGGGAGGGAGTGCCTCCCCCAGCCCTGGCAGCATTCAAAGCCAAATTGGATGAGGTTTTGAGCAACCGGGTCATGTGGAAGGTGTCTGCAGTAATACTGAGAACCCAACAAGGTGCACACAAAATGGAAGAAGGCAAAACCACATTTTGATACGCATGAAGAAGAAAGAAAGCTATGTTTTCATGACCCTTTCACCTTGCAGGAGTAATACCCTCCGATTTTGCCCAAGGAGCCACAGAAGCTTTTTAATGTGACAGAAATGATATATCTCAAAATCCTCCAAGGCAACTGGTAACTACGAACTGGGAAATCTGATGATTCGAAAGCCTGATGATCAAGGAAAAAAGCAACCAAGCAACCAAAAAACCTTCATAAAACCCCAACAAAAAATAAACGCCTAAAGTTTGCACAGATCATACAGACAAGCCAGAAAGTTCCAAATTGGAAGCAATCTTCATATTGACATATTTTTGTACAATGATGTAAATACGTATGACGACATGTCCCACATGAGCTTTCTGTGGTATATTTATCATTCCTTTAGAGGCACACTAAATTAGGGAATCACTGTTAGACTCTTAAAAGCAAAAACCTGGAAAATAATTGTTAATTTCATCCAGTCAAATGTCATTAATAAACAAACACTTTTTGTAATTCAGTATCCTAATCCCTCTATCCCAGCAGATCAGCTGTAAACTTCCTGCAATCAGCATGAGCTCACAACAAAGCCAAAACCCTGCAGCTGTTTCTTTATGCCACTTGACATACAGAAGTTTTCTTGCCACAAGTTAGTATGCTTACTTTGTCTATTAATTTGTAATCAGTGGATATGAAGACATATATATTGCCACCTTTCCTGAAGACTGTAATAGGAGAGAAAAGCTTTTTTTATCTCTGCTGAAGATCACTCTGTACAATTATTCAAGGTAGCTGTAATCATTGCAGTCCATCAGTCCTATGAAACATATCCCCATCCCTGACAGCACACCCTCTGGGGCTATGGTAGCCAACTGTTCCAAATCCTTCACAGGCCTGTTCTCCATCCATCCATCCATCCATCCATCCATCCATCCATCCATCCATCCATCCATTTCCCAGTCTCTATATGAGGATTGTCCTGACCCATGACAGGATACTCTACCGGACCTTGTTGGATCTCATGAGGTCCACATGGGCCCATTTCTCAAGTCTGTTAAGATNCAGATCCCATTGGATGGAATTCCTTCCTTCTAGAGCAACTACCACACCACTTAACTTGGTGTCATTTGCCAATGAGTTTGCAACCCCATTGTTCATATCTCCCGAAAAGACCATGAGGGCACAGGCGAGTTCCTTGTGAGTGAGTGAATGATGTCTTCAAACAAAAATGGAGAAGTTTCTGGAGAGGAGAGAGCAGCAGACCAGGAGGTAAAATGGCAGAACATGCCATTCAAAAAACAACAAAAAAGGAATATGCCATCAGCGTGGCTGGTCCAAAAATTAAACTGCTGGGATTAATGGCCAAGTTCCTAAGGCTGCTTGTCACCTTAATGCATTGTCCCTGATTTTTTTCAGGCTTGTCTCTAGGTTTTGATCATCCTTAGCATTTGTTCTATGGAAAGAGGTAAAAAGCTCAAAGCAGAGACATCTGCTGCAATCATTGAGTACTTTGTTTACTAAATCCAGCAAGAGCAAAAGCCTGTAGTAGCTCAGCTGTTCACTTTCTGTGATAATTACAAGATAGTATTTGATTTCATGAGAGAAGAAATCAAGGGCAGTGTGAGACAACAAAATGCAAGCCTCCAATAAAAGCAGAGCTCAATAAGTTTTGTTTTCTTTTTCACACAGAACAGGTGTATAACTATATCAAACTATATATATGGGAAACAAGCGTATCAACATCTCTTAATTTCAGGTTTTGAAGGAAAGCAAACTATTGAATTGATATGTTTACTGCTGACCTGAGAAATGAATGGTATTTTTGGTCTTCTTTTACCTAAATTCAGTAAGCCTTGAGCCTCTCGCACTATGAAATTAAGATAGAAAAAACATACATTCTCAAATTTGAAAGCACCATTTCCCCCACACACCTTCCAGGTGTACTCTGTCATTCCAAAAATGAAACAAATACAAAACCAGCTCTACAGTCTAGTACCATACATAAAATAAAAAGGTGAAGTATTAAACCATGATAACAGAATCACAGAATCACAGAATCACAGAATACTATGAGTTGGAAGGGACCCACAACATTTCAAAACAAGCTTATGAAAGAATCTTGAAGGTCTAAATGGTTTGAGTGATATTTCTTTTACAATAAGAGCTTTAATGGGAGCATCTACAAATAAGCTTTCACCACAATATTCTTTCGTCACTGTCCCTCAGAAGTTATGTTTTCATTTGTCTGTATGCTTTTTGCCTTCTGTTTTTTAATATTTGTACAGAGCTCTGAACAGATACAGAAAACTCTTTTAAATTTTCCTGATGGGAAGCACAGAGTTCCGTAAAACTAAAACCCAAAAACAATCAGTTGTCAGGGGAATGGGAGAACTCATGAACATATATACACACTCAAAATTCAAGTTTTCAGCTGGGAGTGAAATAAGAGTTCTCAGCCTAAACCTGTGCAAAAGGACATGCTGTTCCTCCAGATGTTCAATTAAGCATCACACACTGAGGCAGGAAAATTGGATACAAGGTGAGTTCTCTCAAATCAAATGAGTACAGATGATGAGAACTTTGCTTCCCTTTATAGAGCAAAAGAAATCCTAAGGGACATTTTTAACAAGTTTTTAGGAATTTTCGTATACTCTAAATTACGGAAACAAAAATAAATAGTCAAAAAATATGACCACAGTTCTTTCTGCCTTTTAATATAAGAAAGGTCCTAAACCCCAGCTCCACCCGGGGTTGAACTTTCTAGTAGATTGTGAAAAGATCTGGGTTAAAATAATCTCCATGACCAAAAGACATTGTTTATTGTGCTAAGAAGAGACAAAAAGTGTTATAAAAGTGGTGAAAACTCAAAACAGATGAAAAAAAAAAAAAAGAAAAAACTCCAAACCCTACTCCAAAGTAATTACAAAAAATAACCACTTCAAAAACTACATGAAATGAAACAAAAGAAAATAATAATCTAACATTGCAGCAGCCAGTGTCATTCTGAGAGTAGAACAACAAGAGCAATATCTGCCAAAAACATGTCTTATAACTGCATCCTGAGTTTTCTAGGAACTCCAAACAGTCAATGAAACTTCTATGGAAAGCGTTACTCCAGATGGTGTTTAGAGACCTGATGGTGTTTAGAGACCTGACAGACTTCAGCTGAATTACAGTCTTCTTTAAGAAATAAAAAAATGAAGCCTAAACACTAAATAGATAAAATGTCAGGCAATGGGACAACCTTCTCAGTTTTAACTTTTTTAAACTGAATTTGCAAGGTTTCTTCCCATTTTCCCTGTGAGTTGGGAATATGGTGCTTTTCAGACATGATTGCAAGAATTTCAATGTTCATTACCAACACCTGCAGGGAGGGAATGTCTCACGTAAGACTTCATTCTGTGTACAAGTGAAAACACCATATATGTGGAGTCAAAAATTTATTATTAGTCTATGTAATGTTTTGGCACTCTATTGGTCCAAATATTCTAATACAAAAAACTCACGAGGATTAAAATTGTTGCATGTATATTTGTGTCTGACTATATTACAAAAGACCTGCTTAGTCCTTCCTTTCCGTGTTATGCTCAAGTTACCAAAGCCCATCTGGGTCCCCAGCCATAGAGGTGGGAAGTGTCATGGAAACTCCTCAATGTCCTTGGGTCTCTCTGGGGGGAGGGATGCTGGTGGTAGAGTCCTTTCCTTTTCAGTGTGTAAGGAGTTGGAGAGCACAGCTGCCCGTCTCAGATGTTGTCAAAGCCAGAGAAGGAACTTGCCATAAAATAAACCACCACAGCAAGACCTTGAGATAAGCACAGAGGGAGAAATTAGGACAGAAAGACACCAATTCTGAGCTTGAGGGAGGCGGAATCTGGTGAGCACAATCCAGACAAAGATTCTTACTGTGGTAGACAAAGGAACTGCTCTTACACATATAATTCCAAATTATGGGAACATCTACAGCTACCTATAGATACCTGGAACTTGGACAGTAAAAAGGTTGTGCCCCCTGAAAAACAACTCGGGGTGGGACCCCCACCACTGAGAAGCCCAGAGTGAGGAAGGACAAACAGGACCCCACTGGCTCCACAGGTGGTAACTCTGCTTCTTGATCTCTGTCTCTCTCTTGCCCTTCTTCTTCCTATTTCTTTCTATCTCCCTACTTCACATCCATTGTAAAATAAAATTCATGCTATGGATGTCAGCATACGGCCTCGTTTTGCACCTCAGTTTGGGCAGAGGTATCTCTCATTGATTGGATCTTAACGCAGTGCCAGTTAAGATTTCTTTGCATACATTTATATACTATGGCCTGCTCCCTTCTCCCTGTCCCCAGGGTGAGGTGAAAGCTGCCACACAGGCTCCCAGTATCCTTGGGGGACATTTGGCCATCCAGGACTGCCTGGATCTGCCAGCCCCTTCCTCAGCATCTCTCCCAGAGCTGGTGTCCAGACAGGGCAATGGGCACTATGGAAATCCAGCTCAGCCCAAGGACAGCCCAAACTCCCGCTGGGACCCACCACAGCCCAATGCCTGCCCCTAGAAGCATTTACAACTTCACATGATGTTGCTCTTTTAGCCACCTACTTTAATGGGTTTATTCCCTAGCTGTTCAGCAGGATTCATCTGCTCGATAAAGAGGTTGGCGCCATTCGAAATTTGTGCTTCTAAACACGGCTAGCTGGGGAGCTGCAATTCATATTTCACTGTCTGAACTAATTTCAGTGCCTGCTTGCCAGACTTTAAGGTTTCTCAGGATTATCAGTCTCTCGCTTTCACCCAGTTCAGTAGGAGACTTAATCAGGATAAGACTCATTTGCTTCAATAGGATTTACTGCTTAAATTAGGCAGATGCTTAAGACTCTAATTCAGCAACAGATTTAATCATTAGAGCCTGTCGGTCAAAAGAATAACTCTAATGGAAACAGTGATTTAACACTTACTTAAACTCTTAAATATATATTTAATTTTAAATTTGTTATTTTAGTACCATGCAGAATAGAAAATAACAGAACCACATGCTTAAACTCGCATGCTTTTCATGTTCTTCAAAGCATCTAATTAACAAGCTAATAGATTTGCAAATCTGTTATAAATATACATACAAGCTTCAGTTAAAGGGAAAGAAATCCTACATTTTTTATTAGTAATAGAAGAGTTATTTGATTAACATTTTGGCATAGAAGAAGAGCCCTTTACATTGTTATGAAGGTGTTCATAAAATACGTAAAACTGAAAACTGGACAGACTATAAAATGTTATTACTGCAATGAACTTACTTGAATAGAGATGAAAGTCAGCTCAAAGTTATCAAAACTTTGAAGAACTACAGAACTGCACAAATAACTAATTTTAATTGGAATGGCGTATATCACAGTATCACAGTATCACAGTGTAGATAAGGCTGGAAAGGACCTTGAAGATCATCTAGTCCAACCCATAATCCAACTAACCTATCCTCTACATCTAGATCATATCACTCAGCACCTC
>WEKX01027152.1:3901-18403 GCA_013390025.1 Pitta sordida | reverse complement strand
ATTAACTACCTTAAAAGTATGCAATGAAATTCAACTGTAAGATCTTAGTCCTTACCCAGAGCTAGGCTTGTGTTGTGTTTTGAAAGGGTAGAGTCAAAACGTGATTTGTTGATGCTTACTCTCCTGTATCTTTTAATCATTTTAGATATGCTATTTATTGGCATTTTTTAATACAAGATGAGTTTAGGAGTTTCTGCTTCATTACCATCATACTTAGCTTTTCATATGTAACAGCTTGTCAGCTATGAGAAACTCAAATTGCGTTCTCTGCAACAGAGAAACAGAAGGACTACGTTAGGTATGAAATTTGGTGTCCAAGGAGCAGAAGTCCTCTACTAATTACCAGAAGTATAACTGTTCTGAGGCAATCTGCAGAGTCTTGACTTTAGTGGGGCTGTATCAATACACACCAGCAGCCTAATCATCTGATTGGGGCACAAAATATATCTCACTACCCTGCAAGTTACTGTGTCTCCCCTCAGGAAGTTGTAAACAGCAATCAGGTCACCTCTGAATCTCCTCTTCTCCAGTATGAACAACCCTAGTTCCCGCAGTTGCTCCCCATAGGGCTTGTTCTCCAGTCCCCTCACCATCCTTGTCGCCCTTCTCTGGACCCTCTCAAGCAGCTCAACATCCTTCTTAAACTGGGGAGCCCAGAACTGAAAAATCCACTTTAGTACAGTGGTGAGTGTTCCCGCCTGCCATGCAGGAGACCAGGGTTCGATTCCCGCCGGGTAGGCAGTGGTGTGGTTTAAGAGTTGGACTCGATGATCCTTGTGGGTCCCTTCCAACTCACAATAACCTGTGAATCTGTGAACTGCACACAGTACTCAAGATGTGGTCTGACCAATGTCGAGTATAGGAGAAGTTCCCTAGTCCGACTGACCACANTGGCCACCAGCTGGATGTGGCACTATTTGCCAACACTCTCTGGGCTCATCCATCCAACTTTTTCCTAACCCAACACAGAATGCTTCTATCCAGTCCATGCTGTCATCTACATTTATAGAAGATAGATATGGTTTGTCTTTAAAATTATATAAAATAGGATGCTAGGCAGGATGGACTGGGAAGAAAAAAAAAAACAAACCTTCATTTACCTATATGTGAGTATTTTTCACTCTCTCCTAAGCAAGAGAATAAAGTGAGATAGGAGAGGGGAAGGGACAAACAAATGGAAGAAATAATAATAATAGGGAATAAAACAAACTGATGGGGAGAGGATAAAGGAAAAAAAACCTAAAAAACAAGGAGTTGTTTTTCTACTGTCCTTTTTCCTGCCGAGTATGTGGAGGAGAAGGATTAGATGCTGATTGTGCTGCTGGAAGAGCTGCCGTGTGGCTGCTGTGGAGACAGACGGCCAAGATAGCAGGAGAAGGGAAGAGTTCCATGGAGAAAACGGCTGGGTTCAGGATAGCGTCTCTCTCTCTCTGGAGCTGGTTTGAGGGGAAGTGGGTGAGCCTCTTGGCACTGCAACTTTTAAAAGCCTCTACAGTCTTCCCCCGTCATTTCATCTCCCCCCAGTGAGGTGCAGCTTGGAGCTGTCAATCTTGTCTGTTTTCCACTAACTCCGGAAGAGCCAGTGGTCCATGTCATCATCATGGCAGCCTCCATTTGCCTCCACATGGCTACCGCTGGTCCAGGCAGGGAACCAAGCAGGTGCACTGTTGCCATGGCATACCACACTGCCATGGCAGCCTGGGACCTGTCCAGTGTACCAGTGTCACTGGAAAAACTTCCGGTGAAAGAAAAATAGCCGCCTCCACTCAACCCCAGGAGAAAATGTGAAAAAATTAAAAAAAATAAATCAGGTACATATGTATTAACCCATGACAGCTATGAGAGTTTCTTCTGAAGCTTACCATGGGAAACCATGTCAAAGGCTTTACTAAGATTCAAGTACACAACATCCACGGCCTTTCTATCGTCAACCAGGTGAGTCACCAGTTCATAAAAGGAGATCAGGTTAGTCAGGCAGGACCTACCTCTCCTAAATCCCTATTAAGTAGTTCTAATGCCGTAGTCATTTTTCAGGTGCTGCATAAATGCTCTCAGGATTATCTGTTCCATGACTTTGCCCAGGACTGAAGTCAGGCTGACAGGTCTATAATTACCCAGATCATCTTTCCGGCCCTTCTTGTGGATGGGTGCCACATTAGCCAATTTCTAGTCCTCTGGTACATCACCAGTAATCCAGGACTGTTGGGAAATTATGGAGAGTGTCTTTGTGAGTTCATCTGCCAGCTCTTTCATCACCCCATCTTGTCCCATGGACTTGTGAGGATTCAAGCAGCTGAGCAAGTGTCTAACTACTTTCTCCTGGATTACAGGCGGATTATACTGAATCCCTACCCCATCCACCAGTTCAGAAGTCCAGTTGTCCTGCAGACAATCTGTCTTGCTGTAGGAAAGCCTTGCCTTCAGACAGGCTGAGAACAAGCACCTGGGACACAGGGTTCACAGACCTCCAGCTCTAAATGCACCCAGAGTAAGTAAGAACATCATGCCCAGCATTCTGGGAAGCAGCTGCCTCTGTTCTGAGCACTGCAGTCATTTCAGAGGCTGAATCCTTCCCACTCACTGGGCCTAAAGCTGTTAACAACCACTTCCCTGCAATATGAGCAAAGGAAAAGAACTTTTGTACTCCGCAGAGTTCCTGCAGCAGCTGTGCTGAAGAAATGAGTCAGAAGGGAGGGAATTTCTGTCAATTACCTTGTACCTCAGATACAGCTGGAGATGGATTATCCTGCACCCAAGCCTAGAATGACCTAATCCACCTCCTGACCATGGCATCTCATCATCCTCTCTTGAATAACATGATGTCACACACCAAACTAAAAGCACCAACTTGCATCACAGAAAAAAGAAATTATTTTCTGACTGGAAGAAGCAAAAAGAAAAACGAAGCCACAACTTCTTTCGTATGGGCCAACTCTATTTCTGGCACCTCACTATTCAGCTTTTCCTTCTGCATTCCTGGGCCACATTTTTTCCCTACTTAATTTCTTTTACATAAACACTGTATGAATGGAACATAAATTATTTTCTCTCTGTTCAAAGTTCAGAAGTCCAGTGTTTCTATTTAAGTCATCAAAAATATCATTAAGATAATAACTCACTAGGCAGTAAAGACTATTCTTCTCCATCTATTCATTTTTCCCCCTCCTCCTCCTGCTGCTGCAAAGTAGAGGACATTAATTATATTTCCAAAAGATAAAAACCATCCTAGTGAACATCAAAAAAACCAGGGTTTAAATTAGCATAGTACGTTAACTCTTGCACGCTAGTAAGTTTATCTTTGCTCAGCAAATACAGCACAGCTAGCTCAAAACGTGTACCTATGAGTCTTAGGCTGCACTAAGAGGTAGACCTGTTTACAAGCCATCAAGGAACACAAAGCATCAACTGTGGAATATACAGCTACTGTGAATAAGCATTAACGGTGAGGAGTGTCCATTATCCTTTCTATTATTGTAGAGTAAATCGTAACAGAAAGAAAGCCTGTTTCTAGGCTCCTTAAACGTGGATTGAGTTGGCTTGCTTTAGAAAAGCAAAGCTTTGATAGAATTACCTCTGCTTATTGAACACACTGAGACAATTTTCTTTTTCCCCTAGCGGATTCCACAGCATATCCACCATAGCCGTTCTACTTCTGGTTTTAATTGTAGGTGGTAAAATCTGTGATGGCTATTTAACCATACTAGGGACTGACTTTCTCAATTTACTTATGTCATGCTGGGACTTGTTACAACCTATCTGGGATTTTTCATACTTCTGTTTTCATTCTCATGCAAGACTGGAAACCTTAGCACAGATGGTTCATCTTTATAATACTGTAATTGAATGTGTATTATCTCAGATGTTGTGGCAATTCTAGATGGTCTGAGGAGGTCAACTGGCAAAAGAAGTGAACCTGGTACAATATTGTGATGAAAAGGAAGCAATTATTATGTGTATTTCTGATATATTTCAGTTCGAATGATGAATCAATCTTAATTCACATGGAGGTACATAATTTTCTCACTGAAGAAATTAAACTGTTAAGAAAGAAATCCTAAACCAAACAATCCATATCTATCAGTGTGTATCTAACAAGATGTAAACATTTGCTTTGGGAAAATGTTGGCTCTTCATACTGTGACTGAGTAGCATGTACTAGAACATGAAAACAAAGAAGAAAATCTGTGCCTGCAGGCTGTAAGTTGTCTACATCCATCTCAGCTCAGATCTAATAAAACCTTAATTTATACACCAATTCTATTTTGTGCTTAACCAAAATAACCCGTGAAATCCAGACATATATCTGCATTTACAAGCTGAAATTTCTTTTAAAGTCAAGTATTTTTCCCCACAGTTATAAATGCAACAGGATGTGATGCCAGCCTATGTACCAGTGCAGTGGCTCAAAGGGAGCAAGGAAAAGATACTGAAACACTCATTGCGAGTTTCTGCAATGTTCCAACACATTCATGGTCACATGTGCCAGCACCCCTCCAAGGGACTGACAATCTCTTGTTAACAGGCTCCTAGGAAGAGGCAAATAAACAGTGATCAATCTGTCAATAAAGAAGACACAAGACAGAAATTCATTTTAATGTGAACTGGAACTAATTTTTAGAGTATTTTTTATTACTAAATATATTAGATTTTTATTTTTTCCCTGAACACCCTTGGTTAGAAGAAAGCAGCAAGTTCCATTACTATCATAACACTATTACCTGCTGCAATGCTCTCAGGGTACTGAGAAATGGTCACAATCTATTTGGCTTCTACAAAGTCACAGCCTGGTTTGAATTAATTTGAAGTGATATGAGTGAGAGTTAACAAAAGAAAGTACACAAATAATCAAAGGTCCACATATTAGCCATTTTTAAAATAGGGTCTTGCTACTTTAGTGTAGTAAAGAGATTTTTGAGACATTTATTACATGGTGATTCTGTAAACAGGTCTAGCAAAAGCCAAGTAAACTGAAATCAATTTAAAAATAAATTAAGCCTATTCCAATAGATAAATTTATTCCATTAGAAATGGGAAGTCAGAAAATTTAACCCCTTTATTATGTCCTCCTGCAATCACAGTGGTAACCCACTGTGTACTAGAGGCCTAATCCATTTTATTATTATTATGTTATCCATCACCTTGTCCTTCCCTAGTACACCCACCCAAGAGGGCACATCTGACTGAGAGAACAGTTGCCAAGAAAAAGCCAAGTACCACCAAAATCTTCTAAAGATGCACAAACTCGGCTGTCCAGCATGGATTTATGATCTGCTTACTTGCTCAGCTAAATAAGTGAAGCAAAACATACAGATTCTAAACACAACCTGTCTGCCTGACACATTTTTGAAGTTGAATCCATAGAGCTGTTTGAACCACAACAATGGTCCTAAGTCGCGCCTTAGGGTTATAAGTCAACAGATCCATGAGTGCTCCAAAGAAAAGATCTCTGCACAGAGAAAGGAAGGAAGAGAAGTCAGTATGCTTCTCATTTTTGTCTTTTTTTATGATTCAAGCTTGACAGAGAAAAATAAATGCCCAATTACAAAAATTGAGCTTAATCTCTCTCTAAGGCTATTCTAAAAAAAGAAAAAATCCGTAAGAAGACAAGGTGTAGGGAATATAATTTATCTGGACTAGGCAAAAAAAAAACTTCCACCACAGGCAGGGCTTTGCAGATCAAAAATTAAGGAAATAGAGCCCAGGAGGAAGGAAATTAATTGCCTGCAGAAAAACGAAGTTCCAGTTACATGTTCACACCTATAGGAATAGGTCCATGTTAACCAGGTCAAAATGCTGAAGGTCTATTTTGGGAAAAAAACCCAAACCAACCAGTCAAAGAAAACCTAAAAAAAAAAAAGGAAAAGCCCTGTAAGATCCCAAGAACCCCACAATGAACAGCAGCTTGGTTTAGTACAATTGATCAGTTATACCTTTCAGTTACTTCACTGTAAATCAAGGCAGAAAACTGGAAAAGGTCAGAACACAGGGTTTGTCCTCCCCTCCTTCTTTTCTAAAATCTGCTTTTAATATATCATACTGTAGGCCCATAATTTTTCACAAAAATACCCAGGTGAGGCAGGATCAGGACTTGATGGGACAGATCCCATCAGTGTGAACACCCAGGAAGTCCATAATAGCTAAGCAGGAAATAGAGCCAATAATGAAAGCCTCCCATCCGACTTAAAACTAGGAGAAGACTAACAAGAGACAGGCAGAAAGATATGAAAAATTACAGTAAACTTCTTCTAGGGTTATCACTGAAAAGCACTGGATCACGAAGACTATACATGCTCCAAAAATAATTTACACAGACACCTGCCCACCCTCCCAACACTGGAATAGAGGTTAACCTTTACTGTGTTATCCATCTAACATGTCACTCCTTCTCCAGGTCAGTATGCTGGATCTCTCTCTTTCAGGCACTTGCTTTTCATTGTTTAAAAAATGGACTCTCAGGTTTTACCAGCAAATTAATTTTATTTGTGTCTCACATTTCTCCTACCCTCTCATTCACCTTCTAATACATCTTCTACCTAACTCTTCAGTACTTTACTGAAGTCATTATGATAACTTAATCACTCTTCCCACTTTTCTTCTAAGTAAAAAGTCATTAAAAAGTACTATACCCATAATTCTTGCCCCCAGAACACATTTTATATTGATTATCAAGTCAGATACAAGCTGCAATCCCCAAACAACAAGGTTAATTTCTTAACAAATGCTTACCTGTTGCAGTCTCTCTCACATCATCTCTTCTCAGAAGCAAGGGAGGGAGCTGTAACAACACTTGAACATACTGAAGTATTTAAAATTTCTCCTTCCCTGGGGAAGAGTGAAGTTGCAAAATAGCCCCACCACAAAAGCTTTTGAATAACACCTTTGAAGTGGTAGTGCTGCCTTCAAAAGGCCTACTATGAAAAAAAAAAATCCTGTGAGGATTAAATTATGTTTTTACAGATAGTAAAGAATTTTAGGTTAGGTTAGTTAGGATAAGAGAAGGCATCCTCTGCCCAGGATTTAGCTATTGCTCTCATGCTCAGATAGCTGTACCAACTCAAGTGTTAAGCATTTTCTCAGTCATATTTTTCTTCCAAGAACTGAATGCTGTGATATGTTCAAACACATGAACACTAAAATCCCATGAAGCAGGAAGAAAAAGATTTCTCTGCCTCAAAGCACAGTAAACCTCACTTTTAATCTAAGGTTTAAATCTAGCAAACAGTTTATGCTTGTTCTTGTATTTATTGTGAGTAGTATCACTGAAATCAGTAAGATAAATGGGTCCATAAATCTCTAGCACAAAATGGTCAAAGAGAGGAAAAGAAACATTAGTCTTTCCTGGCAATTGATTTGCTCAATCCAAGCAACTGTCACTCAAAGTGGAAATCAGATCCTCTGACCCCTAATCCAGCGCTGCATCCTCCCTCTGCCAAGTCTCTGCTCTCCCACCTAAGAAAAATTACAAACTACAAGGGGTTTATCTCCCACGAATCTCATGCAAAAAACAACAAAACCAATCTGCAAGAGTGTGATTAGTCTACCTGTAGCACTATACTTAGAATCATGATCAAAATCCTACTGCATTAACACGTTGGCAATGGGCACTTACCCAATTCCCATCTCCAAAATGCTTTAGGTTTGTCCTGTTTAAACCTTTAATCCAACCTGAGAATATATGAACTTCCTCTCAGTCTGGGAATTTTCTCTTTAACTCTTGAGGCCCTGACTGGCTCAGCCCAACCCTGAAGTTTATCCACAACCTATGACTCATATCAACCTCCAAAGGCCTTCTGTCCCTGCCCCAGTTCACAGGTTCACAGGTTCGTTGTGCTCACAAACCAGGTGAATCCTGACTTCCTGGCCTAATTTTGGCCCTGTATCCCCACTGTGGTGTCTCTTGGAGCAAGGCTGCCCTGCTCCTGGGCTCAGTGTGGTAGGACAAATCCTGACAAACTCTCCCAGACCTCACAGGGGTCCCCCAGCACTCCGGTGCCAGGGAACTGCCAGACGTCCTGGCACCTTGGCACTGATTATCTTTCAATGGCATCAGAAAAACTAAACTCTAACTTCCAGTTGCTGTGTAGGTTTTTTGGGTGTTATTACTTAGCAGAGTTGGCAGCAAATTCGCCAGTAATCGATTGAGTGGCTTGAATTACTTTTATGCTTCTACATTACTGCTTCCCTCTCACGCCTATATCCAGCAGAGAGAGCGGTGTCTCCAGAAGTCCTGGTCTGAGGCTGGAATCAAACTCTCAGAAAACACTCAAAGACTTCCCTTTGTGAAAGATGCAACATGGTCAGCTCACCATCCTTCAGCATAACACAAACCCCATGAATCCTGCAGCATAAGACAAAACCAGGGATCCTTCTGATGGAAATAGGATGTTACAGCTTAAGGTGTTTGTGTAGCTTTGAAGAATACTATGACCACGTATTACATCTGTGTACTACATCACCAGACTATAAAAGCGGTGTTTATAGGTTTTCCTTTACTCAGAGAAGCAAATATTATCTTTTACAAAGTAAATGCCTTTAATTTTTCCAAGAGCACTGCTTTCTACTGAATATATACTTTACAGAGCGAAGGAGGAAATAAAACTCTGCAGCTGGGCATGTCATGAATACCAAGAAGGGCAGAACCATTACTCCAGTGCAGCAATTAACACTTGCATTCCATTAGGGAATGGCCTCATTACAAAACTTGTCTATAATTAAAACTTTCTCATAGGAAACCTTTAATATACACCACCACTTTCACCCTCTGCTATTTATCACACATTAGTCTGAATTTCAGTGCAAGCACCCTTTCAATTAAATGTGCAGTACACTATGTATATGTGTCATTACTTCCTTGAAATTCTTGTTTTCTTAAAGATATTTGTGATATATAAATCCATTTGAAAGCAATTCTTGAAAAAAGTAAATCCTAGTGTTTATTTTTTATGGGTTTGGAAATTGTCCTATTGCTTGCAGTTAAATATTAAACCCTTCAAATACAAGTAAATAAGTAGTGTTTTTTTCCCTAATCTGTGATAAAAAGAACCAAAGTAAAATTCCATGTGCACCATGTCACAAGAGAATAAAACTCCTTTTTAAATTTTAGAATAAGAAAATATCATTTCTCCCTTGCTAGTATAGTCCTAAAAAATGTCATTTGCTTAGTAGAAAAGAACCCGTTCATTATAAATCAAAACTTTTTTTGTTCACCTTACCATCACAGTGTCTGAAAGAATTGTACATATTCTTTGCTTGACCTGATTATCCTCCTGACAGATGTGGTTCATTCTACTCTCTCAGCAACATCACTAACAGGGCTTCATACTGGCACTGACCATGGATGTGTTTAATTGTTTTGATTAATTAGACTGAAAAATAGTTTTATGTATTTGCTACGTAAGGGATTTTTACAGAAATTAAAATGTGACAATAATATCATCAATGAAGTTTGAACCATATCCCCCAAAATAGGGACTTTCCACATAGGAATGATCTTACAAATACAGTTTGTTTTTCAGGATCAGCTAGGGCTCAAATGAAAATAATTATTTGTCACGAATCAATGCGACACATTTTTTCCATTTAATTCTGGGGATTTTTGTGCCTATCTGTGTCTCATTTAGAAAAGACACGGGTAAACAAAATGTCCTTACCCTGAATAAAATTTTATTTTATCTTGTATTTCAAGTAACGTGTCTGAAATATGTGGAAACATGACATATTGCGACAAGGCTGAGTCTGAAGAAGTTGAATCTGTTTCTGAACAGGTCATACATAATCTTTGCATTATTTGCAATATTTGTATTTACTTCTCACCGGTAAATTAAAGGAGGTACTTCTGGGGAACCAGTGGCACTGAACTTCCAGACTCTTGACATACCTGTCCTAAATTTGTGCACCATTTGAGGAAGTCTTTTTTATGTTTTTTTCTCATCAAGAAGCAAAATTTTCAGTGGCACACTGATGTTAACAGGACACTGAAGCAGTTGCCCCAGTCTCAGGTTTACAATACAAGGAGACTATTTTGGTAATTGTTGATGCTGCTACTGTCACTTAGGGAAGCATATGCCTAAGACATCTGCGGGGGCAGAGCTTAAAGATCTGTGGAAGGAAGAAGATACAGCTGTGAGGATTTTATTGGGTAAAATACCTTTTTCCAAACATGAATAACAAGGTTCTCTCAGGTGACTTCATTTTATTGGTGGTAAAAGGGAGGCCATAGATGCTCCTCTGCCATTTCAGGGAAGTGCCTGCGCTGTATTCTATGGGGTATGCTTTGCCCTCCTTCCATCTTACTGGAATACAAATCAGCACTGCAGTAAAACCTCGTTTCATGGCAGACTGTGCCTGACCTGTTGTCACCAGCTCCTGGTGGTGCTAACACAGTTACAAGATTTTCTGATATTTCAAGGTTTGGCAAAATAAGGAGGTTTCTGTTGATAATATCTTTTTTCCTGGCATAAACTCAATACTTTTAAAATGTCACATTGTATTGTTTAGAAAAAAAGAGTATTATCTGTGAACACTAACACTTAAGGGAAATGATCATAATAGGCCTCAAGCTCAGCTGGAGACTCAGGATGCTACAATAGATGTATTTTGACAGAAAAGAGAATAATAAATTGCAGGTCTGTGTGAGCATTATTCAGTAATTCTATAATGGGGGCAAAATAATTGATATGTTTCTTTATGGCAACGAGACTCCTAATGAATCAGACATCTTGACAGAAAGACACTTAGCAAAAATAAATGTAACTACAACACTTCATTAAAGTAAAAGTATCTTTACTATTAATATACAAATGGTGAAGAGTGACAAATAATTGATATACTTTAAGCCATACTTTCAATGTCTTTCATAAATACAAAACCAGCATCTGCGATATTACTTCTTTTTACAGTATAGAGATATATATATATACACAGCATTTCATAGGGACATAAGATTCTGAAACAATAAACAAACTAGCTCCAGTGGTAGCTAACTCAATCAATATATAATTCAGGTGGCATATATCGCAAGTGGGCTCCTGACAACATGTGGAATAACAAAAACAATGTATGGTATGCTTTAGCTCAGACTGCACACAGCATACAAATACGTACCGAGTGCTCATTGTAGCAGGAAAGCTTTTTTTATTTTTTTTTCCCTTTTAAAACCTTGTCTAAGTAGTTCAAAATTCTTAGTGAGAACTCTACACCACGAGCAACGAAATTATCTTCGGGGGGGTCTGACTGCTTTATCTGTTTTTCACTGATCGATAGAGACTCTGAGGGTTTGTTTTTTCCCGTTCTCCAACCCTGCATTTTAGGTTTTTTAAATGTAGGTTAATTACATGGTAGAGTTGAAGGATTCAGCAGGGTTAATGTTCCCTCTCCTCTGGATTTCAGAGCTCACAGCTCCCCTGCCTTTTGCCAATGCCCTTCAGCAGCCTCTCTTGCTTCAGTAGCTCCCCATTTCCTTAATACTAACGAGAGATGCTCCCAGCATCCCAAACCTCTCTTGGCTCACTCTTTGGCCCCCGTTCTCTCTGGAAGTTGCTTTCCTGAACTCTGTTGGCACTGCATCTGGTCATCCTGCCCGCTCCCAATCTCACCTGTGACTTAAAAGCTGCCAATACAAATTTGGCAATAAATATTTATTTCATTTCTCTGGGCTAAAAATGGCCAATATTCAAGTTTGAAAGTCAAACATAATGAGGCTCTCAAAGCCTGTTAAAGAGAAAAGATAGACTGCTAAACTGTGATTTCTCAGAACCTGATCCAAGGCCAAATTTGTAAGGCTTGTTTTTGGCTCAGGTTCAAATAAATTGATATGAGAGCACATTTAAAAGTGCAGCGGAAATACTGAAGATCATTCAAAACTTAGTGAGTGGTTTCCCCCGCTACTAAATGACTGTTGTCAAGTAGACAGGGAAAAACTTGAAAAAGGGGGTGAATTCTTTTTAAAGAAGATTTATTTAACCATGGTAGCTTCTTATCAACCAGAACAAGTGAAGCTAAACAAAGGGATTTAAGGAGAGGCATTACTTCTTAGAATGTTTGCATTTTCACCTAAAGAAGTAACGCAATCACAATCAATTATTTAAAGAGATATTTTATTTCTGGACATATAATAATGTATGGGACAAAACTGTCATCAGATATTCTATCACCATTTCCTCATCAGTACAAACTCCTGACAGAAAAACCTCCTCTGTGCAATATGTCAGCAGGAGCCTGGTAGGACATTTAAGTTCTACTTACACCCAGAAATCTGATTCATAAAAGGAACTCGATCTGCTCAGGACATGCAGAGCCTTGCTGAGATGGATGAATGGATGGATGGATGGATGGATGGATGGATGGATGGATGGATGGATGGATGGATGGATGGATGGATGGATGGATGGAATTCAGGCCCTGCCGATGTCAGCTTCTGTCTTAAAGCCCAGTGAGACCTGGCTTACACTGCAGTCCTTTTTGCAGCACTCTCAGCACCCCTACATAGATCAATTTGTAACAGGGGTCTTGAGGTTTTTCAGTAAATGATCTTTTTGGAGGTCCTTTCATCAGGAGTGAATATCATACCACGGACACAACCATGTCTACAAAGATGTTTATCCTTATGACAGCTCTCACAGTGATAGTGAGACTGCAAATGACTGTGAAATAAATATCCCCTGCAGTTCTGCTCAAGAGGTAAAATGGTGAGAAGATGCTTCACATCATCTTTCAGGTTTGAGAAAAGATATTTAAAGTTAAAGGTCTAAGCACTTAAATAGAACTAGGGAGACATTCTATCTGACTCTTCAACTTGATAAATTGGTCAAAACACCCCTAAACATTCACCATGTTCTCCATCTACCTGAAACTTTTCAGCAGTAATACACCCACTCTGACCCTCAGTGGACTTGTGATCTCAACAGACTTCTGCAAATTTTGTGTTTAAAATATAGAAGTGACTTGACAGTAGTATCTCCAGTTTAATTTAGAAGACTCTATGAGCATATTTGAGCAGAAAAGTATGTCACGGTAAAGCTTTCAATTATTTTAAACAGGCTTTGTAGACAAATTATTGAAGATTTTTCTTTAATAAAGCAGAGTGGCATGCTATCAAAAGGCACAAATACATTTCCATTATCTGGTCTAGGAAACAGAAAAAAATGACATGATGATTATACTACAGTTTGATGATTGGCACTTAAATAAATTATCAAAGTAAATACCATCATAAAAAAAAAAAGAAAGTCACTTTTTTTTTGGATGAACATCAATGCAGAGGCTGAAGACAGCAGGTAGAATTTACTGTATCAGCGACTGTTGTCAAACAGCCTTTGTAGGTCATGGTCACTGTGTAACTACGTTGTAAATATCTATGATGAGATAGGAAGTAGGCCCAATCCTGCAAGTTCTCCTATGAAAGTACATCCTTTTTCCTGCTCATATCCACTCCACTGGTGTCAGTGGGGTGCAATATGAGGGGTGGGTTCAACCACACAAAATTTCTTGCAAGACCAAGGCCTAAAACAATTAATCTTTGTCACATTAGGCATTAGCATCACCAGAATAGTAAATATTTTTGAAACCACAAAAAAAAAAAAAAACCCACCTTAGAATTCATAAAAGCAAATAAACAAAACCAGGAAAAAAAATCTCCAGGGTACTTTTGTATACCAAATTGTAAAATATTAATTAAACTTTGTTAATATTGTGGGTAAATCAGAACGCAGGTCTACTAAAAATATATTAACAAGGAGCTCTATTTTACTTAATTGTACTCCTTACTTTTTTTGTTGAAAAGAGATTGTCACTGCCACATTTTGTATCAGTAATAATTTCAATGGCTCCCTCCCACCCTTACCCCTGGAGTATGTTAGTGTAACAATTCAGATTTCTTTTACAAATAGTTATATTTTGTCAACTCTTCTGACATTTCATACTAACACTTAAAAGTACTTTTAGACAGTAAAAGTGACATTTATACAGATATCAGTTTGTTGGTTTTTGTTCCTTTTTTTTTTTTTTAGTCTAGAATAGGAAAAGGAAATAAACAAATGTTGTTATTCCAGTTCTACACATATCTTACAAATTACTCTGCGCTGTCCCTCATTTGGAAATATTTGCAATTATCAGTGTTTTTCAGCATTCTTTCATAGGTGCAGTTTGTTTTTCTCCTGCACAACACAGTCAAAGCACAAGAGGTAACCTATTAATCCACAGACCAAGAAAGTTTGCTTGGACAGTCCATCAGGAATTTAGAACCGTTTTATTCTCAGCCCTCACATGGCCCAGCTCACAAGAGACATAACAGTGAGAAGAAATTAAATACTCCTGGAAACAGCTTTTGATTTGTAATCCAATATAGTGGGAAATGCTTGAGCTTCCAATATTGAAATTATTTTGCAGGATATTTTACTCGTAAAGAGGAGCACATGCATATTAGTAATGCGCTGACAAGACCTCTTAAATCTTCTAATCCCTTCACATCGTAATTAGAGGCCATATTAGGAAATAAAAAAAGGA
>WEKX01027150.1:0-23933 GCA_013390025.1 Pitta sordida | reverse complement strand
AGCGCTTCTTTCAATCCTAAATTCAACACACACACACACAAAATTGCTCCTGCTTCACGCTGCCACTCAGAACATTTCAATATATTTATATAAATATAAGGTGGAGCACTTTTTTTAATTCTAAATTCAACTCCACACACACACACAGAATTTCTCCTGCCTCACGCTGCCACTCAGAGCATTTCAATATATTTATATAAATATAAAGGTGGAGCACTTCTTTTAATCCTAAATTCAACTCCACACACACACAAAATCCTGGTCCATCGCCCCCCTCCCGAGTGCTCTTTCCATTGTGCTCTTCCCTCTTTGCCATCCTTTGGAAAGCACATTGTGCCCTGAACTACTCCAACATCTGCTAACAGACCAATAAAAAATAAATAAAGCAGGATCGTTTAGGAAGAGAGAGATCCTTCCCATTTCCTCCGAACAGCTCCTGAAGTGGCAGCACAATATGCTCCCAGATCCCTGGCTGGAGACAGCAGCTCAGAAAACAATACAGGCAGGGAAATCAAAGGTGGAATGAGGGAGAAAAAAGCATCTTGAAAGCACCATGAACTTCCCAAAGGATTCTGCATTTTCACGTGCAGCACATTCATTTGAAATTAGGACAATTTTTACTGGTTTGCTGTGTATTTAAAGCCAAAAAAAATCCATGTGCCTTGCTTGGTTTTGGCATAAAAAACATGTTTGCAGCTTCTGCGTTTCCCAGGTTCCCCTCGGTGTAAAGAAAACAATTGTCATGGTCTTAAAAAAAATCTCCTTAAAACAAAAATCATGTATTTATTTCAAATGCAGCATTTGTAAGTTTAGGATGTTAATCCTCATATGATAAAAGTAATATTTGAGAACATCGTTTAATGAGATCTCTGGAAATCCACGATCAGTTCCGATGCCTCAGATTAAGAGTCTTTTTTCCAATTAACCGAGTTTTCTCTGTTTCAATCTCTATAAATTTAAGGCACTTTTGTGACTTACAAGCCTGAAAGGAAGATGTCTGTCCAGAAAGGGTTCTAATGCATTGAAAAAAAAATCTGATTTCAGAAAGAAAAACCCACCGAAACACGATAAAGAAAACCCCCAGCCACTTCCCAGGAATTTTATGGCGAGTGCTGTAAAAAGCTCCGGGAATTCTCAGACAAAAACCTCCATCGTGTTTCCACCACACATAAAAGGAGTTTTTAAGTGCATCACCAGAGCTGCCCATGTGTTACTTTTGGGGGGATTTTAGCGAAACAAACATTTTTAAATCCCCGATTCCTTTAGTGCTCCTGCTTTACCCCCCTCTCCTTCCACGCCGTTATCGCTCCAAACTGGCACTTAAATTCAATTGATTCCGAATATTCGGGATCCATCTGGCCTCAAACCCTGGAGCTGGAGTTGGGATATTGCCTCACTGCTGTTTTCTCTCCTCCAGTCCCCAGATGGTGGAAGTAACATTTAAACCTCTTTTTTTTTTTTTTAGGTTATTTTTTTCCCTCTGCCTTGTACAATAGACCTTGGCACCATTTCAACTGTTTACTCCGGTAATTAACAGCACTGATACCACAACAATTACAACTCCTACAATCTTCCGCACAATAATGCTATGAATTAGTGAGAGCTAATGGCTGGAAGGTAAAGTGCTTCCAGACTGAGCTCTGCGCTTTTTTAGGCTAAAATAAAAGGTACGAGCAGCTACACGCTGGCGGTAGACAATGATTACCTAGTAATTAGTTTACACAAAGCTTCCTATTTAATGGCAAAACGCTGTAATTAACGCGTGACAGAAAATCAAAGGGTACTTTGTAAGCATATGAAAAATTAACACGGCGGGCCTATAGCTTTATGGAGTGATTAGGAACATATTAAATCAATAGGACACGCGGCCCTGGGTGAGGTTTGGGGAAGGGAAACCCAGGGAGGGGAATTGGGTTTTATTTTATCTCACCTCAACCGCCACCGTGGCAGAACTCATGGATTGTATCTATAACAGTCTATTAATAAACTTGGCTTTGTAATTTTGTTATTTATTTCTATAATTTTGGGATAATATTTATAAAATATTGTAAGCCAGAATTAAGTATTTATAAACCCAGAGCGCTCCAGACTCAAATATTTAGATTATTTAGAGTTGCTCTCAGAGCAATGCTCACACTCCAAAACAACCTGCAGCTTTATCTCTCATTCCAACCTCTTCCTGAAGCCTTTGGGTTCTTTTTTCTGCTCCTGAAGTGTTAAAAACCTGTCCCAAAATGCATTTTCTGGGGATGTGTCCGGGTTTCTGGCCCTCTTCAGGCTGGAAAAAACACCACACCTGGAATTCCACGCGTCCAGGAGGCTCCTTAAGATCTCCCTCGGGAGGCTGTAGGTGTTACACTAAGATCCATTTTTAATAAAATCAGGAAAAAAGCAGTGTTAGGAAACTCTACTGTGTTCAAAGAAGGGCAGAAAGGAGGGGGCTGGCAGTGGCACGGCTCTAAAATCACATTTTGGATGGTGTTATGGCTGGGTTTATTCTGATTTTATCCTCGACTCTGAATTCCCTAACTCAGCAAAAAGCCCCGGGATGTGGGATGGAAGCTTCAGTACAAGGAATTCATTCAGGTGGGAAATGCTCCTCATTATTCCTGATTTCCAGGGAATCCCCAAAGTTTCTCTATTCCTTTAAAAAACCGACCAAAAATGTTCAATTTCAAGGAACAACCAGCATTTCCCATTGCTCTTTTCCCAGAGAAATCCATTCAAAATCCTGCCACCAGCACCTAAATATTGTTTTATGCGACTCAGACCAAAAGTCGTTCAAGGTTTGGCACCTTTTGAAAAGGTTTTGATTTTCTCATCTTGGTGAATTAATCAAATTATAAGGAAAAGAAGCTGTGACAAAATCAACTGGAGGAGTGAGATTCAAACACTTTTCTAACAGGGGCTGCATTAAATCCCCTTTTTTTCCTTCTGCAGAAGATATTTAAAGGAGAGTTTTGAAATGGTTGTGCAGCCCTGTGTTATTTGATGTAAAAGGGGGATGGCTAAAAGAAATAAAAAGGGAAGTGATGTTGCCTCTCCTGGAATCCTTCCTCTAACAGGGAAGAGGGATCTGGGAGTTTGAGGGTTCCCAAAACTCAGAATATTCAGGAAAACATCCAACCAGAGCAATCACATCCAATCCTCAAATACTCTCCCGGCCTCCAGCTCAGAATCCCTCTAAGCCAGAGACAAAAATCAGGAATTTTCCATGGATTTACAGTCTCCCAGCAAGAGTCCGTGTAATTTTAGGGGAGATTTCCCCAAAAATGAGCTGCTGACTATCAACAAGACAGGTTCTTACATGCTCTGGAATGCCATATATTAGTGAGTATTTAAATATTTAAATACTTCCAAAATTATTCACTTATTCTTACAGCAGCAAAGCCACTTTTGCTGCTACACAGGGAATAACTGAAGCTGGAATTGGTACAGAAAAAAGGTTGGAAAATCACGATGGAACCGCCTAAAATCACTTCACCTGCACATGCTAAAAATGAATTTATTTGCTCCCTGAAATCGTCATTCCCAATTAAACTGATAAGGAATCTCAGCACTTCCTGATCTCCTGACACTGGGGAATACCTCCACAAAGAACCCCCCCACTGTCCAAAGCACACTCTGGGGAGGCAGCACTTCCCTGGATATGGAATATCCCTGGATTCTAAGCCTCAGGATGCGTTTGTGTCTCTGCTGCTGTACCTGGAGACATTGGTGGAGTTTCTGACTCCAACCCTTGATGCAGCTGCAAATTAATTGTTCAGATAACTCAGAGGCTGCATTAAGTTAACGAGGTGAACTCCATTAATAACCCTGAGCTCGGGCTGAAAGGAGGAATCTCAAATCAGCCTCGTTTTTAGCTGCAATAGATTTCTCCCCACAGTTCAAACTCACAAAACCACATTATTTTTAATCTGTTGCCTGCCACAAGCCACCGAGGAAAATCTGGGTGTCGTGGCTTCAACTGCTCATGCAAATGACGCTATTTGTAAGTATTAACATAATTTAGTGCTCACAGTCATATTCTCAGTTCTAATAATTCCAGCAGAATGGAGAGGCTTTTCACTGGACTCCTTGCCTTCAGGAGAGTCTTTCATCAAGGAGCTGGGTTTTTTTAATAACCTGCCAGCAAACATTTTGTGTTGGCAGCCAACACACGATGTCTTCATCATGAGGAGGAGCAGCTCTGCCCACTGCAGCAGGACGTGAGAGCTGGGCTGTGCTCACAAAATAATGTTTGGATGCTGAAATTCCTGGGATTCCTTAGCAAAGGAGGGGTTTGAACCTCTGCTCTCCATGGTTAAGAGTGGCTGAGGGTGCGATTCCTTGGAGCAAAAAGGTCTCCTGTGTTCCAAACGAGGGTTAAAAGCAGGAAAAATTTGAACAAGTATTCAAGATGTTAAAAACACCAGCAAGTTTGGAATGGTGGAATGGTTGGGTTGGGAGGGACATTGAAGCTCATCTCATCCCACCTCCTGTCCCTGCCACTGTCCCAGGCTGCCCTGAGTTCATCCCAGCCTTGCACACTTTCAGGGATGGGGCAGCCACAGATTCTCCAGGAAACACTTCGCCAAAGTCACTTAAATCTCAGCCTGGGTTGGGGGAGGTTTTCCTGCTGACTCCAGGAAATGAGATCAAGTTGGTTATTCCACACATATTTCCTGACTTCCAGCAGGTGTTTAAGGGGTTGTTTCCTGGGGCAGCAAAGCTCGGGGTAAACGGAACATAAAAGGAAAAGCAAAGAAAGTTGGGATCACTGGGTCCTTTGGGAAGAGTCACTCAGGGAATGAAAAAGGCACAGCAACAGGGAATACAAATTATCTTTGGAATTTACAGCAGCAAAGAGCCACATTTGGTGACTCCTGTGCTCTGTCCTGAGTCGGGATTTGGGAGCAGGACCTGGAGACACCGTTGGTTTTATATCCCAGGCAATGGGAGAACTCTCCAGGGCCTGAGGGATCTTCAGCACATCAGAGAGATCAACCCTTCAGCTTCACATGACAAACCCCATTTTATAATGGGGAATTATACTGTACTTGTCAAATGCAGCAATCAGCACACTTTGAAATTTTAATACACAATATAATTCAATCGACCCCAAATTTCAAAACAGTTTTGATTGAGTTAAAAAAAAATAAATCTGAAGAGCTATAACGAGCAGTTTATGTAAATGGAACCATTTTTCTGGATACATTCCTTCTGGCTTTCAAACCATTACATTAGGAATGAATTTGGCAAGATACACAGAAATATCAAATGCTTATTGAAATTAACACATTTAAATACCAATGAATATTTAAACTACAAATAAGTTCTCTGAATGCCAGAGCTCATCAAGTCTGGTTTCACACAGATTTTTCTGAGGTTGGAATGTTTCATCTTCCAGCCTCTCCATCCTGTGGATGCTTAGGAATCCCCAAGTGCCCGAGTTCATGCTCTAATGTTTCCCTCAGTTAAATATTTATGGATCTCTCTCCTTACCTAAACACCCAAAAGTTGTGGAATTTGCAAGAATCTAATGATCTCCAAGGCCTCAAGTGTTGAAAAGTAATTAATGAGGCAAAACACACAGGAAAAATAATCCTTAGAAAACCAGATTTAAAAGGGATCAGTTTTTATGTGGCTTCAAATTAGCATTTCTAGAATTCAACAATATTAATCCAGCTCTTTGTTCCACTGATTCCAAATTCCTGGGTAGATATAAGAGCCTTTTACGTCCTCAATTTGGATTAAAAAATAGGTGTAAAATTTGCACATTATTGCACAGGAGTGAAGTTATGCCACATGATGAATCCCATGGTTGGAGGTCGTTCATTTATATTTTGGAATATTTCACTTTTAATTTATTTCCTGGCTTTGCACAAGCCAGTCTTGTGCTCTGGAAACGTTTGGACTCTGAAATACCAACATTTCCCTTCAAAGGAGGGCCTAGAGAAGGGATTTCCACGAGGAGGGACCCTTGGAGACGCTCCTTTGTCACTCACCCGTGCCCGGCTCTGGCTCCACACCTCAGGGCCATGTCTCTGCCACTGCTCCTGGATCCAGGGGTAACATTCCAAATGGGAAACAACATCACAGTAGGCAGTGCCCTTCCCTCCACACTCCTCGTTGACCTTGAAGAGCCAGCGCCGCACTTGGGTGTTGTCCGCGACGAGGCGGCTGAGGGCTCCCATCAGCTGGGGAACAACCACACACACACTGGGACAACTGGGACAAGAGCAGAGCAACCACAGACACACTGGGACAACAGCAGAGCATCCTTGACTCCCACTTCCCAAACCTTTGGACTCTTCCCCAAACATGGTTTTGTTCCCTCAGAGATCCCCATTGTTATTTGGATACAGTGAAAGCAACCTGAGCTGGTTTTTGGTGGAGACTCCAAATCCTCCACCCTGGGCTTGAGTCCCTGTATCCTCGAGTCCCAAATCCTGCAGGGAATTTGCCTGCCCGAGTTTTTGTTTTGTTTCCTGGTGAGGATTTAAGGCTTTGGATAATCAGAACTGCTCCAGAAATGTTGGTGACAGGGACCAACGTGGGGATGGACGACACCATTTGCCAAATGGAGACAAAAATGTAAGCCCAGCCAAAACAGCTGGGACATTTTCCTGCTGCAGAGTCCATTCCGTGGTTATAAATGGAGGAAGGAGGGAGCAGGCAGGCTTTGTAAAAATGCTAATTATTTATTTGGGTATGTACACAGATTTAAATGGCTGGAAAATGCCTTTTGCCCAGCTGGTGCAGGATGCAATTAGCTTCTTAGAAACTGCAAATGACTTTGAACCTGGTGAAAGTATTATCATTGGCTACAAAATTCTACATTTTACACAGTAATTTGGGGAACTTCTGGTTCTCTTTTTTTGTTTAAGAAGATTGAACTAAAATGCAATGACATGTGTTCCATTGGTGACTTCTGAGAATCACATAAATGTGTTTTTCTTGATGGCTCCCCTACAGTAATGAAAAGGATCAATAACACTGTAAGGACTGTACCAATCCCAAAGAATTATTTGCTGTCTTTAAGTGAAAATTGAATTGTGCTTTACCATCGTGTCACCTTGCTTTGATTATTTAACCTGAAATGTCAATGTTTCATAGGAGGAAACCACAGAGATAAAAACTCCAGAACCCTGTGGTAGGAACCAAAAGTATTGTTAAATAATTTACGTGAATCCAATAAATCAAACAGCTGCTTTGCAGGGCATTGATCATATATTTATTTCATTTACTATAGGAGAGGCAAGGTATTTGTGTAGCTTAAGATTGTTCAGTGTTAAAGGTGATTAATAAAAAGCAAAGCAACAGGAAAAGCCTCTTGGAGAAACAGGAATACCTACAAACCTTGGGAATGATTGTTTTCCTTTATGAGAGGTAGTACCAGCCTAAAAATGTTTTTTAAAAAGTCCTACTTGGGCCCATCATTGTAAAATCAGCCTATGGAATAAAATACTGAGGCAAAATAAAGATGGAAACTGCAGGTACAGGAAACTTGTGCCTTGTGATTTCAGTTTAGGAATATTTGGTTCCTTTTTTACTGGTCATGCCAACAAGAAAATAAGAATTGAGCGAGGACAGGCTGGGTGCAAAGTAAAACTGCAGGGGCAGAGATGCTCAGGGAGGCTCCACTTCAACAGGCTGAGTGCTGAGTGGAAGAAATTTTCCTTTAATTTGCCCAGAAACCCTTGTTCTACCTTCACTCTCTGGTAAAACCCTTTGTCATTTCATTGAGGCCACGTGGAGCAGCAGCACAAACTTCTGAAATAA
Organism: Pitta sordida; assembly: GCA_013390025.1. Taxonomy (NCBI): domain Eukaryota; kingdom Metazoa; phylum Chordata; class Aves; order Passeriformes; family Pittidae; genus Pitta; species Pitta sordida. Next base: position 16,169 of record WEKX01027150.1, on the reverse strand, counting down.
CTGAACCTAAGGCCCTTATGTATTTTCACGAAGAATCCCAGAGGAATTACACAGTATCATGGTGTAGATAAGGTTGGAAAGGACCTTGAAGATCATCCAGTCCAACCTATAGCCCAACTAACCCAGCATCTACATCCAGATCACATCACTCAGCACCTCATCCAGCCTCCCCTTGAACACCTCCAGGGTTGGCGACTCAACCATCTCTGTGGGCAACCCATTCCACATCCGGATCACTCTGTCAGTGAAAAACCTTGTCCTATGTATTCCCAATTCCAAATGTCCCAAATGACTGGGACATTTAATTGGTCAGGCCAAGCTCAAACAAGATCTGCTGAGACCCACTGAGGGTCCATCAGAGGCTGTTCACAGAATTAACCCAGATTTAACTGGGTTGGAAATGACCAAGTCCAACCTGTGACCCAACACCATCTCATCCTCTGAAGCCTGGCACTCAGTGCCACATCCAGGCTCTTTTTAAACCCCTCCAGGGACAGTGACTCCACCACCTCCCTGGGCAGCCCATTCCAATGGCCATCTGCTCTTTCCATGAGGAATTTTTTCCTGATGTCCAGCCTCAACTGCCCCTGGCGCGGCTCGAGGCCGTGTCCTCTCGCTCTGTCCCTGGTTTCCTGGGAACTGCCCCAATTCCCACCCCAGCAGCCACACCCCCCTCACCTGCTCCTCGCTGTGGATGTCCCATTCTCCAGGAGGGGTTGGCACACCCGCAGCAGCAAAAATCCTTTTAGTGCCAGACTTGGTGCTGCAGAGCTGAGCCACCTCAGGCGCCGAGCCCAGCACGGGCACGTCCAGGACATCGGCCACCGCCAGCTCGTCGGCGTGGGGAACCCCCCCAACCACGTAGGCATCCCTGCTCTGGATGAGCCCTCGGATCCTCTGCAGGGTCCTGGGGCTGTACTTGAGCACAGTGGCCAGGCACATGGGATGCTCCTGTGTAAAAAAAGGGGTTATTCCTGTTAAAAGGTGGTTCTCCTCCCCCGTGAGCCCAATTCCCGATGTTGGGATGATAAATGAATTATTGAGAGCAGGCTGGGCTGTGACCCATCCTGTAGCTGAGCACTCGGAATTGATAAAAGCTGGTGGGGTGAGGCTCCATCATTGTGCACATCTTTAGTGGGGTGGAAATGGGCTCGTTGGGAATAGAACTAATTACTTCACATCTGGATTTATCTGATCCGGGTGGAATTATCCTTCTGTCAGTCGGCAGAGAGGCTGGTGGCCTTGGGATAACAGGGATTCACTCTTGCCATGGTGTAACTCTAAAGCTCCTAAAAATCAATTAAAAAAAAAAGAACCCCCTTCTCATATGAGAGAATGTATTTCACATGGAGTTCAGTGGGGGTTTAAATGATTCTCCAAGAATGAACCACTTTGATTGACAAAAGCTTTCAGTGCCCACGTTAAATTATTGATGGTGTGACTCCCATCACCTGATGGAGTTCTCAAGGAGAGGGGAGTTGTTTGGTGGTTGGTTAAAGTACAAGGATTCCAAGTTTTTGGAAGGAATTTTAAGATCTATTATTGAACAAGCTGTTCGTGACAGATCCTGTCACCTCTGAATTTAAACTTACGCATTGTGAAAGCTCAAAAATGATTTCTACAACAGGTCCTGGGCTCTAGATATCCCAATGATCTCCCCAAAGATACAGAAGTGCATTGAGGATGAGACAGAGAGGGATGGAGAAACAGTCCAAGAGAAATCCAAGAGGTTGTCATACACGAATCTTAATCCTAACACAAGAAAAATCAGCTTCCCATTGAAATTTCCTCTAATTTAGGCCTCAGCCAGGAGGTTTTCCTTTTCAGGATGGTGTAAATCCTGGATTTATTTGCCAGAGGTTTCTAGGACTGGAAAACCCAGAAGATTTTCCTTCCAAGTCCTGGATGTTCCTTCCCAGGGACTGAGGTGTAAACCTTGATTCCATTACCTGGATGGGGATGATGCTGGAAAAGGAGAATGAGAAGCCCTTGGAAGGGGACAAAAGGAATCCCCTCTGCCAGTTCCTCAGTGCTTTCTCAGACTAAACATTGCTCCAAAAACCTCCTAAATCCCTCTGTAAAGGAGCAGACACACTGCAGGGATAGCGAGGAGATCAGTCACAGAAATTGGACACTCTCCAAAAGGGAATCACAGAGGTTTAAGGAGAAAACCAACAACCACCCAAGTCTCCCAGAGCCTTTTTCTTCCCTCAGTTTAAAACCCAAGACTTCCCATGTTTTAATCCATGTGTTTCCTTCCCCTGAGCTCGGGTACAAAAGCAGGGAGAGGGATCATTCCATGCGGAGAAGAGGATCAATTCCCAGCCCGGGTCACTCCCTCCCTGGGGCTGATGTGGGATGAGCTGTGCTTTGTGTGCCTCAATAATGGATTTTACAGTTAATTAAGGGAACAGGCTGGAAAATCTGCTCCGGCCCTGCTTTGAGAGTGGTGTGGTGCTGTGATTTATGGCAGCAGGAGCGGGGAGCAGAAGTGAAAAGAAAAAAGAAAAAGAGTGAGGAAGTCAAGGAAAGGGAAGATGGTGAATTTTTTGTTGGACACCTCTCAAGATCAGAGGAGCTTTTCCTTCCTCCCACGTCTATCCAAACAGCCTGGACACCTGAGTTGTGCTCCCAGAATTACCACGAGGAACCTGCCAAGGTGGGATTTATTGGGAATAAACCCATGCTCGGGTTTATTAGGAGTCAATGTAGATACAGGAAGCGGAACAAAAGCTTTTTTATTAAGGAAGCCCAAAGAAAGTTCCTGAGAAAGATCTTTTAAAGCTCCAATCCTTCCAGAGCCAAGGGTCAGATTCCTCCCCACACGGGAAATCTGTTCCTTGGCCACATCACTTACTAAAAGCTCAAGAATATTTTTAATGAAAACAAGGCAGTTTGAGGAACTAATATTCCTCTATTACTTTTTATTATTCTGGAACCATTGTTTCTGTATGTTTGGAACTAATATTTCTATATTATTTATTATTCTGGGCCTATTAGTTCTTCATTATTGGAACTATTTTCTCTATTAATATTTATTATTCTGGAGCCATTATTTCTGTATTTTTTGACCCATTATTTCTAAGTTTTTCGAGCTTATATTGCTGAATTATTATCTATTATATTGGACCCCATTAGTTCTGCATTATTGGAACTAATATTGTGGTGGTATTTATGATTCTGGACCCATTAATTCTGCAGTATTATTCATTATTCTGAAACCATTATTTCTGTATTTTTGGAACTAATATTTCTATATTATTTATTATTCTGGGCCTATTAGTTCTTCATTATTGAAACTATTTTCTCTGTTATCATTTATTATTCTGGACCCATCGTTTCTGTATTTTTTGGACCCATTATTTCTATATTTTTGGAACTAATATTTCTGAATATTAGTCCAATCCAGGACTAACCACCCCCAAGCTAAAACTATGGTTAGCATAAAGCTAAACCAGGACCTTTATTTCCCAGGCTCTAACTTGTTGTCTAATCAGTAAAGCCCTTAAACTCTCACTGACATTTCACTGGGGCGCAGCAGAGCGGTGCAAGGGGATAAAATTCCCAATTTCATTTTGCTGCCCTCCCTCAAGCCGCAGGAATCAGGAGGCAAACTCACAGGGAAGCTCCTGATGGCTTCAGGGGTGAGGATCCTGAACCTGTGCTGCAGGTCACTCGTGCCCTGAGGCTCCTGCAGAGCCAGCAGTCGGTGGTAATACTGCACCAAGTCCTCACCCATCTCCAGGGGGCTGATGTAGATCACATCCACGTTGGCATCTGAAACAAAAAGGGGGAAGAGTTTTNCTCCAGCAGCTCAACATCCTTCTTAAATCCTGGCAGAAAGGTGCAACTCCATTCCCAATGCCTGCCTGCCCCTTTGCTAACAAAGAAATAAAAATGGGGGTTAATTCCTAAATCTTTAACAGCTTTTTCTGTGCCTCAGCACTTTGTTTACAACTCCCTGAAGGGAGGTTGGGTGGGTGTTCAACTGGGAGTTGGACTTGATGATCCTGAGGGTCCCTTCCCACTCACAATAACCTGTGACCCTGTGAACTTCTCTGCAGCTGCTTTTTGGGATCCCACGTGCAGCACAAATCGGGGCAGAATTTGGGAATTCTGCTCATATCAAAGCATTCCATCACCATTCATGATAAAAATACATCCCATAAAGGGCAGTAAATGATTAAAGTGAGCTGGTTCAGCCTAGAAAGGCAGTGAAATTGCCATTCCCCACGGATTTTCCATGGGCTGTCCCCATATTATCATTAATAACAACTGCTGGGGCTGGGAATGGGCAGATCAGCCCCTGGAACATCATAGCAGAAATTCACTTTCCTGCATGGAAAGCACACACTGGGAGGTGGGAAAACCTTCAAGAGATGCTCTTGTAGAAAATTTTAACTACTCTGGCTCCTCTATTAATATTTTAGCAATGAATCAAGACCCAAGATTTGGACCCAAATCAGGGGGAAGTGTTTCCTTGTTTCACCCTGTGCCAGGGACAACCGGAATTCCACGGGAAGGAGTGAATGAGGAAACCCTGAGCCTGGGGTTGGCAAAGGAATAAGAAATCCCATGGATTCTTATTATTCATCATATTATAATGAATATTATTCTTATGTTATTCACCCAGTTTTGCTCCAGGGAAACAACCCCCAGCAAAAAAGTGTGGCCACAACTTCAGCTGAAATATTAAAGCATCACAGAACCCACAGAGTTTTCACATCATCCCATGTAACTTTTAAACAATAATAATTTCTAAATAATAAAATAATAAAAATAATTAAAACCAGACGACCAATGAGGAAAAAAAAAAGCCTCTTTAAGGAGTGATTTTGTCCCTTTAAGTTTCTATCATTTTCCAGCCAAAATCAATCTGTTAAAAAAAAAAATGAAAACTGTACTGTGAAAAATAAACCCAACCCAGTATTAATGCCTAGATAATATATAAAGGCAATTACATTATTATTTTAGGCAACTGTAAATTTCTGGCTCTAATATATTTTTGTTACAAACCCGCTAAGTGGCATTTATAAAATAATAATGCTGCTGAAATATATATGAATCATGAAAAGTGTCTCGTTCCAGGGAGCCTCTGAAGTTGGTCACTGATATATCATATTTTTGGTTAAAAGAGGACTGTGAGGGGAAAAAAAAAAACCCAACCTTTTAAATGGATGTTTTTTGCTTCATTTGCTGATGCAAAAAACAAGAAAAAAAATTGGTTTAAATAAAGGTTTGCTCTTTCCCAGCCCATCTTTCTCCCTGTGAGAGCCTGAATGAACACGAAGAGAATTAGTTACCTAATTTTGTAGAACAATAAACACTTTGTGGTGCTCAGCAGGTCCCAGGGTGAGGCTGTTTTACCTTCTCACAGAGCCAGAAAACAATCAGCAGGTGGTGGGGTTTTTTAGGAATAACACGGACAGGAGCAGAGAGATTCCCTCTCTGTGCTCTCTGTTTAAGGGGAACATCCAAAGGCTCGGTGCTGCTTTGGCTTTTATTCACCAGCTGGGGGGGGAAGAATGGAAAAAAGGCAGGAGCCGAGAGCTCCTCACGTACCCAGGATGTCACAGAGCCTCCCCAGCTGCACGTTCTGCTGGAGAGCAAAATCCGGGATGTGCTCACGGATGGGCCGGGAATAGCCTGGAAAACAAATCGACATCCCACTCAAACCATTTTCAGAAAAACCTTGGGCCAGTTTGGAGAGAAAACCCTCGGGACAGTTTGGAAGGAAATCAGATTTTTGGATTAAAATAAACTTCTCGGCAGGTTCTGCTGGCGAGCAAAATCCAGGATGTGCTCACAGATGCATCAGGAATATCCTGGAAAACAAGTCAAACCCCCTCCAACCACATTTGGAAAACCCTTGGATCCATTTGGAAAGAAAACCCCAGGTGCAGTTTGGAAAGAAATCAGATTTTTGGATTAAAATAAACTTCTCAGTGTGTTCTGCTGGCGAGCAAAATCCAGGATGTGCTCACAGATGCATCAGGAATATCCTGGAAAACAAGTCAACACCCCCCCCAAACCATCTTCAGAAAAACCCCTGGTCCAGTTTGGAAAGANCAGTTTGGAAAGAAATCAGATTTTTGGACTCCTCAAATCCCAAATATTGCATTGTTTTTCCCCTGAATTTGCTTTTATTAGCAAACTGATGTAACGTCAATTCTTTACATCTTGAGGTTTTAAATCCAGCCCTGAGTGTTCCAGACCTCTGGAATTTTCTAATTCAACCACCCAGAAGGTTTTGTTGGAGGCTTTTATGTTGGTGGATTTAAAAAAAAATAATAATTAAAAAAAATAAATGACACCATCATTAAGCAAAAAAACTCCTGGTAATTTCGTCCTTCACACAGATCAAAGGCAACGAAGCCACTTCATTAAGGAGGATTAATCAGGGCTGGATTATCTGTGTGGAGGGTGGAATTCCAGCTGATTCCATTCTAAATTAATTCCCTCCATTTGATATTATTTAATATTAATCCAATAATCAATTAATTCAAACACCCCCCCCACCCACAGGGAGTTGCTGGTTGGGATAATCCCAATGGATCCAATCCCAGTTAAGAGGAATATTCAGTGGTTTTGGACTGAAAAATTGACTGATCAGGAACAACATTGTCACATTTCCACTGATCTGCACGTGATAAATCAGCAGAAACTCAGGAAAAACTGAGGTTTGACTCAAATCTGCTCCACATTCCAGGGTTTTCATTTGGAAATTTGGATTTCAGGCAAATTCTGAGGCTGGTTGTTACAAGTGATCAGCATTCCAAGGTGATGTGCCAAGGGGAGAACATCAGAAAATGCAGAGAAATTCAATTTATCAGTTGGATTTTTAATTTCTTGTACATTTATATATCATAATAACCACAGGGCACCTGCAGAACTACATCAAATTAAGATATATCGGGGGGATGCACCTCTAATATTGAGATATTAGAGAAATTAAGTCATTTAATAAAGCTGAATTTTAGTCTCAAGGCTTCCTTTGGTTCTCTCAGGGGGAGCCCAATTTTAAGCCCCTAAAAATCGCCCTTAACCACTTCAAATTATTTCAGTTTCAACTTTAGGGAGGAGCTGATTTTCCCCACACTGAACTGTAAGGAAAACACATTTGGTGGGCAAAACAACCCATCCCAAAAACATGGAAAAATCAGTAACTAATTAGAAAGAATAATCAAGGAAGTTAAAATTCGCTGTTTTTATGGCTCTGCAGCCACAGCATTGCACCAGTGCATGGAATTTTCATGGCATGGGAGGAGGAAAATAAGTTGGGATGACCCACCTTGTGCTCCCCAATGCCTGGGACTAGGAAAGAACAAAATAAATAAACAAAACCCTAGAGTTTAATAAGTCAAATCTCCTTTTTCTCACTGTATTTACACACCTGCAGTGGGAATAAATCTGATTAAAAGGTTCCAATTCATTCCTCGTCACACTGACTGAGAAAAATGCTGAATAAGCTTAAAAAATTTAAATATTTAAATTGTTAAGTATTTAAATATTTGGGCTTTTTTAGCTGTCCCAGAAATCCAAAGTTGCTGGTTGGGGGGAAATAAATGGAAGCAGTTGTTCCTCACAGCAGTATAATCACAACCCTTCACGATCCTCTTCCCTGGATTATTTCCAGAAACTCGACAAGAATCTGAAACTCTTGTGAAAACGAAGGAACTTCGGTTATAACTGGTTGGAATTTCACTTGTATGGGAAGAAAAATCAGGCTCTGATTTGCTGCAAAGGCTGAAAATCAAAGACAAGTTGTCATTTTGGATTTACCAAACTGAACAGGAAGGAGCAGAAGAATTAAACACTTAATTATTTTTATTCTTCTATTTTAAAGGCTTTTAAGTTTACCATGTTTCCACCTTGTCAAATTTTAAATAGAAACTCTTCTTAAAATGACACCCAACCCAAAGGGCTCAGTGTTTATGTTGCTGTTGCTCAAAACCAGTTTAATGTTTCAAAAGGAAAAAAAAAATCCAAATATTTGTCACATTTTAACGATCTAAATGTTTAATGATGATTTAATTCATGTCAGATCCCTCTGGGACTCTGCCCCAACTGTTGATGTGGCTGCATTTAATCAGAACAAGCAGGAATAACTTTTCCAACCAGCACTTCCACACCCCTTTTATAAAGGGAATAATAGAGATATTTTTTATATTTTAAGCTCTTCAAATAAGCTTCCTAATTTTCTAATCAAACATTTGCACTTAAATCATCCTTAAAACTGATTTTTTTCCTCCTGAAGGGGAAGATTCCACTGGAATCCTGCATCCTCCTACTCCTGCACATTTGGAATTTGCCAATTATTTTTCAAAACAAGGATTCAGCCCTGATTTAACCTGGGGGGGGTGTCATGACACCAAGAAGGAGTGTAATTAAAACCAAATGTATATTTATGTTAAACACCAAGCAGCAGAATCATGAAAAAAAGGCTGCCTGGGCTCCAAAACTTATTTACCATCCTCATTAATTCAGGTTTTAAGCAACTCACTTTAGGAGATCCTGAAGCTCTCAGGTCAATTAATTTGCCATGTAAATAACAAATTATAAATCCAGTGTTTCCACAGGAATTCGGGGTTTAAGAGCCTTGTTGGTGCAGCCCAGAAACCCCCCCTAAGAAATCTGATTTTTTGCCACTTCTCCACACCCCCACTTCAATCCCAGGCAGCAGCTTCCGGCTCCCCCAATTCATACATGTAATTAAATAATTACATTAGTGCTAATTAACACGAAACTGCAGATTATTTAAGCGCAAAAAAAACCCCCACCACTATTCAACTTCTTAATTATTCTTGTTCACACAGCATTTCCTTTTGCTCAGGCGCCCTAGGTGCAAATAAAGCATCCCATCTGCTCGTAATTAGAACTAAATAATTTCAGAGAGTGCAGCTTATCATTTTGACTGCACATTTGATTAAAATCAGTGTACAAGAAACATCCTGCAACAGGGCCCCTCGTGTTCGCCCACTGCTCAAGGAGCCTGGAAACGTTCTCTGGTATTTCACGGGGGTGAAAAATTAAAAAGGAAAATAAAAATACTCCGCGAAACGAAACGATAACAACCAGGAGAAATAAAAAAAAAAAGGCCAAACTTTTTAGTTCATTTCATACAGATGAAAGCAAATTACAGCAAATCACCTCTCCACTGACTAGAGGCCCCCACATAATGAGTTTATTTGCTTAATCCCCAAATTAAACGGCGTCTCGAGCGAGGGCCCCCGTGTTATTACTCTCATCATGTCGACAACATTTTCCTGCCGAGACCAATTTGAATAAAACAAGGGGCCCCTTCCTTGAACTCAATCAAGGAGTCATAATGTGGTGGGTAATAGAGGTTGCTGATAGATTTGCAGGCAAAAAAAAAAAAACCCAAAAGTGTTATACCTAATGATGGGATATGGATAATAGTCCTCCTGGAGGTCCTGATGCGATTCCAGTTGGCTGCCAGATGCTAAAAATCAAGGAGAGCATTGATCAGTGACAGGGAGCTGCAGAGGATTCAAACTTCAGCTGGGTTTGGTGTTGGGTTTTTTTTTCCACTGTACAGTTAAGCCAGGCATAAATTATATTAATTGATTTAATTACATACTTAAAACATCTTCCCCAATTAATTTAATTAGGTGGCTACATGAAGCTACTGGCAGGGGAAGATTAGAGGCTGCTCACTTAATTAACAGAATATGAATGAAAAAAAAAAGCAAGCAAACATAAATGAAATTGTGAGCACTAATTAAGAGGCTGTCTGCAAACTTAAATACTTTCTGACAAAGTGGTGACAGGAATGTAGACAAGAAGGGGATTAAAAAAAAAAAAAATCCCTCTTCTTGCAGCAAATTAAGTGCCACAAGGTACAAGGAACTCGAGGTACATCCAAGGAACTCAGTGAAAACATTGATTTCCTGCCAAAGCACAAACACAGCGACAGATTTCACAGCCACAGAGGCTGGAATTGCTGATGAAGGATGAAATATGATCCTGGGACAAGTGTATGGTTAAAGGGGGGGGAAAAAACCCCAGGAACAGCTTCTGGCAACCAGTGAAGCAGGAGACGTTGGGAGAACAGCTGGTAGCGGCGCACACCTTGGCCCTGGCAGAGAAATTCTCCAGGTGTCTGTGCCGGGATTCCCTCAGGCTGTTCTTCACACGGGCCATGCGAGTCCAGCGGCGCCAGGAGGCTGAGATCACACCTGATGCCCATTCCTGCTGTCGGGAATGGACCCCGGCTTCGATCACACCCGATGCCCATTCCTGAGGGGAGCGGCCCCTGGCATCGATCACACACGATGCCCATTCCTGAGGGGAGTGGCCCTTGGCATCGATCACACCCGATGTCCATTCCTTCTGTCGGGAGCGGCCCCTGGCATCGATCACACCCGATGCCCATTCCTGAGGGGAGCTGCCCCTGGCATCGATCACACCCGATGCCCATTCCTGAGGGGAGCGGCCCCTGGCATCGATCACACCCGATGCCCATTCCTGAGGGGAGCGGCCGCTGCCTTCGCTCCTCCACATCCCGGGATTGACCCTTCCCCTGCCCCCTCGGCCTTTGTCTCTTTGGCCAGGCTGGTTTAAGATCTTTGGAGTGATTTCAGTGCTTGACTGATTTTGTATCACTGACAAAATGTCCCTTTTGGTGGGATTGTGGGGAAGCCCAAAGTCTGAGGGCACTGGTGCCAACTTCCTGCCGTCGATCGTGGCTGAGGGCACGGCCAAGTCCTTGAGGAGCTGCTCTGTGTGTTCCAGAAAAGCCACAATGGTGCCCCAGGATAAAGGGGAATGTTGTTGGAGTGCCAGCGAACCTGGAGCTTTCTGCTCTGCTGTGCCATGGCAAACAATGTCCCAATCTGAGCGTGGATCCTGTGAGGGCTGGGGGAAGAGAAGAGCCACAGATGAGGCTTTTGTTCAAAAATAAATGGTCAAGACACATTATTCTGTTATTATTTCTGATTTATCTGTGGGGATTATGCGTGTGAAATATTGATTTTATCCCTCAGAACCATGAAATGGAGCCCAGGTTTGCCACACAAACACCTCTGGGTTCAAGGAGAATCAGCAGCATTTTTACAAAAATCCATGAATTGCACAGAGGAAATTCTTGATTTACCCAATATACAAATGAAGCTTTATAGTGATTTACTGGACTAAAATCTACAAGTAACTGCACACAACAACGAGCCATAAAAGAACAAAATTCCCTTTTTTCCATGGGGTTCAAGAACAACCAGCAGGCACTGAGGAGTCAAGGTCAAACTCCCTCATCATCTCCTGTACACAGAAAGGGAAACACTACATTTGCTTAACTGCACTGAGGGAGATGTAGATGAAACATTAAAAAACTCTTTTATAACAGTAAAGACAGTTAGTTAAGCACTGGAACAGATGGTCCAGGGAGACTCAGGAGTTGCTATCACCCAAAGTTTGCAGAGAACAGGTTAGAAAAACATCTGTCTGCAATATTCCAGGTACAGGTAATTCTGCCTGGAGGTCTGGATAACCTCCCAACATCCTTTCTAAACTTATTTTCTGAGATTGAGAAATCTTGGTTTTCTAAAATGCTGGGAAAAAAAAAGAGGCAAATTTAGGTTAGAAAGTAGGAATTAGTAATACAGGAAGTATTTGCTGTTTAATTTCAGTATTTACTGTTGACTGGATTTGGTTCAAATTCAGTGATTCACAGTCACTCCTAAAAACAGCTCTGGGAAGGATGGTATTAAAAACATGAATAAAAACCTTATTATTCTCGCTGTTTGAGTGATTCTTTAATCAAATACCTGTGTGAGAGAGGGATTCTGCCCCTCACATTCCAACTGCTGAGCGGGATCCCTCCACACTTCCTTTGCTTTCCTTGCTGCCACCACGGAGCTGCTGGTTGGGAGCGGTGCCATGTCCCCTTTCCTACAGGATGTGCCATAAATAACCTCCTTGGAATTTGGGGAGGTGGTGGGGTCTGCATTCCCAGGGTCCAGCCTCATCTGTCCTGTGCAAAGCAAACACTGATTGCAGGTTTCGTTAATTAGTAATCATTCATTTAATCCCATGGCAAAGCAGGGGGTTGATGAGGGGCTGGAAGTCCTTGGGAGATTGAAGAAAGGCTTGGCAATGGTTGGACTCACCTACAGCTGATTTCCTGGGGAATTCAGGGAAAGGTGCTGCTGTGGGGAAAACAGAGGGGGTGTGGAGAGTCCTCCTTGCTGCTGGAAGGGGAAACCTTGGGCCAGTTTGGCTCAGGGCACCTATGGAAAGATGACATTCCTGAACAGTTTCATATATTCCAGCTGTGAAATAAAACAAAATTCCATAGTACCAATGGAAAAAGAATTAAACAAAGGCAGACCCAAGTTCTGAATCAAAGGGAATCATCTCTTCCAATATTTGATATTTTACCTTCAAGGAAGGTGAGCTTTGCCAATAAAAACTGACGAGTGCATGAAAGATTTCGTAACGGGGTTCATTCTGAAAGGGAATTATTTGCTTGGATGTATAATTATATGGTTGGACAATGCAATTTAATAAGTACAGGGGATGAGAATTAACTCTTGTAGTGTAATCAGTGTAATTGTGAATATGGACTGATTGCTGCAACAGTCTGAGTGCAGGTCTGGTTAAGGTTGAATCGTTAATAAATTATCATGATTAACATCAGGTTATTTTGACTGTTATTTAGTCACACAAGAACCTCCAGCACACACAATTCCAGCAGGAATTCTGCACCCTGGGAATTCCAGGGGGATGCCCAACAGAACATACACTGGGTAGTAATTAATGCAGGACAGTGTAAGTGCCCTCAGGTTCATCTCCACCCTTTGGAGGTGCCAGAAAATTCCATTGTCAGGTACCTGCTGTAATATTTATGTCACTGTCTGGTGACTTCTGGGACTCACCTTTGGTGGTGTCCTCCTCCACCACGTGTGGAAAAGCAGGAAAACTCCACGGGTTTGGAGCTGTGTGGCTGCACCTCTGGGAAGGAAACAAAGGGAAATCTGGGGTTTACAGAGCCACGTTCCTCTGTAATAAATAACAAATATCATTTCTGCTCGGACTGGTTTCATTAAGATTTAACAACTTTCACTCCTTATGAACACGGTTGGTGCAACTTCAGTAATTTAGAATAAAGTTAATTAAATACGACTGATGCCTCGTGACTTTTGCTGTGTGAAAATCAGTGTGTTAGTTAATAAAAAAAATCACAAGAAGTTTGCTCAGGTTTAATTAAACAGAGTGTTTCTTGAGAGAACAGGCTTTAAACATACAAAACACACACAAGGGGGAGGTACCAGAAAGAAAAACCAGTGCTTTGAAATAGGGAATTTATGGAAAATGGTCAACCTAGAGAGACAAAGATTAAATTTAAATAAATAAACTCAAAGGTTTTGTGGAGCAACAGGAAAATTTAATGGTCAGAAATCCCTGTCTGAATTCTACTGATGAGCTGATGCCCTGTGCTGGAAATTGGTAATTTGCTTTTTAAAAGAGATTTAATTGTGAACTATAAACTACCTTAAATAATAACAAATGGCTCTAATCAGAGAGCTGGGAAATATTAATAGATCAGCAAAGTGGGAGTAATAGTTTTCAAGTCTCTCAGAGCTCACTGGGACTGCCTGGCTTCAAATATTAGGTTCTCATGGCTGATTATCAAGATTTTAATTCAAACCACACTTTTTACTCTCTCACCCCAGCAGTTTGTTGAGGACACAACAAGAAATATATAAAAAGGAAAGAAATTTAATTCAAGTGACCCCTTTTAGCACCTCTGGGTTTATCCTGATTTAAATCCCGGGAGTTCAGGGATGATAAACAGCATAAATAATGTGAAGTTGTTTTTAGAGAGGTGGAGTAAGCTGCAAAGAAATCAATTCAGGTGGAGGAGGAGATTTCCTTTTGGCATCATTGCTGCATCAGGGCCACTTTTAAAGCTCAGTTCATAAGGCTGGAGAGGGATATTTTAATTTGCAGGGCAGACCAAGGCTGACTTGCCTTAAAATACGCCTGGAGTGTGCTGAAAAAACTATTTTTTTTTTCCATTTCAAGTGCTTCTTGAGTGTAATTAACCTGGGACATGAGAACAACAATTCTATTACCCTTTCTAAAGTGTTTTTCTCCTGTGGATAAAGCTCTCCTACTTTATTTTTTCTTTTTGCTTCATTTTAAATAGGGCACTTATTGGAGCACCACTGGGATCTTCTGATTAGTTCTCTGTTTGTTTTCTTTTTCCTCAGCAATATTTAACTAGAATAATGACTTTTTTTTTTGGCTAAATATCTTTATAAATATGTTTTTACCCTGAAAAAGAATAGAGAGCAACACTGAGGACAGAAAAAATATGAGTATTGTGTATCAAAACTACAGTTTGTCAAGCAAGGGGGATTAAATAAATGAGATTTGGGAAGTAAATATCAGAAAAATCACATAGCAAGGGTAAAAAAAGGATAAAACAGTCATTTATCATTGCATTTATCTCCTCCAAACTGCCATCCACTGTCATTTTTCTGGAAGAATTTCCTGTCAGGGTTTGATGGACACAGTATTTCCCCCCTATAAAGGGAAGGGGGAAGCCCAGCGAAATAAAACCCAGGAATTCAGGGCAGTTGGCAGGGAACTGATGGGAAGGAGCTTGTGGAAGGCAAATTTAATTGGGAGAAATTGGAAATTGCTTCTTCAGCAACAGGGTTTGTGTTATTCTTACCTACTTTAAGCTCCTGAATTTACCAGGGGTGGCTCTGAACAGCCAATTTTTCATGTGCTTGGCAGAAATCAAAGCTCTGCTCCCTTCATGGCCCCGAAAATCCACGTCCATCACAATTCCTCCCTGACAGGTGGGAAGGAGAAGAGATGGACAACTTTGGAGAATCCCACATCTGCCTTTGGAAAAAGGCACCAGAAGGAGGAAAGGAAGATAATTGCTGCCTTCCACTCCAAAACATTTCACTTGTGGGCAAGGGGCCAAATGCAGGAGTGGGAAGAGATTCAGGATGATTGGAATTCAGGGCTGGGCTGGAAAGCAGCAGCCCATGGAGTCCCCATCAGGGAACGCTGATGGGAACAGCTCTGGCTGCAGCCCTGCCTCTCCAATTCCAGCTGACAAGAGCTGGAGAAAAACTTCAAACAAATGGTGACCTTTGCAAAGATTAATTTGTTTACCAACAACATGTTCTGTCATCCGAGATGGGGGGTGACCTTCACGTTCCCATCTCCAGGTGGAGAGGATGCTGACTGGAGTCAGCTGTTAACTCTCCCTCTCTCCAATTATTTCCTTTTGATTTTTAGTGACAAGAGGGTTTTATTAAATCACTGGGCTGCTTGCTATGATTACACCCCATAATACAAACCCAACGAGCTTCTTTTTTGATTTACTGTGGTGGAACATCCATTTGTTTAAGTCTCATTCTGCTCCCCCTGCCAAATTCTGCCTTGGCTGTAATTGTAGCCATGTGCACGGAGCTGATTTTATTTTAAATTAAAAGAACTGATTTTCTTCTACAACTTCTTTTGAAGTGAAAGGAATTTCCCTTGCTTTCTAATTTTGGAAATAAATACACTTCCAGGGATAAGCATCAGTGATTAGCAGGATGCAAATAGTGAATAAAGAATGAATAATTGAGGATTTGATTCGATTGTGCTCAAAGAATTGAGTTTAAAATCCACCCCCCATCACCATCACAGCAACTCATAAAGGCTAGAAATCATCACCATATTAAATTCTGCCTCATGAATAAATGAAAAGCTTCCTAAGTTTACAGCATAATATACATTTGTAAGAAAACAAGGCCCCCAGAGTGCCAGGGTAACTCTGGAGAACAGGAGAGGCAGAGCTGTGAATCTTCCCTCCACTGCACCACGAGGGCAGAATTATTTTTGCTGCAATTCCTTTTTGCTGGATACTCCACGGGAAGTATTCCTATTTAATAATGATCCACTCAGCATTATTCATTTCTCATCCACTGCTGCAAAATAAAGTGATGCCCACCCTTGTGCCTCGACCAGAATTACAGCCCCTCCTTTTAAAATAACTCCAGACCCTCACAGAGGATGAAACCTTATCATCAGACCCAGAAAGGTACCAAAGGCCAACAGCTCATTGTTCTTGTAGGACAAAACTCAGCATCAGCAACTTTGTCATACCAAAAGAATGAGAAAAGAGAAACAATGAGACCCTT